>OZ007492.1:19390429-19990429 GCA_963931815.1 Caenorhabditis plicata | reverse complement strand
TTTCCGCAAAAAAATCACGAAATATTACACCATCTAATTTATATTCCTTAAAAATCTAAAAACTTGAAGTTTTTTATTGAAATCAAAGTAAGAAAACTTGTACATTTTTATCGAGAAACCTGTTCTTAACAAGGTAGGCCACCAATCCATATTAAGCCATGATTTCTATTGAAGTTTGAGGAATAATTTTAATATTTTTTTAACAACGGTTGGTGCAATATTCCGTGATTACTTTTGCGGAAAAAACATTTGATTTTCCGATGCAGACTTAAACCTCGTTTTCCTACATATTTACAGCATGGAAACCTTAATTCACACCAAATCAAAATAGTTGAAATGTGTTCGATTCAATGAGTATCGCGGCATTGCGAGAGGGGTGTGGCTTTTTTCGTCCAATAAATTTCTATGATTTTTATTTAATTTTTTTTTGTTAATTAAAAAATTAACTTATTCCGTTTTAATTTTTTCTTGTTACCATTATATAGAGTAAATCATGGAGAATTTTTTGATATATGATTCAATATATACAATTGTCTTCAAGTCTTGTTAATTATTATGCAAAAAATTATAAAAACATTCAAATATTGGATTTCAGGGCTTTAATTTTTTTCTGAAACTTAGTGCATGTTGTTAAGCATAAAATCACGAATGTTTTGATACCCATATCATTACTATACTCTCGACCATTTTTACACAATAACGGCTTTCCTATAGGCTGATTTCCTCGTGCTCTGTGTTTCATTGATACTCTTTGTGCCCTCTCCTTGGTGTTATTGATTTATTTAGATCGAAAATAGGCAATGAGACAATCAACCAATGTATCTTCGCACATCCAAGAACATTTTATTCATTATTATTATTATTATACGACGATATATTTTTCTGCTAAAATAAAATATAATATTCAAAGAAAGTTTAAATGATAATGATATTATCTGATATTGATTTGAACGACTAACTTCAATCTCCAACCCGTAATTCAGTTACATCGATTTGTATGGAACATGTTGCATTTACTAAAGTAAGTCAGTTTTTATTAATTCTTTACTCACCCTATCAGTGTCATCATTTGATTCGTCTGAAATTATTCCAAGAAGAGCCTTCATGAAGAATTCCCGCTTGGAGTCGGAAGCTTCAATATTTCCTATTCGATGCAACGCTTCCAGGCCTTGTTCTCCATAATTCCTCACGACTTTTATTTCAGAATAACCAGAAACTAATGTGCTTCAACTAAATGCAACTTGTTTGTTTTGTTAGTGGACGACCTTAGCGAAGAGTATGACCGTCTAAGGTTTTGAAGAAACTTTCTACAATCCTGACCAGTAAGACATTTAACGACCATGATCTCAATATCCTGTACACTTGTGTCTTCTGCTTATTTGTACAAAACTAATGCAAAATTGTATTGAGGACCTTGCATAATATGTAGCGGCGGAGGTACAATTAACTCGGAGCTGACTGGGAAACCTTCGTTTCGGTGCTGTCTTCTTGGTGCTGCTAATATTGGTTGCTTGTGATGGTCTTCTCGTAATGCGTCACAAATCGGACAAAAATTATCAGAGCTATGCTGTGGAAAATTTAAAAACAACGGAATGAATTTTAAAACCACAAAACTCGTACGTTTATTTCAATTTCTCCGAATTTGTATCTTCCGCCATATAACATAATGGATTGAAAGAGGGTCAGCATTATAGAAGATGCTTATTTTATTTCCAGTTCTTTCTCGTTCCCATCATATGCTGAAGCCGTCAAAAGTCATTGTGCGGATTGTACTGCGGCAATGTTATTTGCAATGAAAAATTCAAACTATCCCATGAAGATCCAATTTCGCCTCCTCCATCTCCGGTAAATCAATTGATTCGGGTATGCCATTCCATACTGATCTTGAAAGATGCAGAATGTAATCGTCGAGACAATCTTTATATTCACAATAAATACAAGATTTTCACCAGTATAAATATTGGTGCTGGTCAGGTATTGTTCGAATTCCCTTGTAATGCCTATCCGTCAGAGTTAGGTTGTTTCCATGAGTACACGACTGAACACTAACACAATCGGCTCGAGACAACAGATTTCATTTGCTTCGTTGAGATAGTGATTTCAACTAACCAAAAGCTGTAAATCTTGGTTTCAATCCCATAACCCGAAACCATTCGCTTATATTTTGTTCTTAATAAAGATATATTATTCCAACAAGATATAAAACCTTCGTTCATCTGAGCTGTGTTGTTATTATTATCGAAAAGAAATTGAGTATTGATGTCATATTTCAAATTCATATTTTCTAAAGGGTAATCATTTTTTAAAAATAAAAATCAATGTTAAACCGTCGATCAGCCTGTCATTTTTCTTGTTCATCTCACACGAACCATCTATAACCCCGTTTAATAATTCTCTTTATGTAATTTGATGTTTATAACTTAATTGTTATTTATCCATATATTGAATAAATTTATTTTAACTATTTATTATATGAACTTAAATATTTTTAAACCAACGGCCTTCAGGCTTTCATTTTTATCCTGCAACAACGCGATTTCACTTTTCAACCGTGTTCTTCAAATAAATATTTATTAATTAGGTCATAATTATTAAAAAACAAAACAATTACGCCAATGTGTGAGCATGTCGTTTGCCGTCACTTCTTTTATCATTCGTCCTGTCTCCATTTTTCAATACGAATTTCATTTATATTGAGAACGGATTCCTAAATAAAAAGTTAAAGTGCAAAATCTGTTGAAAATGATACCTTCTGAACATGGCTACTTGTTCTTTTCTGGCTGCAGATCTGTCACACGTGGTCTCAATTCGTTAATATTGTTCATTGTTATCCTGAATAAATAAAATATTTAAAAACAAATGTAGAGAGACGATTAATAAGTCAAGAAAAACGAGGAAAATAGCCTATAAGAAAGTCGTTATTGTGAAAAAATGGTCGAGAGTATAGTAATGATATGGGTATCAAAACATTCGTAATTTTATGCCTAACAAACTGAAATGTGTTTAAATAAAAAAACAAAGCCCTTTAAAAAAATATTTAGTAATTTCGATATTTTTTAAAATTAAATAAAAAAAATTGTTATTTACAATTATATATATTGAATCATATATTAAAAAATTCTCCATTTTTTGCTCTATATGATTATAACAATAAAAATTTAAAACGCTCTAAGTTGATTGTTTAATTAATAAGAAAAAATTAAATTAAAATAAAATTTAAAAAAAGGCCACGCCCCTCAGCAGTCAATACGCGTTCGCATTGAATCGAACACATAATTTGGAGTGCTTAATTAAATCATCAAATTAATTTTTTATCGACTGACCGAGAGATTTGACTTATGATGTTCAATTTATTTATAGCCTTATCGAAGTCGATTGTGTCGAAACCACCGATTTGACCAAACGCGGTCAGACAATTACAAAAATAAAGACAAAAATGAAATCCTATATTTTTATTGTCAAAATATAAGAAATTGAAAATTCAATTTCAACATTTTTGAATTATTTTCAATGGTCTCAAAGAGATCATGAAACAAATATTCAATTTATGTTAATAATTTCTCTGTTTTTCATTATATTTCTTCAAAATTTCTAGATCAAATCAGATTTATTACTTTTACTTTTTATGAAAATAAAAATGAAATTGTCAATTTCTTATATTTTTATAATACAATTGTCTCACCACGTATCGGTTTGCGAGACTTGAGTATGAATATATGATAAGAATTGAAATTAAAATGACTCATGTGGCTCAATGTCCTATAGGACTGAAAAGGACTATATATATAGTAAATTTCAGAGATCGGTGCCTAATGGAAGAGCAAAAAATTTAAAAAAAAATGATAGTCTCGTTTGGACGGCCACAAAGAACTTTTTCATCTATTCCTCTTCAATGTGTGTCGCCTATTTTTTGAGACAACACACATTAATAAGAAATAAAAGAGTGACCGTCCAAACGAGAACCTCATTCCACCCTAATTTTTTTCCTCTTCCATTAGGCACCGATCTCTGAAAAGGACAATAGGAGATTCAAATCATTAGGACATAAATAACGTAAACTGACATTAATCATGATTAGATTTGCAATTGACTTTGCCTTGCCAATTAATCGACATTCTAGTTTGGCAAACAGATGGCTAATGCGTGTTCAAGTTCAACTTTTCTAATTGTATTAAAGCAAACAATGTAATGAATTGAGTAAATAAAATTGATATCGATTTTGTAACATCGTATAAAAGTCGACGGAAATTAAAAATCACTAACCTTAAATAGTATTTCTTTTCAGTTTAAAACAAACGCGTTCTCTTTTGGTTTGTTATTAAAAAACAAATGATTGAAAAGAAAAATAATTTGAAAAGAGTTTGTTTGTTTCTGTGAGAATGTGTTTAAAGTTTACTTAAAAACAATAATGATGAAAATGTTTGAGTGTTATATAATCGCTTTCGAAAAAAATGAGATAAGAGTACTCAAGCTTTTCTTTCTTCGCGCACTAGAATATTTTATAAATAGAAAATATTATTTGATTTTGGAAAAATTTACTGATAACACGTTGAACGTTTGTCTTTGGGATACGGCGTAGGACATCAATTTTTTTGTATTTCTTACACATAAAACTGGAGCGACTATGCAGTAATTTCTTGATTTCTGTTGGACATATTTTGAGCACACAAATTTTTAAGGACGTAGTGTTAGTTCATAAAATACAGAAATGAAACTTAATTGGTTAATACTTCAGTACGAATACTGAAAATTGCGTATCACCCATAATAACAAAATTACGTGATCATTAAAGGCTTTTGATCTTCATTTAGCCATAAAATTTAATGTATTTCTCGAACAATAGTTTTAAGCACTTTATTAGAGCTCCTCTTTTTCTTATTTCAATTGGCGTTTCAGCTGAAGTTGATTAATTGATCAATAACATTAAAGCTTGAAAAAACACAGTGAAACTAAAAGAAAAAACATGGACTAAACTTTACAAGGCCACGACTTTTGACTAATATGGTGTGTATATTATTGAGGAAATATAGTAAAAATAATACAATTAAACTGTACGATCGAATCAACAAATAAAGTTTGGAATATCGATGAATGTAATGTTTGCTAATAATTGTTTATATATTGGTTTCCACTATGTTTATGTAAATAACAGTTACTAATAAAATAAAGAATAAGAATTGGACACAAAGTCCTACGCCATTACCAAATGCGAATGAAAATCAGACAGATGATTCTTGGCATCTGTTTCATTCGAAAATAATCGTAAACCCTCTCACCAACTGAGCGCAGAAATTGAAATAAGATATTTAATTAATTCACAAAGATAATCGTTGCCAGATTCGAAATAATGGCAAAACAACATCTTGGGTTACAAAGCACTTCTCAGAGCATAAACAAAATAATAGGATGATCCGTATAAATGAAAAATGAAACGAGAAAAAAAGAGAGGACTAAGCAAATATGAGCGAAAGGTTACTTTTTGTTATTTCTTGCAATTAAAAAAATGATAGGTAATTATTATCAGCGCACTAATGTGTAACATAAAGAGGAGAATAAGACATTTGGCATCGAGACGATGTATTGAATATATAAGAAACGCGTTTAGAAATGTTAAAGCGAGAAAGAGGAGAGGATTGGGGTGCTGCGAAGAGTAAGGGAAAAGAGTGTCCAAACCAGTGGAGGGGAATCATCCCCAATTGTTTTTCCATCGATTTTTGTTTTTATTCGCCCAGCCCAATGATGACTCAATTTGGTTGCTGATGATTATATTTGTTTGGACAATGACGATAAGAGGTGCAGGAAGTCAAGGTACCTAATTGAGTGTAGAGTGATTAATGGAGTGAAATCAATCAAAATTGAAATAATGGCGCTGAAATACGGATGGTGGAACGATTGTTATTATTCCTAGGAAAATTGTTTTTTTTGGAGACTTCCTGTCGAAATTTTCATATTAAATCGGATTGGAATGTTCCACTTGGTTGAGCGTTCAAGAAGAACTCATTGCCGACCTTGTTTGGTTGGAATTGTTCTTTGTTCTCAATCAACGTCTTCTTAAGGGTTTAGTTAACATAATTATTCGTATTCTGAAGCCTTCGCCAATATGGTTCCAATAATCAAATTTAAAACGTCTTAAATTTTTTATTTAAAAATAATGTTATTTACAAAACAAATTGTATAAATTGCTAACAAATATTTACAAATGGCTACATACTTTATGTTAGAAAATTATAAAAATCGACATAACCGTAAACAAATATTAATCCGTAAGAGAATGTGAAGTCCAATTAGTATTATAAAATGTATATTAAATTATACGGCTATTATATAACTGAACTAATGTGTCTTTGGAAACCTGAAACAATATTCACTTAGTGAAATAATATTTATATCATAATTTATGACAATTACTATATACATTACCTGTTATGTTCTTTTCAATATGTCGCTGCTTTGGAGATTGCATTTTACAATCACACGCATTCAAATATGACGGGGTCGAGCTTCTTAAATTGTATATATTTTTGGGTGATTTCTGGAAAAATCTGGGCGATCTTCGCAAATTCTTTGGTGATTCTTTTTTCAATTTGAATGGGTTCTCCTTGCGCAATTTCGGGCGTCTAACCGGGGTTGAGTTGGATTCAATTACATCTTTTTTAATATTGTGACAACCGTTAGGTGCATTACATTTTGGGGATAATTCTGAAATCGCTCAAATAATAAAACATGATTTGAAACACCACCAACCTGGCCATTTTAAGAGTTCATCAATTGCGTTATCCTCTTCATCCGATTCATTAAAATTCAATCGACAAATCGATAATTTTCCAAACCGCTTTGGTGTTAGATCAGAAATAATTATCTTACCATCTGTAAATTAAGGAGGATTATTATTAGTTACATATAATACCACAGAATTTTTGAAAATTAATTATTATAGGGTAGAAAGTCTTGTAAATTTAATAATAAAAGCTTGTCTTAAAACAATGAACATTATATATATATATATATATATACTATGTGCATTTTGACGCCGGATGGCCATAATGTAATTGTTCTCATATTTGTTTAATATATAAGTATTTTCCTTTTCAGATGTCGGTGCCTAATGGAATAGGAAAAATTAGGATGGAATGAGGTTCTCGCTTGGACGGCCACTCATCTCATTAATATTTGTTGTCTCAAAAAATGGACAGCACACATTGAAGAGGAATAGACGAAAAATTAGTTTGTGGCCGTGGGCGTCCATCCGAGACTATCATTTTTTCTCTTCCATTAGGCACCGATCTCTGAAATTTACAATATGTACATTGAATATCTGTTTACATTCAATAAACCTTCGATCATGTGTAAATTGACTTTACTATTAACGACTTATGATGAGCGAAATAATGAATTCGAAAGCGTTAATGTTTTAAATGATATCACTATAAAGACGCAGGTGTGTACACGGGGGTGCTATGTTGCCCCTGGAATTGTCTACATAATAAAACATTCCCAATTTTTATTAATTAAATGCTTTAATTATTAAAAATAGTCTTTCTCAAAATTGTTTCTGCAAAAGCCGCAAACCGCGTCGAAGCAATACAATCATAAACATTTTACGTCGAATTGCATCCCTCGCGGTCCAGCAACAATTTAGTTACTTTAATTTTTTCGCAACAAATAATACCTTACCAATGTCGCGGTTAAATATCCTCGATACTTTTCTCTTTCGAAGCGGTGCGTAACACATTGGTAATTTGGGATCTAGAAATAAAAAGAATAATAATAATAATAAACATAAACAATATATTACCTCTGGTAGAATTATTGCTTTCGCCGTCTCCATTATCAACAATGCGGCGCTTCAGCGGCCGCACATTAGATTTCAAGTGGTCTTTAGAAGCTTTAATCGAAGACATTGTGGTTCTCTATATTCGGAAAGCTTTCTGTTGGCTTATATACGCATGCGAATGATAAACTTCGGAGGCGGTGAATAGGAAGCAGTATATTATTTGTTAACGGTGTGACAATGTGTTAATGTATCTGAAATAAATTAAAAGAGCCGTATGATAAATCAAATGCACGCACAATGTGTCAAAACGTGTTATCATTCACCGACCAAAATATATATTAATATATTGAAATGATTATAACGTAAATATTAAAGTACCAATCAAAAATAAGTTGAAAATATTTATTAAAAAATTACGGAAAATTAATAGGAAAAATTAATCGAAATTTTTATAACGTTCCTCCCTGGTGGTGTATGTACGTAAAATACGTATTATAACGGAAATTATTGCCAATACCGCTATACAAACGACTATTAGAACAAATAACTGAACTCTTAATGTGTCTTGAATTTTAGTTCTGTTCAGTTCGTCCCTTTCATGGGCGCTGACCTAAACTTCTAATTTGATTCGCTTGAAATAATATATAATTACCGTTATTATAAGTAATAATAGTATGTATTGATTTATCATAATTATAATATTCAATATAATAAATATAAGATATCGAAAAAATAGTTGAGATATATTAAACAGGTGAAATTTGGCTTATTTAATTAACTAAAATTCGTTAGAAAATTCTAGTTTTTTAAGTCTAATTTTACTATTTCCTATGTCAATAATACTTACCTACTTTGGACATATTAAATTCATTAAATTAGGTATATTTAAAATGACCTTAATGACCACTTAAGAAAAGTGCAATGGCCTTGGACGAACAAATGCGTGAGTGAAATATTTCGTCCACATCACGCACATAACTGCACTTTGGCTCTGAGTAAATTTTAATTAATTCTCTTAATACTCACTATACTATGACTACAATTAACGTAAACTCACATTCTATCAAGCAACAGGTATTGTGATATATCATTATACAGAAATAATTACTGATTAATTTGTAGAAAATTGGAAATAATTTCAATATAAATTTCCAGCGCCCAGTTTGCATTCATTCTTCACTTCAATTTGTTGATCTATGCTTGCAATCTTTATTGTATTGGTAATTCAATTATTTCATGTGTTCGAAATTTCAATTTTACCACAAATAAGTGGTTTTTTTCGAATTACGACCTTAAAAAGTGATTTTAATTGTATCACGGACACGCATACTCCAAATATAATTCACAAAAGGAGTGCTCAGAAATTATTCTCAAATTAGAATTGAGTAAAATCAGATTTTCAGATATATTTCGGATATATAACAAAAATAATGAAATTAAGTGAAATTATTAAAATAAATTTAATATTTGCTTTTCGTTCTCATTGAGACCATCTGAAAATAATTCAAAAATGTTGAAAATGAATGATCAATTTTTTATATTTTGATACCATAAAAAGTGTAAACCAGGGATAGGCTAAACTTTAAATTGAAAATTTTTACAGAAATGAAATTTAATTGGTTAAAACTTCAGTACGAATACTGAAAATTGCGTATCACCCACAATAACAAAATTACGTGATCATTAAAGGTTTTTGATCTTCATTTAGCCATAAAATTTGTAAACCAGGGATAGGCTAAATTTTAAATCGAAAATCTTTACCAAATTCAGTTGAAATTTTACTAAATTGAACATTTTCGATTTCCACTTGAGAATCCCAATTATGTGCAGGCGTATTGCGACTGCGCTATACTTGGGTTGAGGCCGAAACGACGAATTTTAGAGTTGAGAGCTGAAATTTGGTTTATGGGGTAACAAAAAAAGCAATTTGGTCCGAAAGCTTACGTTGAGTATAAAACGCGCTTCAGTCACAGACGAAAAAGCTTTGAATGTGAGCCATTTAAATTTTGGTAGTACAGATTTTCTCTCTACAATTTAAATAAAACAAAACTAAATTAAAGTATAATGTCATGCCAAAGTCAAATAAAATGATATTTAAATAAATTTTTGACTTTTTAAAAATGTTTTATGCTAAGTTGCAGTCTTTCAATTGTTGTATACCGTAAACACATTGCTTCTCTCCTAGACTGCTTCTTAAAACGATGTTTATGAACGTTTAGTCCGCTACGGACGCGTTTGGATTTATCAGTGCTCGCTCACCTAGAAATTCTGATGATAATTTGTTTTATTTAGCCATTCCTTCATCTCAGCCCCTGTTGCAACAATTCAAAATATATCCCCGAACACTTCAAAGACACTCAACGCGTTTGAAAGTGTAAGTAATTAATAAAATTTTGATAATAAAAATCTCCAACTGGCAATGTTTAGATAAGAAATGAACTTCGGGATGTTTTCAAATCAAAATTCCGTAAATCCATAAAAAATGTTTTGCTGATAGTAGGACCGTCATCCCTCAACCCCATATTCACTTATGGTTCGTTTTTTAAATTTATTATTGAAACGAATCGTTTTTGTACAGAAATCCCCATAAAACTATGTGAAGCAAACGATACAACTAATACTAACTGTGGAGACACATGTGGTGAATTGAATGACAGTGAGAGAAGACGGATCAATCGTGATTTATTCATGATGGTACAAAAGTTGGATACAAGTCATAAGAAGTTCCAATCAAAGAACAATCGTATTTTCGTTTATATTAATTCAAAAGATGACATAGTTGGAGAAAATATCGAAGAAGAGTAAGATTTAATGACAATTATACTTTTTATCATAATTTTCTAGTGAACCGGCTATTACGGAGAAATGCGTAAGTAGTAGATTGTGCTTCAATCATAATACTTGTCAATGCGCCGCAACTGAAGTGGAAAGCACCCGATGGATGCGTATATCTCCATTCATCGTTTATGGAAAGGAATAAATTTATTATTTGTATATAATTTGTTTATTTTGATTGATCTCATAGGAATAAAAATTATTTCTATTTTAATGAAGTTTTTATTGAAAATAATGTTTATTCATTTGGAACATATTGTTGAAGTATTTTTATACAGATATACAACTATAAAAAAATGTAAACTTCAAAAAGATTTTAATGTTCCAGGACTAATCACCGGCCAATATTACCGTGAGAAACCTATTCCAGTTGTCTCGTTGTGTCTTTGTTTTTCTCTACTCTTCTTCTATAATATGCCATCTTTTTTAATTCCCACTTCATTATGTCCACGAGGAGTTCGCCTCCAGAAACTCAAGAAGGCGAATCCGAATTCTGGAGAACAATGTCACCTGGACAACGGTCTCTTGGGTATCCTAAATAGATTTGTCCAGAATTGCCTTCAAATAATTATACATTCCTAGAATATTAGATGTTTCCCTTGCGCTGGCATTCGTAAGATTATTTTTTAGAATTTCCATTAATCAATGGCTATTGATGATTATCATTTTGTTAGTTCCTCGAAAAACTCACCCCAAATGAAAATAGCGTTTTTACTATTAAATTACGAGTTAATTATACTGTCTTTGTCACGTATTTAATTTATTCAGGTTCGTCGTGAACTATCCAAATATAGTTTCGTGTGGGAAATGTTAGATTCGAGCGGTTTTTCTCAGCTACTGTATTAACAACTGCACTCCACTGCCACGAAGTACGCGCAGATTGCAAATGATCACGCAGCAATTGCACGTTTCCTTCAAAAATTACAAAAAAACTTTATAGCTCTTTCAAAAAATTATTTTTACTATTTGAACTAATCCAAACAGAAAGAGCAGAAAATGAGGATTTTTTAAAACCTGCTTCGTAACAATAAACCAATACATTTTCGCAAAATCATTATTTTTATGGTCTTCGGTTTTAGCTAATAATCCGTCGTTTTCTTTGTCATTTTAGAATAATTACTAATTATACAACACGAAGGAACTTTCCAAAACATTAGAATACCTTTAAATATTTAATATAATGTTTCTGTTACCAATAATTATAAAATAAACGTTTTTTTATAATTAATCGAATTTCACGCAATTGATGCGCGGTCTTTTGCAATTCGGCGTGTTTTCATGGCGGTGGTGTGCAACTGTAATTTCCGTGAAATCATATATTGCCACTTCCTCATATTAAACGTATACGCAATAGATATGAAAATTTGGTTTTTAAGATATTTATTCATTTTTTTTACTAATGGCGGGTTAGGTATAGATGTATAACTTTTACCATTGTGTCCCACAATTTGTGTTTCGTGGTTATCAAAAATTCAAATGTCTATATCAAATTGTTGAAGGCTGAATACGGTATCTTATTCGCATATTTTGAATGAAACAAAACAAATATTCCAAAAACTATTCTTATATTCAGAATAATTAAACAATAAACCAAATGCTGAAATATGGGTTAATTGTAGCAATAGTGACGTTCCTTCCGATAACGGGAAATTCAAGTTCGTTGTAAGAACATTTTGAAAATACTATAATAGATAACTCGCTAATTTAAGATCAAAATCGAGCTGTGATGATGGCGATTACTTGAAATGTGTTTTCCCGGACAATTGCCAAGTTAGTCACTATCACAAAAGTTTCATTGCGAAACATTTTATAGATTGGGACAACTGTTACAGTGACATGCACCTCTATGAAAGAATCATGTCAATCTGGAGTTAGTTTAAAAAAAGAAGCTATCTGCAGGTAAATCACAATGGAAGAATCAATTTTAATTATTTATCTTGCAGCTTTTGTTGGCAAACTGATGAGAATGATCATGATTGTGAGCCAGTTACAAACTGTTCAACAAGCAGCATGAAATTAATTAGGACGAAGTGTACTGTAAGAAGCGGTTACTTGTTTACGTAAAAATTGTCAAAAAATTATCTGTTAGGTTCATCCATCAGTCATTTGCATCGGTTATCGATCATTTTATAAGAAAGTGCGCTGTAATTGGTCGTCTGGTATCAGTTGGACGAAGACAATGCTGTTATCTGTAGTTTTGGGTAATTGAAAAATCGTTTCGATTTAAAATAATTGTTTTTCAGGAGGATTTGGAGCCGATCGATTCTACCTTGGACTGTGGAAATCAGCGATCGGAAAGTTGTTCAGTTTTGGGGGTCTCGGCGTTTGGACAATTGTTGATGTTGTATTGATATCAGTGGGTTACATTAAACCGGCGGACGGATCATTGTATATATAATATAATTATAATAATTTATAATATTTATAAACGGGTTAATTATGGTATCTCGTTTTCTATATTTTTGTTTTAAATAGTTTAATATCTGGTTTATCTATTTTAAATTTTATCGAATAACCTGAGCTGCAAGGGTAATACTTCCATTTTTTTAAAAACCTTGCTTAGTTCCCCAATGAAGCTATGTTATATTGTAAACTTTTTATTCGTTTTTTTCAATTTAGAGGTACTATTTTTCATTAAAATCTTCCGCTACGCTAAAGTACATTTTCCACAAACTGATAGTCACAACGATGAGACATACCTCTATTTCTGATCATTAAATCTTCATTTGGTGCGAACAATGGAGGTTTTTTCAAATAATTAGAGTACAAAAAGTCTGAAAACATGTCTTGAACATGATATTATCAAATGGGCAGCGGATGTCGTTTTTCTCCCCAGGAATGTGCAAAAATTGAAGCCATACGCCGACTAGGATTATCCATCGCGAAAATCGTTGCGCATCTGAACCTATCACGTTGCGTTGTGAGTAATTATCTGAAGGAGCCTTTTGGCTACGGAAAGACACCAAGTCCGGTACGTCCAAGGATTCTATCGACCAGGGATGATCGAACAATTGCGCAGAAAGCTTCAAATTCGATTGACATTTTCCAAGAGAAACTGGAGGTGGGACGTGCATGGTTTGGGGAGCCTTCTCGTCAACTGGAGCTCTTGAACTCTTGAAATCTGCGGACCATCAAGATGTCCTGCAAAAACGTTAAGTTCCATTTCTGGCATTCAGTCAAGCTATTTCCTGAATATTTTAACAAGACAACGCCGCCATTCATGCTAGTGCTTCAACGACGACGTGGTTGAGGTCAAAGAATATCATTGTTATGGACTGGGTAGCGTGTTCTCTCAATTTGGATTCGCCTGTGATATTTTAGATGCTCTATTATATTGTTTAACGTGTTAATTAACGTATTCTAATATTATTTTTCTTTGCCTCATATTTTATTTTCATTAAAATAGTCAAGATTATTTACTTAAAAACCGTTTATTTTAATTATTTTTATCGAATAGTTTCAGAAGATAGAATTTAATATTTTTAATATTACAATATGTACCGATTGATAGCTGGAACATCGGCGGTAGCAGGTGTATCATTCCTACTCGGGAGATATTCAAAAGATGAGAATGTCAGCATCATTCGTAATTTGCACGCAGCTACTGCTCAAGAATTGGTAACTGCCATCAAATAATTGAAGAATAGTTTCGTTGTAGAAACCTATTGGAATGACATATCAATCGTATCCAGTAAATGATGGTAACAAAGCACTGACACCTGTGAACAACTGCTTCCTCTATGGAAAACCAGAAAAAATGCACATTCAGCACTATCCCAACTATGTGATCGGATACGATCAGCAGACAAAGACTGCCAGTTGGGTCAGTGAGCACCTGGTGCCAGAGCAGCTTGCCAAAAACGCACTGGTCACCAGAGAGCAGAGTGAATTTGTTCCAAATTCTCAGGTTTTTTCCAGTTTCAGATCGGAGAATTCTGACTACTTGGTTGGTACATTTCTTTGATCGTTTTGTTTCAATGATTCTTTTTGATAGGGAAGTGGCTATGACCGCGGGCATTTGGCAGCGGCCGGTAATTATAGAAACAACCAAGAGTATATGAACAATACATTCGATTTGGCCAACATTAGTCCGCAAGTTGGTAAAGGTTTTAATAGGGATAAATGGAACGAGCTCGAAATGTATTGCAGGTTTGTTAATACACAATTCCCAATTTTCCTAAAACTGATTTGTTTCAGAAAGGTTGCCAAGAAAGCCGTGAACACCTACGTCATGACGGGGCCACTTTACATGCCCAAATACGGCGAGGACGGGAAGAAATACGTGAAATACGAGGTCATTGGTAAAAATAATGTTGCAGTGCCGACGCATTTCTTCAAAGTTCTGCTCATTGAGGTTAAACCGGGTAAATTTGAACTCGAATCGTACATTCTGCCGAACGAGGTGAGATTTAAACAAGACTGAAAAAGCATCATATTGCAATCGGTGTGCAGCAGAGATCGGCGGAATCGGAGATTTTGAATTTCATGGAAAAATCGCCGGAATCCGGAACGCTGAATTTCGACCGTATACGGTGTTAACGTTTATATGTTAAGTGAATTTTCGAAAGTTGAAATTTCAATAGACGTTACGGAATTCCGCCCATTTCTGGTGTCTATCAATAATTCCCTCACGCTTCTTTTCATTCCTGCTCATTTATAATTTTCCCACTGAAATTGTTCAGGTGATTCCCGACTCCACCGAACTATCAACATTCCTGCAACCATTAGAAGCTATAGAGAAGACTGCAGGGTTCCGGATATTTGAAAAACTATCACCTAAAGCGTTTCAGAAAATCAACAAGAAAAGCAACAAGTCATCGTTTTTCTTTTAACTAAAATCTTATGTAATTAGGAAGTTGTTACTAGGAATTTTTAATTACTGTTATGTAGTTGTTAAATAATAATTGTTTTTGTTTATTTTTTTTGAACAGAATCAAGAACCAACAAATGAAATAGAGGGAAAGATACAAGTAATGAAAATAGTTTTGAATGAAATACCCTAAAAACAAACAATTTTCAGGAATTAACAACAAATGATAAAATATATTCCCACAAGAAAAAGTAATTAAAAATTAATAAGAAAAAACAATATTCCAGATTTATTTAACCACCGGTCTCTTAACAAAATTGACTTAGCGGGTCGAGATAGAGCTTGATGATCGATCTTTAGTGCCATGGATTTTCTCATCAGCCACTGATTCGGCCATAAAAAGTTTAGCAATGTTTTCACCGGTTACCTGAAAATCACAATTTTTTATTAAAACTTAGTAAAAAAAATTACCGTCGTGCAGAAATCAGCAAGCGTATTTGTGTCGGAACTGGCCATGAGTTCGTCCAATAAACCATTTCGCGTTTGGAGACTTGGTCCCTTCATGCGCTTGATGTCGTCCATACTCAATGGTTGCTCTCCACTGGCGATTCTTGCCTCGTTTTCGAGTTGCTATAATAAATTTTATGATCCGTCACATAAGCGAACGGTTTAATGAGCTGTTGGATGGACTAAATCAGTGAAAGGAAAATTATTAACAGAGAAATATTAAAATAAATTAGTTCATTATGAAAATATAATTTACATATTGGTAGAATTTTGGTTGTAAGCGGTTCCAAAAGCATCGATTTTGGAAAAATATTTTCCTTAATATTCAACCATTCTCCTTTTCAGAGATCGGTGCCTAATCGAAGAGGAAAATACGAAAAAAATAATGGTCTTGTTTGGACGGCCACTTTTTTTTGTGGCCGTGTGGCAGACCAAACGAGACTATCACTTTTTCTTTTATTTTTTGTTGCTCTTCCATTAGGCCTTCCATCTCTGAAAAGTACAATAAATAAAAATACGTTTTGCACAATAATTATTTTTCTAGAGGATATTTCCATCAAATCCATAAAGATTTTAAAAATAAATTTTTAAAATTACCCTCTTCTGAGTTAATGTGAAAACAGTGTTATCGTGTCTTTGCTTATCTACAACATATTTTGAAAGAGCTTGGATTGACTTGTTCAATTCGTCAACATTTGCCATCATAGAACGAACCGACTTCTCCAAAGATCTGAAATTTTCTCTTAATACACTAAACTCAAACGAAACGGGACACCTTTTTGTTCCAAGATCAAGGTGCTTTGCCAAATATTTATCTCCTTCGGAACCTTTCGATAAAGAAAGTTCTGCCATAAGTACATTGTTCAGATAAGAAGATTTGATAATAATTGGAAGCTCTTCGAACATGTTTTCATATGTTAAACCCGCTCCTTTCACACTAAAATATATTTTTAGTATGAAAATAATAATCTAAGCCGTACGCTTCGAGACTCCAGTCATTCTTTGATGCCAATTCAAGAGCGTTCAATGAAAGTCTATAAGCACGAAGTGAGAGAACACCTTGACGAGTTTTAACAGGATCTGAAGGTTATAGTTACAATATAAAAAAAAACAAAAATAACCATAAATAATAGCAACATTTTCAGGACCCATGCTTTGGTAATCGAACATTGAGTCAACTAGTTCCTATAATATTAAACTTTTTTTGAAGAAAGCGTTCACCAGACCTGAGTAAAGCAGGCTCCAAATTGATGTGATTGATAAAATCCAACAATTTCATAATCAATGTTCATCGTTCTATAAATGTAAAATATCAGTGATTAAAGAAAACAACCGGATTACCTGAATTTTCGCAACATGTCAAGCATTTCCGTTTGTTTCTGTTCTTCGTATTGTTGCGACGCCTATAACATATAAATCTAGATAAAAACCCATATTAGTAACCTGAATTGATGCTTCATCATCAAGAACTGGCTCATTTCTAGCAGTTGGGAAGCAATTAGTAATTTCCAATTTATAATCGTCAATAGAGACAAGACCAGTGAGAACTCCCTGGCATGATTCACCAGCAACCTTCATTTTACAAATAAATAACTTCAATTAACAGAAACGCCATACCTCTCCAGATATTCCGGAATAGAATTCAGAATCGACATGTTTCACTATCTTCATAACAACCAGCGAATCCATAAGGATATGCTTGACGCTTGGAGCAGTTATGGCAGCAAAAGTCGACATGTTTTACCTGAAATGTCCAATAGAATAATACGAATTATCAACTACCCATTTTGGAACTATATAATACGAAGATTTATATAAAACAGAATGTTTTTTTTTTATTCATTACAAAAATGTTTATTTTTTCAAATTAATATCAATATGTTTAAAAGCTTTTATTTATTACAATTATACAAAATAGGAAAAATAATAATTAAAAAATAAAAATAAAAAATAATTCTGTTTTATTGCGTGATGGGGTACGCGTACATTAGTACATACCGTATCTATAAACAAAAACATTTTAGCGTTCTTTTTTCTTATTTTTAATTTATTAAGGTCTTATTAAATTAAAAATAAGACATTAAGGGTTTAATTTTAATATATTAAGCTAGCTTAAGACGTTGGTTATGATTTTGACATTCCATGATTTATATAGCCTGAAATTGAATTTGTAATGTGCGTATAATTTATTTGTATAATTAAACCTATTGATAATGAATTTTGAGATGCAAACTCCAAATGCGAAGAAATCTATAAGTGAATCTAGAAAGGTAATGTTTATCTTACATCTCGAAAATTAGTTAATTTTTCAGGTTTTATTCGATAGTGGAGATACTGACTCATCTGGTACATTTCTGACGAAAATAGTAATCCTTAATAAGAAATGTTTAATTCAGATGAAAGATATGATACACCGACTTCACATAAATTAAGCAGCGCTTGTAAATTTTTATCAGTATGTTTTATGATAGTCGAACTCGAAAAAAAATTAAAATTCATTCCTGCTTAATCACAATATTTATGTAAAAAATTGTGTCTAAATGTAAAGTTGAACTAATATATTCGACTCCTCCTCTGCAAACGTAAATTACAGTATTATGAAAGATGTTCATTGTACATATTTTATTTAAAAGGGCAATTCAGATCCGTCTTTTTCATAATTTTTAAAATGGCTCCAGTTTCGAAAATTTTAAAAAATCCATCTTTACACATTGTCTTCCTGTAAAAATTACTATGAAGTTTTAATTAAACCTATTTCGTTTTCGTTAATTATTTTTTGGAACATTTAGAACTAGGAAAGTGAAATTTTTCTTGTGGGCACAGTCTGTATAAAAATACAATGTTTTTATTCTATGGGCTAAGTGTTTGCCCAATATATCAAAATAGGAAAGAAGTACACGCATGCACATCAATGATGGACGGAATTCGCGATTGAGTATTTCGATGCAAAGTTCTTCTGATTTTTTATTTAATTTTCGGGATTCCGGATTGCGAAATTATTCATTTCTCAACATCACGATGACAGTTTACGTTATTTTTGTTTAAAACTCGAAATAACGTTTTTAGTACTTTATTACTGATTAAAGATTCGATTCCGAAAAAATTGCGATTCTCTCCATATCTGCTCCGTTGTATTATAGTAACGATTCCGAAATTTTTCTAACAAGATTACTATTATTTTACTTTATTTCAGAATCAATCATCTTCCTTCATGATTCGTAAAAGAAACAAGCCAATAAAAATATATTCAGACGAAATGTTTATTAATCGAATCAAATCTCCACCAAACGTAATTAAAATTTTCTTGTTTTAATAATTTATTTATTATATTTAGTCACCTGAAAAACCAAGAATACGAAATGATGAAATAACACCACCATCGGTAAATTATTCATCAAGACATTTGCGACTCACTCCAGAACGTCTCCGTCGGTCCCAATCGCCACTAAAGCGTTCAGGATCTGTTGAAAGATTCGAAGCTAGCAAGGAAATGGCAGGAAAGAGGAAACGGTCAACATCCGTATCATCACTAGACAAAATGACACCACTTTTGGTATCGCCAATGAAGAAAAAACCTAAAGCGGCGCCGCTAGTGTCACCTATGAAACGTTTTTCATCAAGTACCGGAACAAGAGACATTCATTGTCAATCGAATATAGCGCATCTAGCAACGAAGTTGGATTTTTCACGTTCAAATGGTAAGGTTGTTTGTTTATTGACAATATTTATTTCTTGCTTGTTGCTGTTATTTGCAAGTTGATTCACTCGTTATTACCAATGACAATTGTTTCTAGAAAAAGAATAGGCGAATTTTTTAAAGCATTCAATGACGGCACAAAATATGACAGATAGTGGGAGGTCTCATTGATAACAAAACAATTGAACAACAGCAAAAAATGCAACGGGTTAATCATATTGTTTTTGTTGTTCCATTATTATTAATTTTTGGTTGATATTATCAGTTGTTTCTCTACAAATTTGGGAAAATTGATTGAATTGAAGCGAACACTTAAATATTTTCATTTTCTGGTGATACGTTTCAATACCGAAATGGAAATTGATTATTAATACTGTAATCTAGATTTTATCGAACGATAATATGTTCCAATATCGTATTAGTAGCGTTCTTATGCAGTATTTTCTCTAATTATTTATTGCTCTGAATAGTTAGAATATATTAAATCGACATATTTCCGTTTTATATTTATATATATATATATATATATATTGTCGTGGTGTTGGTTGATGAAAAATTAGGGGTAAAGGAGCATACCCCAAAAAAAGATGGTCTCGCTTGGGCTGGTGTAGATTTAATTTGCAATTTGTTTATTATTTCGCTTTTTTTCATCACAATTGTGTTTTCTCTTACTAAATTGGTTGTTAAATCAACATAATATATATTATAATAAAAATTTTAGGTATAATTTATTATATTTAGGATCGAAATAATAAACAAATTGCAAATTAAATCTACACCAGTCCAAGCGAGACCATCTTTTTTTTTCGGTATGCTCCTTTACCCCTAATTTTTCATCAACTTACACCACGACAATAGTACCGTTAAAAAAATGAACTTTTGGTTTTTATTTATAACTTTTCTTAAAGGCTACGTTTACTGAGGATATTAAACCTACACAAACGTTCGAAGTGTGGAAAAGTGTGACGATGTATATTGACATTTTACGGAACGAATAAGGCAAGATGAATAAATATTTTAATAAAAATAAGAAATTCAACATTTTGTTTGACGACAGTACGTAAAAATCGTCACATTTTAAACACCGTATTCTATGATCGCACCCAAAAGCGCACAGAAATTGATAAATCGAATGTTGTTAAATCGTAATTGCAATGAGCGTTTTCAATTGAGAAATGTCTAATTTAACAACATAATCAAATTTAAATTCTTTGAAAACATATTTATTTTGTTGTATAAAAAAGTATCTACTTTTTTCATATTTTTAGACGCATTGCAAACTTCTGCGCGTCGAGACAATTAAAAAATCAAGAGTTTTCTTATGTGTCTCTCTGTTTATAATTGTTTTCCACGCCTGCGTTGTAAAAATTGAAATATTTAAGAATATTTTTAGATGTTTTTTCAATCGTGGAATAAACGTGGAAAAAAATAATATTCATAAAAATTAAATGAAAAAATACAATTTCAATAAGCATTTGGCATCGACTATAGTTAAATTTAAGTGAGATTGGTTTTTGATATGAATCACGGATATTATTGAATTCTCGCTAAAATTGTCTAGTGATTCATATAAACCAAGAATTGGTTATTCGCTTCCGAATATTATCTTAGCCATGATTAGCTTACAGCAAATAATGATGATTTTTAAATGACATACTCTTAAAAAAACCTATTAAATATTTGTGAATGTTTTATTTTTAAATGCAATTATTTATTTATATATTCATGTTTGTTTGCAAACTTTACGTTAGTTGGTATTGTATGAAATACATTCTCGTCAAATTTAAACCATCGCGACACAGTGTGCTTGTGTTCGCGCCGAGTTATCTTTGGAGATGAACAACAGCAAATAGACAATGATGAAGTGTTTGGATGCTTACCAGTTTGATTTGAAATTGGCGATGAACGTGGCATGATCACCAACACACGTCCGAGGGGTGTAATATATTGTTTGATCATCGCGCGGATTTTAAAATTTGAAAAAAGTCGAATTTTGTGTTGTTGTTGTGTTTGTTTGTTTTATTGGCTCGGGGCGCAGATGAGGCGGAATTGTTTGCACTTGAGCTTGTTTCGATTTGCCAGTCGGATGGAGAGAACCATCGGATCATTGGTTTTTGTGCTTCTGATGTCACTGAAATGGAATATTGAAATGAGTTTTAATTGTTGTTATTTATTGTTTATTTGTTATCACTATCCCACGTCCATTGATTGAGATATGATATAATAATTGCATTTAAAAATAATATTTTCCCTGACACGCCGCAATGAATCCACGTTTTACAGGTTCGATGGTGCCGTTGGCATCGCTCAGGAAGCAATCGTCAATTGATGAGAAGCTACTGACCGAAGAAGATGCGGATGTCGGTGACTCGACAAAGACAATCAAACGAGGACAGGGATATGCGTTAGCAAGAAGTGTGTCATTGAAATTGTCACCGAAAAGAGATTTGGGAATGGGAGCAACGGCTGAAAAGTCGTCGTCGACACCTGCCCTACCGACGAGCACTGGAATGGTGAAGCAAGCGTCGACATCGTCGCTTCGATTTAAGGTTTCACCATCTACGCTCGTTCTGACTGATGCTGGGGAAGAGGAGAAGAAGGTGGCTTGCAAGCCATCAACGTCGAATTGTGAGGATGCTGTTCTCAAGTCGGCGTTGAAGAAATCTCGTAGTGATAAACGAGACATGAAGAAGATTCGATTTAATGATTTGAATGTATTTTACTTTGGTCGAATGCAAGGTTTGACATTTTAATTGGAAACCCATTTGTTAAAAATTACAGGAAAAGACACAGTTCCCACATTTGGGGAGATTTCCTTGGGAATGAATAAAGCGCATTTTGCTGAGAAGAACTTTTCGTTGGTATTAAGGAGGCCAAATATTAACCTTGAACAGGTTTTTTTAAATTTATTTTTATCCGAAATTTGAAGCTTCCGATTTCAACGCGGAATTAGAAGATTTAGTAATAGTCTATTTCATGATTCAGTCGCTAAAATTTAGTTTTTAGAAGAAACCCATTTATGTCCTTCTGGGATTGGCTATATTCTGCGTTTAATAAAAATTTAAGAAACTTTTAAACTTTTCTTGCTATCTCTACATAAATGGTATGATTTGAGGATGGTAATCAAATGAATGACAATGATGAAGCACGTGAGGATATTTTCATGGCTGGCAAACATGAGAAGATAAATCAGAAGACCCGCGTGAAAATGTTGAAACGAAGTGGAGTTGAAGTGCAAAGGTCGGATGATACGGCAGAAACCTGGAGAAACCAACGACTGGAGTGTGGATGTAGCTGCGAGAATGGAGTGTGCCTGCCCGAGACGTGTCAATGTGCACTCAATGGTATTCAATGCCAAGTGGATGATTTTTCGGAAAGCGGAGAGCCGTTGTTCCCATGTGTTTGCTTTGAAGAATTTTGCACGAACCCGAATGGTAGGATCTTCTACGACGCCGACGCGGTTTACCAGCACCGACGGCGGGTAATCCAACTATACGAGGACATGAAGAAGAAGGTATTGCATATTGTTTAGCTGAAGAATTCATTAATAAATTTTAGGGTATTTATGAATCACCGGTTGTTAGAAGGTTCAGAGATGAGCCTGATGAGAGCGAGGAAAGCGTTTCGCCGATGAAGTACCCGGTAACACCGGTGTACACGAGAAGGCCAACGCTGTCGGCGGTTAGAGAGAGCATCAGCGAGATTATACAGGTACAAGTGCCGAACGTGATGGAGAATGACGTTTGCGTGGAGGATGATAAGCGCGACAACGAAGAAGAACCACTCATGATGATGACGAAACCGGTGACACCGCCGCATCCATTGGTAGCATGAAGATAAATGAATGGTGGATGAACTCGAGAAACTCAGGATGAGGTGTATATGATTCGGAAGATTGAGTCGTTTTCTGCTTTAAAATAGTGGTTAAAGTGATTGTACAAGTTTGTAATATGACATGTGAATATAGTGTTAAATATTTGATGTTTTACTTATTTTTTCCTAGTTTTTTTATTTCCTAATATTCTAGTCTTTAGATAACTAAGCTGTTGAGAAATGGATTTAAATTATGCTAAAGATTATCGTGTCATTATGTAAATAGTTTTTTTTATCAAAAGAATATGACTTATAATTGGTTCCTAATAATTTTTTAATCGAAATAAGTTGTTCATAAATTACTAATCGCAATTTATGAACGAAACGAATAGGGCAAGTCATCATTCAGATTTTGTTGAACATGATTAATTTATGGACATAGCTCTAATCGATTTCTCAACTGCTTATTTTTCTGATGACGATAATAAGTATTCCTCATAATAAATTTTTATTTACATTAAAGTACATACAGTTTAAGGATTGTTATATATCCATTAACGATCAAATCGATTGATTTATGAAACATTTGAAATGGATAATTGGACAATTAGTTGCTCCGATTGATTAGAAAATTAATGTTACGCTTCAAATTGCAATTAGTGACAATCGATATTTTAAAATATGAACTTATAAAAAACCGTCCCTTTAGTAACTTAATTTATAAAATTGTGACACTCGACTAATTATTAATTGTCAATAACGTGCAATTGATGATTATCTCAACTGTAGCCATTATTAGTGGATTATGTATGCTTGAATGGATTATCATGCAATTTGATTTGTTTGGTTTGACACCTTTTTGTGTGACTTAGCGGAGATTGCCAGTAATTCGAATCGTAGAATTTGGATAAGACGATATGAGCAGCTAAAAATTTGATGCTAAGTCAGTGGCTCATGAGTTCAATATCAGGTCAGGGCACTGTTCTGTTTTCGAGTCAAAGCGCATTTTGCGGATTGGTCTTGTTATTTTTTCACACCGTGTATATTTCAATTCCAATATGACTTATATGATATAAGGGTGACATAGGGTCTATTTTAAATAAAGTAATTTTTTAGATGAATTCTTGAACGCTTTAAACCGCAGATTTAAAATAATTAGTGGTGGCGTGAAGAAAGACGCCCGATTCCATTTGCAGTAAAGTTATTAATAATGCATATTTAATCTTGAAATGTACTTTTCAATGAAACAACACATTCAAATTGAGAAATGCATCTTTCAATAAAACCAAATTCATTAAATTCGTCTCATAATAATCATCTCCAACTTAAAACACATCTCAAACACAGCTTCTCATGACTTGGGCGTCGAAGTGGACCTCGGCGAAGTAATCTGCGGCGAATAGTCGGTGTAAAGGTTGTTTGTCGGGAAACTGGCGCTCGCTCCACCATCATACATCTATAAATTTATCCATTTCTCCATCCTCAATACCCAATTACCATCGCATTCTCATTCCACTGAGCATAATGGTGGATATCCATTGGTGCCGCTGCCGGTGTCATATCAACATGATTCGTTGCTGCCGACACCATCAATGGCCCGATTCCATTTACGCGCACTCGGCTCAGCACTTCCTCCTGCAACAACAATACCAAATTAATGGCTCTAGCAATAACAATAATAATCATATTAATTATGGTCGTCACTTCATAATTGGTTTACTGTAAATTACTGTACATATGAGTAGAGATGAAAGGCAATGCGCCAGCATCTCATTTTGATCTAATTAGTGCGCAGAAAATGTTGCGTTATAACCAGACGCACCAGTCGTCGTCATTATCTCATTTGTCTGCTAATTATAGGATGTTTTTCGCGGTCAGTTTTCTTTAATGGACACTGACGATAATTGCAAAAGAATGGGGGTGAATTGAATAAACACAGATACGGTAATACGTATGATTCTGTTAATGGATATAGCGGATAACTAGTAAGCTCGTTAATATATTAAGATCCTAGAAAGTTACTTCACGTATACCCACGCTAACCCATCTAGCTCAATATAATTAGCCATAATAACTCTTCACACGAATGCTCCAGATTCCCACAATATGTAAAAGAAAAGACAATCAGGACCTGGTATAGTTGTCTTAAAGTCAAGTAGCATATGGTGGCAGCTAAAATAACAACAACAACAAGCACTAGCATATCAATGCACAATTCAAGTGTTTATGAGTTCTTAAGTGACACCACCTTACAATATCCCATATGCTGTCATCAAGTAGCTCAATCCCGCAGTATCAATCTCAGCGGGAATCAATACCATCCAAATATTAAGCTATCATTCCCCTTTTATTATTTACAATTGTTATATAATCGTTAATGAGCACTGTGCATTATTCATATTCATAGTTTAAACCGCTATCTTCTTTCTAATTTCCCTTTTTAAACTAAACTAAAAAAATAATAAAACATTCATCATCATCATCATCATCATCTAATTGTGATGCATTAATAATGATAACAATTTTATTACAAAGAGATTACGGTGGATTCACATCCCAACAAACGTTGTGTCGTTGTTCCACCGTACGACGAGTTAATTGAACAAAATTGGATCCGAAAACAAGTCAAACTCAATTTGCCGCCCAAAACTCCCTCGAGGCCAAGAAAAAGCATCGGATTTGTTTTTATGTCAATTAGTCATAATAAATTGTATTATTATGGTGACGGAGCCGACAAAAATGAGTGAGCATCATCGTTAATTTGAATTGAATGTGATTTGATGGAGCACAACAGAAAATGCATTATTCAGTGCAATATTCGTGCATTAAAAAAAGAGCTTGACTGGATAAGCCTCATTAACAAGCTTTGATTAATTTAAACAAGGGTTTTATGTGCTGCTTGTTTCGGCAGCGAATAGATTTAGTAAATTAAAAAAGGTTTCTATTTGGATTTAATTAGTGGAAGAGCTAGAAGGATGATAGATAAAGCGAGAGAGAGAGAGAGCGAAAGAGAGATTATGAAAACATATTATCAAAATGTAAAAAAATGATAAAGCATTTTCAACATTTATGAATTTATTTCAAATGGTCTCAATGAGTACCCTCCACACGCCAATTTAAGTTTTAAAAAAGGATGATCACTTAATCCGTCAGAATCAGAACCTATAGAGGTTTACTATAATTTACTATATATAATTGAGAGATAATTTAGTAGTTTAAACCCAATGGAGCTATGTGAAACGCTAAAGATGATCTTAATTTTAAAATGGAGACAGATCTACATAGAAATTTCGACTTGTAAAGTTAAAATTTAAAAAAAACCTAATATCTGGAATATTTTGAAAGGAAATCTATCGGGAAAACATAAGGGGGAGAGGTTTTATTAGGGTTCATTCCCTATTAAGCTATTCCCTGATTTTTTATCGGATAACAGTTTAATGCAAAGCCCTAAAAAACCGTTTTCCCCGATAGATTTTTTAATGGGGAATGCTTTGCCCCATCTTTCTTTCAATTGGCCTCTGAATGCTCAGCTATGATGTTTGAAGGAGCTAAAATTTCACAGTTTTTTAATAGTTTATTGAGAATTTTAGACAAACAGCGCGGAACTATACAAAAATCATAGTTTTAAATTGGCGTGCAGATGAATTAGTTTCTCCAAATTATGTGAAATATATTTAAAACTGAAGACACAAAGTAGGCGAGACTGCAAATACAAGGAAATAACGTCCAATAACATTTGACGATGACCGGCTATCCTAGTTAAGATAGAATGATGACGAAGCAGTAATGAGGAAGTGCTCATAAAAAACACTTTTCGCAATTTTTAAGCATATTTTATAATTTACGCGTAGTAATAAAAGTAAGTTTTGTTCTAGTTCAATAAATTGCCCTTAAAATATCTAAAAACCTTAAAATTAAACTTTTACTAGAACTCGCCCTCAAACGAGCAGCATTCCTATTATTGCAGGTGGTGTGCTCAAATATAGTTCTTTAGTATCGGTTTTTTATATAATTAAAGATCTGTATGTCAAAATGACAAGCAAAGTTGTCCGTAAATAAAAAGGATAAAACTGTAAGATCTATTTCAATATTAGAAAATTCTTCATTTGCATTTGGCGTGCTGTGATTATCCCATTTGTCTTCTACAATGATGGGAACTGGAAGTAGGCTAATAGTAATATCCAAATTCTTTACATTTTTTAACTTAGATTTTAGATTTAATAATCAATTGGTGTGTAAACAGAAGTGATGATCAATTTTCGTATTCCGGATTTTATTTTCGCACCTAACTATTCATTTAACAAAAACATTAATACTGGTGACATACGGTTTCCATACGTTGGTGTGGAGTGCC
This sequence comes from Caenorhabditis plicata, assembly GCA_963931815.1. Taxonomy (NCBI): domain Eukaryota; kingdom Metazoa; phylum Nematoda; class Chromadorea; order Rhabditida; family Rhabditidae; genus Caenorhabditis; species Caenorhabditis plicata. The sequence goes on along the minus strand of OZ007492.1, from coordinate 19,962,639 downwards.
TTGATAACAACTCTATTACTAATGGTCACGTTAATTTGATAGAAGCCTTACGCCAGATAAGACAAAAAGTAAATTTGTTACCCTAGAAAAATCCACGCAACTTATTGTCCTTTTCAGAGATAATGGAAGAACAAAAATGCCTAACGGAAGAACAAAAAAAGAAGATAGTTTCGGATGGATGGCTGATAGTTTCGGATGGATGGCCCACGAGCGACTTTTTCGTTTATTCCTCTTCGATATGGGCTGCTCATTTTTTTGAGACAACACCCATTGATGAGAGATGACAAGATGGGCGTCCAAACGAGAACCTCATTCCATCCTAATTTTTTTCATAGGAATTGGCTGTGGGTGCTGTCATTTGCGTGGTAATAATATTATTTTTCTCTTGAAGTTTGACTATTAGAAGTTTTTTGAAGAATTTATTATTAAAAGACAAAAATAAACTAAACGCGCTAAATTAAGAAGTGCTAGAAAAGCTCGGTGAAAAAGAAGAACAAACAATAATCACATATTCAATATTCACAACACAATACCATTTAAACAAAATTCTCTGATACAAAGTGCTCTAAAGGGAAATGCTCATCACCAATACGATTCGTCATCAACAACTAAACATACTCGTTCACTGTTGAGTCGCGACTCGTGCATTTGGATCTGACGCTTCTTGTCCTTGCACCGTTTGTTCTGGAACCACACGCGAATCACTCGAGCATTCAACCCTGCAAAAACTCTCATTTTAATCATTCCATAAGCTTCAAGTTTACCAGTCATTTCCACCAATCGCTCCTTTAAAAGAGCATCGGGCCGCGAGTTGACCGAATAGCATTCCTTGAGGATCTTTAGTTGCGTCTCATTGAGCACCGTACGAACACGAGTCGTCTGCTTGTCCTTCTTCTTTTTACCGCCACCGCCGCCACTACTGCTACTGCTTCCATTCGAGTGCTGAGGATAAGGTGCTGAGCCAAACATCGGCGAGCCATCGGATTTCGGCGATCTGCAATGCGGTTAACATCAAAGACAGAATGTTGGTTGACAGTCAGCTGCGATTCGCTATTTGCTCATCGGATAATTCTCATGAAACGCATGTTTCGACTAATGGACTTTTTTGTGTCAAGTGGCATCAGAATGTTTGCATTTGATGCACAGGTGAGCATTGCGTACCGTCTGATTAAGGCTTTTTGATTTGGTAAGTTATATAATAACATTATTAATATAGTAAATAGGTAAATAGTAATGGATCATAATGTTATTAAAAAGTTTAAGAGGGAGAGAGGCTGGAAAATTTCAGAGAAAAATAAACAATTAGAAAAACAAGACATAGGTTAAAGTCCTCAAACATATTTTTCTAGAAACATATCATTCTTGAAAAAAAATATTTGACAAATGTAGTAAATGCACGATTAAATGGACAATATGGTAAAATCGAAGACCAAATCGACAAAATTCTTGACTTTCGGTTCTCCTATTACTGTTTCATATAAAAGCACTAAAATTGTATATAAATACCCTCAAATTAAAATTAAATTATTTTATCAAAGTGATACATTCTTCCCATAAAATTTACCGATATCCATAACATATCTAATCATTCCACAAAATTTCAACAAATTTCTTCTCAAATCCGATTATAGACTATTAAGATTATAAATAATATCTATCGAACAACAAACTTAAACGAGAGATTGCAAGTGTCTTGGACTATTCAGATAATAATATCAGATTAATCTATAATTGTGTGTGTGTTTTTATGCAACTAATGAGCTGAATATTATATAAATATAGGGTTGAAGTGCATTTTTATTTAAGTAAAAGAGTATAAAGAATATTAAGACATGTTAAGAGAATATTCAACAAAGTACGATTATTCTTCCCTCTTTAATGAACTCTTAGTACTTATTCATATATAAATATCAAAAGATCTATAATTATTTTCTAAAAATTTCTAAAAATTACACGCTAAAAATGGGTTCTCAGTTAAGAATCTAAAACTAGAGGTGTATTATAATTCATATTTGTCACTAATCTAGTAGTTATAAGTAAATTGAAATCTGAAAATGTCACGTGGAGCTTTCTTTTAAGAATACTATATTCATTTTTAATTGGTGTGAAAGAAAAGAAAGAAACTACGGTAAAATTGTTTTGCTGAAAAGATTCTACAATTTGTGATACTTCATAAAAATAAGATAAATTTGTTAGACTCAAGTTGGAGTGAACTGAAATGTCTGATTCTGGCAAGCCAAATAAAAATATTAATCAATGTATTTTTCAAATTTCCACGTGGGGATACCACTATTTAAAATTTCCATTAACGTCTTGTATTACATCGGAATATTAATAAATTTTATTTAATAATTTTTAATGCGTAGGCCACAGATTCCATCATATATTATTTTGACGCCAATTAGAGAGTTAGTAACAGAAATCTGTGAGAATTAATTAGTCTTTATAAAATACCTTAGTTTTAAATGGTCTCATTTTAACTATTAGTGCTGAAATTAACAAGAACCATTGAAATTGCTCTTTTCAGTTGACGTGCTACAATTAGATATCTTGAATATTGTAATTGGAATTAATCAAGAACTTCTGAATTCAAAACAAATTATTCCAAGGACCCCTATTTTGGATGTATTTTTCACACCGAATTTAATTAAGTTTACCTCATTTCAGCAAGAACAATTTTCACGTAAATTTAGAAAAAAATAACACCAACATTTTTTTCCATTTAACATTGCACTTTTCGAGTAAACGAAAAATGAATACATTAAAATAGGTTACTCATTTACTATGGCAGGTGGTCATATAATTTGCCGCAAAATGGAATAAAAAATGAAACTTATTTAGTTCATTAAACTTGTGTATCTTTAAAATCGATTACAAAGCGTCTCGTTGTATTTATTTTCTCCCAATTCTTGTTTACCCTTCATCTGATTCGAAAGAAAAACAAGTTACAGTAAACTTGGCCCCGATATTTACCCAAATTTGATACTGTCGAATTTGTTTAAAAAGCAAACAACCCTTCTATTTTCGTTCACCCAACAATATTATTATTATTATTATTATTATATTAATAATAAAAACAACTCACAATGGTGGACTGGTGTGATTATCCAAGCTGGTTAATGTCGACGTCTCCCAAAGATCATCATCAAACGATGTCGACGCCATTGCATTATTATTGTTATTCATATTAATTAGGGATGATGTCGATGGCGGTGGCACATAATCATTTGACGTGTCCGGGACATTACCACACTCGCAGTCCGCTCGACAATACAGGCGGTTGTTCTTGATCTGAGCGGGATTCTCATTTTTTGGATGAAATATTTTATAACTCACCAGAAACTCGTCGCCAGTTTGTAGGCGCTTATCACACGCGACGCACGTGAAGCACCGTAGATGAAATGTTTGATCGACGCCGACTCGCATCACTAGCTCGTCGCTATCGAAGCCGGACGCACATCGTGTGCATTTGGCGGCGAACAGCCTGAAAGAATCAACTCAACCGGAAGTGTCACCAAATGATTGCATAATTTCCACGCTTTTTTTGTTTTGCTTGCGGAATGGATGGCAAGCGGCCTTGTAATTAGGATTGCGCGATGATTTCCGGTGGCAGCTCGACAAGAGCAAGTTGAAGGGGGGACACAACGCCAGGTGCAAGTTGCATCTGCATGTGCGCGAGATTCATCCCCAATTTGGGGTAATTAATGGGCGCCGGGTTCAGTTTTATTACGGACGCCAACCGTTTCTTACCTCTTGTAGTCTGATCTGCAGTAGGTTCGTCCATGCTTAACAAACGCTGTTGTTTGCTCATCCAAGGGGCAGCAGCATTCGAAACACTGAAATTTTCAAAAAATTACATATATATATATAGAGAGAGAGAAAAAGTGCATATAGAAATTAATTAAAGTTTAGGTTAACTAATCAATACAAAAACTGTACTTTCAATAGTATCTAGAAAACCACTACAATCAACCATAACACAAAATTCGTTGCATATAGGTAATTTAATTAATGTACTGTATTGATTAAAACATCAAAATTTCATTAAGTTTTCTTCCTAACCGGATGTGTTGCATAGGCAAACTACTAAAGCTACTAACGTTACACGCACGCCCAAAGAAAAATCGATTTTCCTATAATTTAAATTATTACATATGGGAAAGGAGAATTGTAGCAATTTAAAACAACTTGTCACGTTTAAATATCATAAGAATTCAAAGAAAATATTTTGGTTTGTTTCACCAAACCTGACAAGTATCTCATTAAAATAATAACTATTTAAAGTCATATGTGTGTTTTATGAAAAGTATAGCAAATTGGCAAACACTATCATTTCACATTATGAAATAAAAGAAATTAAAGTCGTTTGTGTTTAAAAACGTGAAAAGGGATTTGATTTTCACGCGGAAGTTAACCATATGCATTAAAGTAATGTAAAAACGCAATTTTCATTTGGCGCGAAAGAAATTAAAAGTATCAAAAAACAATTTATACTCACGTGAATTTAAATTCCCCTCCTTTACGTGTTACGTTGACTTTTTCAAAATAATTTTGTTAAGAAAGAAAAATATGTGCAGCAGGATGCGGGATGTTATTAAATCTAGGAAAATCGGAAATTGCTCCCGTCGGAAAATAAAATCCATTTCCGCAAAAGAAATCACGGATTATTACACCATAGAATTTAAAATACTTCTTCGAACTTCAACGGATTAATTAATTAAATCAAAAGAGGATGCGTAGCATACCTGGTAGAGGATTTGATTCACGCAAAAATATATGTTGGTTCGATCCCTTTGAGATCTTTGATTTTTTAGTCTTTTTTATAAAAATGAAAAAAAAATCGAAATTTAAAATGAGTTGGTGTAATAATCCGTGATTTTTGCAGAAATGCATTTTATTTTCCGACGGGAGCAATTTCCGCTTTTCCTAGATTTAATAACATCCCAGGATGCGTACTTTTTTTTAAATAACACTATCCAAATATTTATTAGTTTAATTTTAATTTTCTCAATTTTCGTGATTATTATATTGTCCGTTTCAGTGATCGGTACCTAATGGAAGAGAAAAAATAAGAAAAATAATTAGGTTCTCGTTTGGACGGCCACTCTTCGGTGTCTCATCAATGTGCGTTGTCTCAAAGGAATGGATAACACACATTAAATAGAAATAGTTGAAAAAGTGGGCATGTAACGATATTATCATATTTTTCTTATTTTTTCCCCTTCCATTAGGCGCCGAACTCTGAAAAGGGGGATAATTGAGTATTAATTAATATTAGTTTAATTTTTCTTAATTTTTTAATAGCTGTAAAACTATGTAGCTTTAAAAAACTTTATCTTAATGGTTTTGATTAAATGGTTTGTATTTAAAACGCTTAAAAACGACATAAACCAAAGCTTTGGCCAAAGTATACTCAAATTATAATTTCGGCAAATCTCAACTGATGTCGTGTGTCTTAATAATTTTCTTGTCCGCATAATATTTTCAAAATATTTTTTCTAGTGACATTATGTATATTTTAAGGTAAAAAGGGATAAATGAAAGTCTAACTAAAAGATTTCGTAATTTTTTAAGCGTGTATTTAGATATTTCACGTATAAATTCATTCATTTTTTCAGAAGGTTTTAGTGTTTTTTTCTTAAACTGTAAATACCCTAAAATATTCCAGAAATGTGGCTCTATTCAGATCCTGATTTAACTATTTTCATTTTTTGTAGTTTTTATGGGTTTCTTGTCAATTTTCAAGTTTTTTTAAATTTAATGAGCTTGCCTTAAAAGTCAAATCCGCTTTAGGTTAGAAAAGATCCTTACGAACAGTTCTTCTTATTCATATAATGTTTATTTTTAATAAAAATGAAACATTATTTTTCATTTTCCTTCTTTTTTCCTAATCGATTCCTTTTATTACACATTCAAATGATAAATAAACTCGTTCGCCACAAAAACCATCCAATCACAATATTTGCAATCAATGTCGAAACAAAAACGATTTAAAACACTACGGTATTGAAGCAAAAAAGTATAAGTAATCCACAATTACATCCAGGTTGGACAAAAAAAACTTTATTGTGTTTCATCTTAAATTATTCATGGATTACACATACGTACATGCGCGCAAAAAAGTTGAATTAAAATGCACATTTTGCACTATTAGTTGGTATATTCTTTTTTAATATTCTTACCGATAGAATTTTTGAAAGCATAACCGAAAAAAAAGGGGGGGTTGCACAATGGAATAGAAAAGACATTTCAGTGAACTCATGCGCGAAAATGGTAATGATTTGTTGAATTGAATGGGGGAGCTACCTTATATTCATATTAATAAGGAGAATAATAGCAAAAGCGGACAAACCTTTAAACAATGCGCATGGAATTCCAAGTTGGGATGGACCCGCAGAATATATTGATCGGCGATTTCACGATGGCAGTTGTTACAAACAGCCATTTTGTGTGGTTGCTCGTGCACAGACTCTGAAATCATTGAATAATAGCTATTCCAAACAAAAATAAAGAAAAAGAATAACGCGGCAATAAAACAATCCCCATCATTTTCACGTCAACTCGACGCAAACCCCCTATTACCTAATTTATGGGCCGATAATTGTTGACTAATAGCTAGGAGCCGGAAAAACAACCAAATCAATAAGTCTTTTAGACAAAAAATAAGCGCCTAGTTACAGTAAAATTGAGGGTGGGTGTTGTTAAGGCGCGCCGGAAGGAAGCCGCATTAACGGATTATCCGGCAGCTCATCTGCTCGAATAATCGCGCATGTTGAAAATCAAGCCACAAGGGGGACATATAACAAACAACAAACTTTCTGGGGTAGCCGTCGTGTCAAGACAGTGATATGAGAGCGACTTGTCTTGCTCCCAGTAGTCGAACGATGCCGTCGGTGGTGTGATGGTGTCGAAGCGCTCGAATCCGCCGCGAATGCAAATGTTTGCCGCCATTGGTGTGATGACGTTCTTGTTTTTAGAGGTTAAGTGATCGAACACGACGTCGCTTGGGGTGGTGCAATGGGTGGAGACGGCTGTATGGGGCCAAGAAGTCGTCGAGAAACAACAAACAAATAACAACAACACGCATTGGATGGCTCCGCCCTAAACAAAGTTGGGGGAGGCAGAAGTGTTGGCCACGAATTGGGTTTGTTGTTGTTGTTATTTAGGATCTAATGGGGGGACAGATTATCACAGATTGCTCCTTGTTGACAGATATCCACGGTAGAGCACAATTCCAAGTCCACGTGAGATTTTCCATATTTTAATAATGTGTTAAATATTTTCTAGAAAACACTATCGACAATTTAGAAAAGTTATCCTTAAACTACCTAAAATATTAATATCTTGTTCCAAAGTTAGATTTGAGTACGTTTACTGAGCTCATTTAATAAACATACAGGTTGGCGTGCTAGCCGATTTGACCGAAATCTGCGTAAATTTTCGAAAGGTTGAGAGAATTGTGATAAGTCTAATATGATTCGATTAGAAGTGAAAGCGATGTTTTGGTTTGAAGATGAAAAAACTATTATCTTATTTCTGAGCTCAGAATCGGTGCTGAGGTTTAATGTTGCAGAATAAAATCAATTTTTTAAAGATTTTCTAAGACTCTAATACCAATTTTTCAGACTAGTTAAAAATTACAAAAACTCATCTGAGGATTACAATTGAACACGGTTGGAGCAATTTGAAAATAAATCTACGTAAATGTTCGAAAAGTTGAGAGAATTATGAATCAATAATGCTTCCAGCACTCCAAAAATAAATAAAAAAAGCGCAGAAGCACGAAATGATAAAAAAGGCAGCTCAGTTATGATGCAATGAGCTGAATTTCCAGAGACAGAAAGAACGCCAAATCTTATTTTCACGCTTATCATACAAATTTCACGTGTATTTTACCAGAATATGGTCTACGACAGTTTGTCAGACGGACATCAGAAATATTTACGTGAAGCTTCATTATATAGGCCTATTCGAAATTCATCATTTTCATTTGGCGTGCTGAAGATTTCGCTTCGGATATGATAAAAAACTACTCGAAATTTTCTCACATTGATTTTAATTTCTGCAAATATTTCTTTTCTTTTTTAATCAGATTTTAACGTGTCAGATAAGTTGAAATTTGTAATTATCAATGAAACATGCTAAAATTCTTGCGATTTTTTAAGAAAATTTCAACACAATCAAACCGGGGACGACCCGTTAAACGAAATTTTAATATCGGTTTTAAAATTAGAACTGTTCAAAGTAAATATTTTGGGAGTACTTTAATACTGAAATATATTAACACCAAAACTCTAATATCATGTTGAAAATTTGGTAAAATATTATAAGAAAATTGGAATATCATCATTTTCATTTGGCGTGCATGTGTATGTTTATTTTCAAATATCTCCCGTATTACTAACACGGTTGGTCTTTAAAATTTACGCTTTTACTCGTAAAATGTAATATTTTTTAAAGGCGAGTCCAAAAATTAGGGTTGTGTTTAAATAAACAAGACTTTCCGGTTCATGACGAGTTTGACCAAGCTTACGTGATAATTCGAATCTGATTTACACGTAGAGGTTAGCAAAATTGTTATTTGCATTTTCATTTAAATTAAAAAAAACTAAAATTGAGAAACAATTGATTTTTATAAACGCTTGTTTACCAGAACAGGAGGGATAACCTTTCTGAAAAAAAAAATTTAAAAAAATATGCAAAATGAATATTTTTTGAGTCCCCAACTGAAGTTAGCGTATTCATTTGGAGTGTGATAGGGATACATCTTCTGAATGGAATCTGTGAGAGTTCAAGCATCGAACAATATATTCATAATACCTAATTATTGTGCTTGTATCTTATAAACCAATTTAGAATTTTCATGTTTCGTTGCCGAAACGGAAAATTCTTTTTTCTTATCGTATGACAAATGGAAATTATGATTTTCATTTATTTACGCTTACTTTACAAAAATATTGTCTACGCCAGTTTTTCAGATTTTCTTTAAACTCTATAATAATATTTACGCAAAATGTTAATCTAGTAAGCACGTTTTAAAGCTCATTTTATTAGCCATCAAGTTGTTTTTGTATCGTGTAGGATAAAAAACACCTGTGCATATGATAGTTGTATTTAAAAAATAATTTAATCATTTCGTGAGAGATCAAAAACGTAATACTTCGTAATGAAAATGGTAATTTTACTATTTTAAATTGAGTATTAAAGTCTAAAGTATATATATATTTTTTTTAATATAAGTTTTTAGCTTATTCGTAGTTTATTTCGGCTTGTTTTGAACTATCTAAAAATGTTTGTCCCAAAGTGAGATTTGAGAACGTTTAATGATCTCATTTAATAAACATACAAGTTGGAGTGCTATCAAATTTGACCGAAATCTGCGTAATTGTTCGAAAATTAGTGTGCTTCAATTGGTGTAGGATTATTTTTTAAAAAATACTTTCAGTCCATTTAATTAAGCTTGTCTGAAACTATCTAAAATGTTAATATCTTTCTAAAAAATTATATTTGAGCACGTTTACTGAGCTCATTTTATTACCATTTTATTATTATTATTATTATTCACAAAATAGGAAAACATCGTCTGATGCTAATTGCTGTTCCATTTCAAAGGGATTGAGTCCTAGGAAGTAACACAAAGTTTACTAATAATTCTAGAAGTGCAAAACTCACGATGGTTCTTTGTTTTGAATATTCTTAGTTGATTAGACAAAAAGACATATATCGATCTCTTACCTACAAAAATATGAAAAATCGAAACCATTTGTAGTATAAACAGACAAGAACCCAACAATTAAAACATTTTCCAACTCAACTCGCATATTTGCTCTGACCAATGTTTGTAAAGTTATTAGTTGGCTCAATGGTGTCACCTAACATTGGCACACAGCTGCCTTAACACCTTGTTTAACACGATTATACGAGATCTTCTCACAAATGGTAAATAAATAGCACCGTGGTGTCTACAACACCAACGCGAGTTTGGGAAGCTGTAACAACTCGGTGACAACTGCATCGTGCTCGAGTGATTCTCGAACAATAGAGCACCTTAAAATGTGCTCTTTCGATAATAGGTAATAATGCGAACCATCGAACCGTTATAAGAATGCAATTGTTTTTAAATAATAACTAATAGTAAAAACAAGAATAATATTGAAATTTTTTCGGAAGGGGTTGATATTCAATGAATCTATGTGGCTGGTTGAAAATCGAGAAGACAGTTGGAAGCACACACACACACAAACAGAGCATCTCTCATTTCACTTTTTCGGGGCGGATTCGCCTATCCTTTAGTATCCGTATTACATTTTCCTCACAGCTTTTCCTTGTTCGATTGGTGTGGCGTTTGTTTGTTTGAACATGTGCACGCCACTAGAGATTTTGGTGGTTTCAGTGAGAAATAATTTTGCTTGATTTGGTTGGATTCTATACTTGAGGGAATACACTTGCACTCAAATTCCACGAAACTACGCCTCATTGCAAATGACTTTGCACCAATTGCACGAGCATTACCTTTTAATTTATTATTTGTTTCACTGTTTTAATTATTAATTATTGTTTTACAAAAGAATTAGTTTAAATTTTATATATTGTTACATATATTGTACTTTTCAGAGATGTGCCTAATTGAAGAGCAAAAAATTAAAGCAAAATCATATTCTCGTTTGGACAGCCACAAACAACATTTACATCTATAAAAAAGGGTGGCCGTACAACCGAGAACCTCATTTTAATCTAAATAAATTTTTTTCTCTTCCATTAGGCACCGATCTCTGAAAAGGACACATCACACATTACATATAAGTTTATCATCGCAAAAATTGGAATAAGATTTTTTACTTGTCCGCAAACAAACATTTTTAGAAAATTGGAGCTGATTGAGATTGTTTTCTAATTTGGAATCTATACTCCGATTTTTCTCAGTGAAATCGGACCATTTATAGCAAAAACAAATGGAGCATAAACTTTGTAGCGCTACTGTATATACAAGAAACTAAAAATATAAAATCCCGAATAAATAACAAATTAAAGTGTTTCAGTGGGCGTGCACAGAAGCCAACCACATTACTAGTACGAAACTTCCCGGATTATAAGCTCGATAAATATGTTTTATCGGTGAGTGAGCTGATTTAAAAAAAGACACGTTTCTCACTATGAAATAATACCTAACTACGTAAATAATTAATCAGCGGTATTAGTCGTCTATTATCCGGCATGATCTTCTTTTAATTAGGTTTATAAATATAAATAAATAAAATATTCAAATTGGATTGAAGATCTGCGACGAGAGATAGTGATGGGAACAATTTAGGAATTTAGGTAGTTTAATACTTTTCTTGTACATTTTTGTTGTTTAAAACCGGGGGTTCTTGAAAGAGAATTTTTCAAAAATTTTGTCGACATTCTATTTTTGCTGTTTTCTCATTAAAATAAGTTTTTTGGAAGTAAATAAATTTAAAATTTGCGTTTTTCGGTTATTTCGTAAAATAAAATAAAATCCATTAGATGTTATCGGCGTACTTTGTATTACTTTTTAAAATCAACGTATAAAACTGTAAAACCCCTTTTATTTATCAATAAACTTTGGAAAGTAAGAAATCGGTATAGATTTTTAGAGCTTAATTAAAGGCAGTTAACTATTAATCTCAAAAATTAAGAATAGAGTTTTCGAGTTTTTCGTTTTTAAAGTTTTGCTCTTTATAATACATTAATCTGATAAAATAAGTAATTTTGTGAGTTTTCAAGATTTTTAGCATGGCTATTAGATAAAGGAGTTAACAATTTCCTCAGCGTCTTTACTATGGAGGTCATTTTTGGATCCAAAAGGTTTCGGGCTGAAACTTTTCATGCTGATAGCTGAGGAAATTTTATAAGTGCACACAAAAAATTTTTCTGCACTGGGGGCTTTAAGTTGGTTAATAAAAGGTTCAAAGTTACCAACCTCAAAATTCATGTAGAAAACTGTAAAAAACCATCAAATTTTGCTGTCGACGATTTATTCAATTATAATGAAATCCGCGGCAAGTATCGGTGGTAAAGCGGGTAAGCGGTTCGTCATTCAACAAAATGGTATCAACTTTGAACCTTTTTTTAACCCACTTAAAGCCCACAGTGGAGGACAATTTTTTGTGTGCACTAACAAAACTTCCTCAGCTATCACCAAGCAAAGTTTCAGCCCGAAACCTTTTGGATCCAAAAATGACCTTCCTAGTTAGTATTTTGCAAAACTAAGATAAGATCTGTTTTCACAAAAGATAAATAAGCTGGAAATAATTATAATAAACTTCAAATATATTATTTTTGGTAAAATTGTGCACTAAATTAGCGTTTCTCTGTAACCGTGGGGCACTTTAATTGATAATTGATAAGAATAGGTCTGATTTAAAATTCATTGTTAAGTGCATTGTTAAGAGCATACTTTGTACAAAAATGTTCAATGAAAAGTTAGAAAATTAGGCTTAATTTGTTCTCATGGGATTAAAAATCATATAAAATCATATATGCTCATGGGAGTAAAAACATCATTTTTTTATAAGGAAAACTTAAGCGTTAGTAGATTTTTTGAATATTTTAAGGAAACTATAAGGTTTTTTTAAGGACACTATAATTAAATAATTTGAAAAAACTGTTTTAAAAGTTTTAACTTTCAACCGACTATACAGTACACGTAACCGTAACCACGTCATGTTGAATTTCAAAAATTTAGAATTTTAAGAGCAAATGATGTCACTCACGTCTCATATAAATTACTCTTACCACAAAAATAGTCTAAATACTGTTTTATAAATAACAAAAACCGATTCATTTGTTAAAAGCGTGATCCAATTCGTTGATCCAAACATTTTTTTCTATGTGAAGGCTGTTTGCCGTTGGAGTTCGACAAGATTTTGAACATACGTAATTTATTTTACGAAATAACCAAAATGATGTTGTATTTCTTACAGTTTTTTTGCTTTTTTCCGTACAAAAATGTTGTTCAGCAAAATTCACAAATTAACGGACGCGTATTAGACTTGTCCACGACCTTCAACTTTCTAGACGACTATAATAAAAATAATTTAAAGTGGCCGTGATTAATTTACGAAAAATCATACATTCACTGTATCGATGAGCAATTCATTGAAACAAATAAGCAATAGAAACATATTGAGACAATAAAAAAGAGTCAAAATCAAGTCGAATGCAATAAAATCCCAAATCTAATCAAACAAATGGAAAATTCAAGGAAAACGCGAGCAAAAGGTAATAAAACGATACACTCAGCTCAAACCAAGAGGTAATCCGAACGGATTTCAGCTTATCCCGTAGCTCATTCTAGAATCGAATTCAGCTTAGTGACGTGATGGACATGTTTGTGTATTTTGTGTGCACAATGCGCGAGGTTTAGTTGCACACGTGTGCTCACCTAATAACAATTATAAACATGCATAGGATATTGTGCATTTATTAATCCGACATTTTAGTGCCACTGTAGATGAGCTTAGTAGTGTCAATTAACAGGTAAATATATGAAAGCGAGTGCAATCAAGGAGACCACACGTTGGATTGACTTGTGGATTAACGATCCATATTTCATCGGATGGGGTGAGCAGTTGGCGGTCGTTCGCTTTAATTCATTGTAATGTTATGATAGCGGAAATTGTTTGAATTATGATGTATCTGTAGTTATGATTTTGAAGGAATTCAAGCAACTAAGTGACCGTGATTTAAAACTTTTAAGAATGCTGGATAAGTTTTCTAGGGAGAAATAGCAAATAAAAATTAGAATAATTTAAATTTGTCTTGAGCCTTTTTTGATTTTTGATAGGTCAATAATGAGACACAGATATGCACGAAATGTGATTTTTATTTATTATATATTTCCATAATAACATCGTTAATTTTGATTGCTCTTTGTCATGCTTTGGTATCCACACTGTTTTCGTCTTCCTCTTAAGAAACGGTCCAACGTTCTCAAATAGTTTTGAATTTAAGCCGTGTTTGATCGATTCTATAGAAATATTCACGCGAAATAAATTTATTTTAAAAATATTTCAACAAAACGGCTGCCGAAATGGCGCAAACCTTAAATGGACCCGATTAAGGGGGTTCGTATAAATTGAGAAACGAAAAGTAGAGGGTCGTGATAATTCATCAATAATTATTTATTATTTTATCCACTTATTTTGTCGTTTTAATATATTTAATGCATTCGTTACAGCGCAAAATGTGACATGCACATTATATCACTACTTTTTACCAAAATTTACTTGTCGTGATAACTTTAAACATCCTTTAAGATACTAAGGATAGTCAGTTTATTTAGAAGAAAACTTGTTTGGTTTCACTTGGGTAAAAGAGATAGACTGTGTCGATTTAATTTTTATTTAGTTTATTATTAAACTAACTTTTGGGAACCTAGAAACAATGTGTTTATTTACAGCTCTTTCTAAATCAACACCTGCCATGGACGGAATGGAAGTTTTTAAATTTCGAGATCCGGAATTCGGGATCAAAATTGGAACCTTGGAAATCGGAATCCGGGATTCCGGCCATGCTCCACCCATATATAGGGACACCATTCCATCCTTAGAAAGAAATATTCAGCCATGGTGTTAAATCTAGTCGTCGGCCATTTTCATTATTTTTTTATTGTTTTTATATTCGATAAAATGTCTTAATGGTAAGTAATACTTACAAAGTATATTGTAAAATATTGATTGTATTTAATTGTTTTAGAGTTTACTGACAAGTAGAACTTTATTTAACGTGTATAGTGATTGTGTTGGACTTAAAATAATCCAAATACAATCAAAAATAATCTGAAAAGTTCACACTGACAATAGTAATACGAGATTAAATTCCGTAAAAGAGACATTTGCGGGTTAAAACGAGACTAAAACTTCCTTCGGGACAATGATGTTTTATTTAACTGTAAGTAACATTTTCGAGCTTCTGCTTTGACAATTTTTAACCTGTTATAGTTTATATATATATATATATATATAATTGTTTATTAACTATTGGAGCTCTCAGCGTACCAATAAAACTTATCGTTGCATTTTTCCCGCAACAAGTCATTAAACTCCTCTTATAATTATTCCAAAATTCCGGTCGAATAATTACTTAACGAATAAGTTAATTAGATGGTTATCAGTTATGTAAACGCATTAATCAATTGTTGCATTATCACAGTCGAGAGAATTATTATGGATTTTGTTGGCATTCGCCTTGATAGCCCAGGGAGTTTGACAAACAGATGGTTACGTCAAATGAACAAATGAAAGTGATGTATTGTCCTTTTCAGACATCGGTGCCTAATGGAAGAGCAAAAAAGAAGAAAAAATGATAGTTTCGGATGGACGGCCAGACGGCCACATGCGACTTTTTCGTTTAATCCTCTTCAATGTGTGTTTCCCATTTTTTGAGACAACACACTTTGATGAGAGATGAGAAGATGGCCGTCCAAACGTGAACATCATTCCATCCTTATTTTTTCCTCTTCCATTACGCACCGATCTTTGAAAAGGACAATATCAATTTTTAAGCACATTTTATTGAAATCCATGTGGAAGTTAATAACTAATTTTTACGTCAATATTATGAGCTTCGCTTAAAATATAGCTTATACTTTAAATTTGTACTTTATGTTAGGTTTGATTGGCTATTTTGGGCTCCTGTTTCTACGAAAAAATTTTGCGTAAAATTATTTTTAAATTTTAGATCTCTTCATTCCAGAATATATTCCGTGTCAAATTTGTGTTTTATTGATGATTCTTTTGAAGCTATCCGTCTTCTCTGATTAAATGTAAGTTATAGTTGTTTTGTGCTTTATAAAAAATGTTTTTGCCTCTTCTATCACGATTGACAACTCAACTAAATTATATTAAAAATATACCGAAGCATATATGAGAAAAGTTTTTGAGATTAACAATTTCGCACTCTCTTTCTGAGCTCACATTTCATTTTCCGTTTACAACTCTTGTGGTTCTCGATAAACTCAAACTTTCTTACTAACAGTATCTCTCTTTACGTGGCTGCTCAAAACTATCCATTAAATTTATTTATTTATTATTGTAGAAATAAACAAACAAATGATAACACATGGCTGACCCGTTGAAACAATATGTAAGCTGACAACCAATGATTAGCTCGTCACCCGTGTCGACACCATGTGCTTGCTGTTTGTCACCAAAAATTGCAATTGACACAATACTGCTTCGAGACTCTCTAATTCCAATTAATTAACTAATTGATTCGCTACAGATTCATCTTGGCATTATTTCGTCCAATGGGTATCCCGTTAAGGGGAAATGTTTACACAAATCACAACAATAGTAGTCGGTTCCGAAATCTATTCATCAGAAATAACAATTATTCAAGGCATGACAAAGTTTGTCTTATTTTTCGAATAATTTGCTCAACCAAATTGATTTTGCTGTCCAAATATATCAATTATAATCCCACAGAATTGAACAATAATAATAAGAACAGTAATTTAATTAGGGATAGTTGTATAAGAATTCAATGGATGAGTGAGCATTGTTATCCTCCCTAATCTATCGCTATCCAAGGGACCTTTTAGTCTTTTTTTATACGTTAGAGTATTTTGATGTCAAAAAATGAGCACCAAATGGCAATGTTTGTGCAATAAATCGCTCATTCAACATTTTTTCACAAAATCCCCTTGTTGCCGCTGATTGGCAATTAAAATGATAAATCTATTAAGAATTGGAACAAGAAAAAACAGCTGTCATAACATTTTTCAAACATTCTGTGTGGTATTTTGTGGTTTTTATCAACCAATCGAGAAACTTCTTTGTATTAAATGCTAGAAAACAAGGGAGTAAAAGATATTATTGGATCCTTGATATGTTGGGTATCATTATGCACAAAACATAAATAAAAAAGTAATATTAAACTCACACGAATGACGAGGATAGAACTGTAGCGTAGACGTGACTGTGTTTACGTATTGTCGTAAAATAAAATGCTAACTTATTTAATTTTGTTTCGAAATATTTTTCTTAATATTTTTTTAAAATGAAATATCTCGTAATATTGATAACATTAATTTATTTTATGATCAACTGAACAGTTAATCGCTACAAATTAGAAATAAGAAAAATAGTTCGACACAACACACAATAAGTTAGCATTTTATTTTACGACAATACGTAAACACAGTCACGTCTCAAAGGTAAGAATCGAGAAAGACCACCAAGAAAGTTTGAAGACCAATAACACACCCGGACAATAACATTGAAATAGAGGAAACACATTTTTGTTGGCTATTTGCCAAAGGAGGGGGGAAGAGAAAACTAAAAGTTCGTCTTTTATTTTTAGCTATTTTTTGAAGCTTTATTATTCGAATTCTAAATAAGGTAAGTTAATTATTTTTATATAAAACAACTGGGAAAAATTATCTGAATGTATTAAAATAATTTTAAAACAAATAATAATAATTTTTAATGGTTTTTTGCTACGTCGAAGTTTTTAGTTAAATTTGAATATAAAAAATTATTGTATTGTTCATTTTTTTTAAAAAGCATATCATCTGAATCAGCATTAAATTCTCTATAAGATGATATTTTGCTTGTCGCTGTAATTCAGCTTTCAAATTTTTTATTCACTAAAAACCATGTATTTGTATTAACAGAACAGTTTTTGCTTTAAATTTAATATTACAAATAATTTTACAAGTATTTTATTTTAAGATGCATTTAATCTGAATCAGCATTAAATTCTCTATAATATGATATTTTAGTTGTAGCTTAAGTTCCAATAAAAGTGTTTTATTCACTGAAAACAATGTATTTTTTCTTTATCGCAGATCAATTTTATATATATTCGTCTTGGAATCGATTCATTCATCTTCGTTTATCGATCTTATGGATATTCGTCTTGGTCCGCAACATTGTGAAGCAGAAACCTATAATAGAATTTATGAATAAAACGTCTAATTTAAATTAACAAAATACCATTCAACAATTCATCCAAATCATGTATAAAAACAGTTATTAAAAATTTGAAAGCTGAATTACAGCGAAAAGTGAAACATCATCTTATAGAGAATTTTATGCTGATTCAGATGAAATGCTTCTTAAAAAGAATGAACAATACAATTTTTTTAATAATCAAATTAATGACAGGGTAAAAAATAAAACTATAGAGAATCATTATTTTTTGTCACCAATACGTTCAGATAATTATTCTAATTATTCTAATACAAATAAAAACTTTATTAAGCATGTATTCACCATGAAATAAGTATATTTTACAAAATTTAAAAAATATGACAACAATTGTGCCCGCATTGAAAAAAAAAGCGTCAATACTTATGCTGTTGACGCCGGTTTCGAAGCGGTCCCGTTTTTCGTCCGGGTGTGCCAATAACTTTAGGATGAAGATGCGATACAGTCATAAAAACAGTTGGCAGTTTCCCTAAAAATCATTAGACATGCTGTTTCCAAATTTCATTTCAAAGAAAGTCTTTTATTCATCATATTGTCACTGACAATGAGAAATGGCTTTACTTCGACAATCCTAAGAGCAAAAATCTTGGGTGAGGCCGGTTGAGCCGACAACATCGAATAACCAGGGGAACGTCTTAATCTGCATCTTGTGGGAAGAGTCCGTATTAGGAGCTTCTCCAGCGAAACGATCACAACCAATCGCTACGAACATCAATTTGCACTGGTTAATCCGAACGCGCCCTCCGCGAACTAAACACGCTTCGTTCACGAGAGAAATCTTAATTTTTTAAAATATTCAGAAGCAGGATAAGAGAGAAGTATTATGTTTACTGCAATTTTCTGTATACATAATAGTTGAAACACTTAAGCTTAAGAGTACAGTAATTTTTTTAAAAATAATTCCAAAATTTAATTAAAAATCCATTTATTTCAATTTTAATTTATGATATAATACAACTTTTATACATAAACGCACATAAATTATCAATAATCCATAATCATAATTTCTTGACCAATTTCGTTTCATCTGGCACTGTTGGCACCTTTGTCGTCTTTGACATCGATCTAACCGGACATGGACAATAACCTGCAAACAAGCTCATATTACACACCTTTCACATCATATCAAAAAACCCGAGTCAAATCCGGGTACTCCTGGTTCTCCCGGCAGTCCATCGGGTCCTTCTTCCGCCTTCTCACCGTCCTTTCCTGGCACTCCCGGCGCTCCAATTTCCCCATCTTTCCCGGGCTCGCCCGTTTTCCCAATTGGCCCTGGCATTCCCGGTTTACCTTGGGCTCCCGGCGGCCCAGGTGGTCCTTGTTTTCCCACAATTCTTGTCGCGTTTTTCCCAGCCGCCCCATCTTCCCCAGGCAAACCTGGGTACCCGGGGAATCCGATAAATCTGAATGGAAAATTGTTTTCAGCAGAAACTACAAGCGTACCCATCTTCGCCCGGTTCACCGGGTGATCCGTCCTTCCCTGGAGTTCCGCGTGATCCCGGCAATCCATCTACACCACGGTCACCGGGCTCTCCATCGGCTCCCATTGGCCCCGGTGGGCCCATCGGGCATGGAATACACGTGATAGGACCAACCATCTCGCGGTAAACCACAATTCCGTCGACGCCAGGCCTTCCCTGATCTCCATGCGGTCCGTCGACTCCTTTCTTCCCCGGCCTTCCTAAAAATTCACAAAGATCAATCATTGCGAGAACCAAGCAGATGTCACCTCTTGGCCCCGGGGGTCCGGTCGGACAGTTCGTTGGCACCACGCCACATTGACAAACACTTTCCTCAGATCTCCGTGCTCTTGTGCTGACTAGAATCGTCTCAGTAATTTCCATCCAAGCCTTATTCGCATAATTCTTTAAAATCAGTAAATTGCAAAATTAAAAAAGAAATTTAGTGACCCGAAAAGCATCGACATCCACAATAGCATCGGAATGAACTCGTGAAGCTTCGCTGAAAGCCTGAATCAGCGCCAAAATGACCACAAACAGCCAGATGGCTGAAATAAACGCCATTGTTGCAGCAATTTTTGTACCATTCATTGTTGAAGAATCAAGACATCCTAATTCCTTTATATATATATATATATATATAAACAATTACAACAAAAAACATAATCATATAATAAAAACGAGTCATTTAAGTCATTAACAACATTACGTAATCATTAGAAAGACGTTTTTTAAGTCTATTTATACATAATTCCACATGAAAGACCATATTAATTAAATATCTATTAAGACGTACAAGATCATAACACAATTATAATAATCATTATTATTATTCTTCTTCTTTCGATACCTGATCCACAAATGTTTTTAGATATTCCTGGAAATAAAAACATGAGATATTTCTTTCAAATTGGTTATTGTTTATTTGAATTTTTACAATTTCGGACCCCTTTGACAATTACACGAAACACGTATAAATCATTTCTAGCTTATATCTAAATATCATTAGATTCTACACATAATTTGCTTTAAAATAAACGAGGCTTTTAGGAACTTGGGAGCTAACATCTCGACGGTAAAATAAACTTTAATTTGGTTTTCTGCCAAATTGAGTCTCCTGGATTGGTCGAACTGTATCTTTGCTCTCTATTCCGCGAAGAGGGGATCTATTCTCAGGTCGACACACGTATTAATAAATACATCGTGTAGGGCATTATCAAAATGTAGAAAAAATAAATACGCTTTATATAAAACTTGATTATCTCTTACCATTCGATCCAATAGTATCTTCCTATACTTCAAATACTCCCAATACGTCTGCGTTTCATGTCTAAATCAATTCAAAGCTTCTCAATATCATTGCTGTCCAACAAACTTTGCTCTCATTACTTCCATCTTTAGCTGATAAACCTCTTCTAGTGTCTTGCGTTCGCTCTGGTGCTCGCTAAATATCCTCATCGACTCAGCATCGCGAACATCCGGCTCCACTGGCTGCAATTCAATATGACAAAACTCATGCAATACTACTCGGATTACCTTTGTTGCTTCATCAAGTTCTTCCGGCAACGAAAACTGTGTTTCATCATCGGTGCTCCGTGATCGAAATGCCGGTGGTGGTCGTTCTGGTCGTCTATAATATTCTAATTAATCGTCTAAATTGCAAAGCCGTTTCCGAAACATTGCTTGATCAGGAAAAAATAATAACAATCTATGGAATAAATATGGACCTTATGTCACTACAATTGGGTTCAGTAAGGACTGTTATATTTAAAAAATATAAAAAATCATTTTCTTAGTTTTTTCTCGTCCGTTAAGCACCTCCCTGAAAAGTACAACAAAATAATTAAACAAATGCAAATAGAATGCGGAAACAGCTTCTTCAATCAAAATCTCATACTCATGAACGGCAACACTTTTAGATCGCGTCCCTCGAAGACCTGCTGGTTCTTCCATTGACCACATATTACTAACAACCGGCAGCTTCTACAATAACATAATATAAAATAAATTCAAGCTCGTAAAGCTTACATTAATGAAGCTAGTTTGGTCACTTCCCGCTCTACGATGTCCCGGATAAACCAGCTCCGAGCGTGTTCCCTGCGCTGATACGTCCTTAGATAGAACATCATTGGTCTTCGACGGTGTCTTAAAAACCAAATCAATCGGGAATTAGGTAACAAAACTCTACCATTTTACTTGGCTGCGGTGTGCAAACATCACGGTTTTCCGATTTTGAAAATAACGGTTCATCAGAGTTTGGAAACTCCTGTACATTTTCATAATCCAATTTATTCTTCACAGACAATTCCTCACCTTCTTCAATATTGTGAAATATTCCAATGTTTCAGCGCTCGTTGGCCGCACATTCGGATCATCGTGCCAACATCTAAAGAAGCAATATGGTAAAATGAGACATTGTTATGCTTCAACACAAACTTTTTATAAAATCTCGACAAAATTGGGTTGCACGGGATATCGCATGGTCTTAATTGGCATTGTGCAACGTTCCACAACAATATTTCAACAATTATTCGATCATATGGGTTCCTAAAATGAATAATTCATGTAACCATTGTTGTCTTACTCTACCGTCTTGTAATCAACTGCCACATGATTATACCAATACTGAATATATCGCTTTTAGTATCATATTGCGATCCTCTAAATATTTCCGGAGCCATTGTAATCGGCGTGCCACGATTTGCAGTCATAGATGAGTGCATGGCCGTCAGTGTGCCAAAATCGCACAGCTTCATAGTCTTATAGCGATTACATAGAAGCATGCTGCAATTAAATTCCCAATTATACAAACTTATAATCAATATTATCCCACTTTTGCAACTTCAAATCCCTATGAACAGTATTATTTGAGTGAAAAAAGTCGACGGCTGATGCCAACTGATGCATCCACGAAACAAAATGATCAATCTTGTACTGTATATCTCGATTGAATATAACTGCAACCAAACACTAATTCATCAGAGTTCATTCTCCATGTGAGTCAAACGTTCTGCCAGATTTCCGCAATCCATAAACTCCATCACTACTCCCGGTCCATTCAGCGGACACACGTATATTCCATAAATTCTAAATTCATCCAATAATATTTTTTAAAAATTAGTTTACCAACGTACTTTATCACAGATTGATGAGATCGTAGACGCATCATGATTTTAGCTTCTCTGATCAATGACCTCCGGTAATCATCATCATTCGCATACTTAACCGCGGCATATCTATCGAAGAACAAGGATTGATTCAATTTTGTCGCTCACTTACGTATAATCACCATCAATCGATGGTCGAAATCTCGTCTTTTCCACATGTCCATAAGTACCACGTCCTGAATAATTAAGCGAATAGTAATATTATATATTAGCAATTCATGATCATGAATTTTCATGAAATACGCACATTTAAATCGTAAGCGCTCGGCGCCGATTTGAGTAGTAAATTTATCTATTCATTCAACACTTTAGGGTCTATTATATGGATATGAACAAAATTTATTTGTACAGTTTATTATTATTATAATTTAGACATGTCTTTAAAAATAATGATTTAATAAAGCGAAAAAGTAAAAATCTTGTTACAATATGAGAAATTCGACGATTAAAATTGGGGTGATAATCACTTTTTTGAAACATCCCAGACTTAATATTGTAAAACTCGAATTCGACGTAAAACAAAAGTTATCTTCATTGGGAATTTATTTTTTAATAATATTTATAAATTTTAAAGTTACAGCCAATTTCCCTATTTATTTTACGTGCAACGTAATGTCTCATAGATTTGATACGCTATAACCAAATGCCGATTTTACAGAACTTAATAACGGATTGCTAATTTAAACGTGCACGTAGAATTTCCTAAATAGTTTTAAGTGATTTTAAGTCAAAAAATCCATATATTTTGAACAGTCTAAATTCTCATATTGTATTATTCATGTACAGCTGCAGCTGTTTTGCTTCTTTAAGGGAAGTGGAAGATCTAACAAACGTTGGACAATATTATCCATAAATCTTAGTTGTTAGAAGTAATGGAGAATCTATATTCTCTATCTATAGCTTCATCACACCATTTGTGGTATCAAAGGATTCAGAATTCTATTGATTATCCTTGTGTATTTTATCCGAGTACCATTAAAGTGAAAATCCATATTTACGAGTAAGAAAACAATTTTCTAAATGCGTTGTTCAGCTAAGCATTTAGTTCTAGATTTATCTATAAATAACTTGCATATCAGGGACAAACGCGTACGTTGGTACACGAAATACATCTCCAGATGTAAGGAGGCTTACGTATCGAAGCCTAATTTGCTGTGGAAGCTTTTTTCAGCTACATACTGTGATGTCCTCATCTTTTTATTAAATTATTCTATTATCAAAATCTAAGAAATTGAAAGGTTTGATTTGATCATTTTTGAATTATTTTCAATGGTCTCAAAGATAACATGAAACAAATATTCAATTTATGTTAATAAATTCTCTGTTTTTCATTATATTTCTTCAAAATTTCTAGATCAAATCAGATTTATTACTTTTATTTTTTATGAAAATAAAATTGGAATTGTCAATTTCTTAGATTTTGATAATACATAAATGTTGCAACGTTTACCTTCATATTCTGAAACGCGACCACCTTACTGCACGGGATAGTGCTTCGTGTACCAACGATCTTATACATCGGGTTTGGCCCGTGTCCATTGGAGTTCTGTTCACGCACTGACGGAGTCACATAATTCACATTTTTAATAAATGTAAATATGAAAATTTGGTAAGTATAGGAAGTGTTTTTCTAATTTTTAAAAATGATCCTGATAAATCCAAATATTATGTGATTACAAGAACGGGGATCCTACATGATTTGGTCATCAATGGCAAGATATAGTCGTTACGTGTGGCCAGCTTCATGACAGATACTACCCATGGGCTTATATGCTACTCATTTATCACGATTAATTATAGTAAAAAGTAGAATTCGCGACTGGCAAGCGTACAAAAAAACTTTTTAAAAATAAAAATCGAAACCAATTCGTTTGCTGTTCAGGTTATCAATCTGCAACGGCAATATCCTTGGAATCTCACTTGTTTGACACAAATCAGAATCACGATCATCTTTAATCCTTCCTGGTTGCTTAAAATATGCATTTAACCAAATAAAACACATCTAAACAAAACCGATATTGCCGAGCTGCTCGAAGCGGTATCTGTGTTATCCGACGGATTATTCATACTCTAGTTAATTATTAGAAATTATCCAATCATTTAGCATAGAATAATTGTTTGTTTCCAACAACAAAATGAAAGTATATAAGAGACGAACAACATAATACAAAATATATTTGCATTACATTTGATAGAAACGAAGGCACACAGACAAAACAAATGCAATCATTGAGCGGATTTCTTCTGCAGAAGCTTCTGCTTTAAACATTCATCATCAAAAAAAGTAGATTTAAATAAAAATTATTTTATAATGACAAAAATTAATTGATTCATTATACATTTAATTCACAATGTTGGTTGATAATAATAATAATAATAATTATCCATAAAATATTCAAATTAATTTTTAAAATTAATTTACATGAGACTTGTTTGAAACAATTAAGTTCAATTGTAGCTCTCCGCGATAATCACCAGCAGGAACTGCATGTGTATCCACGTCATCAAAATATGAGTGAATCAACGCCTTCTTTGAATTCAACCTATCTACGGGATTATATATAAGAAGTGACTGAAAATAAAACAAATTATTTACAATCTACAATTGAACCATCCTCTAACCTGCAACAAATCAAATGCCTTATCGTCAATCATGTCTTCATTCGTATATTTGTTAATAAACGACTTTCTAAGAACATTTTCCCTCCATTTCGGGAATGACGGCTTATAATCCGGCAATGATTCAACACCGTTCCATTCTAATTCCGTTGGCGTTCCGAGCACCCTAAAATAATCCCTTTCGAAAAAATACGCACATAGAATTTCACTTGAAAATGTGGAAAAGCTCATCGATCTCCGAATCTCCCTGGAACAACGGCTTCTTCGTGATCATTTCCGCAAAAATGCATCCTATCGACCACATATCCACGGCCATAGAATATCTCGTAGCCCCAAGCAGGATCTCCGGTGCTCTGTACCACAGCGTAACAACCTAATTTTTAAATAAATGTCACAGATTATGTCTATTTCTTTAAACTTCGTGTGTATAAACTCGAACTGGGATGCCAATAGCTCTGGCTAATCCAAAATCGGCCAACTTTATAACTCCTTTAGCATCGACGAGGAGATTGTGTGGCTTGAGATCTCTGTGAATAACCCGACGTTGGTGGCAGAAACACATTCCTTGTAATATCTAAACAACTATCATATTGTGAGTACTAAACGAGTAAAAAATACCTGAAACATGAAACTTTGTACGGTAGCTCTGTCAAGAAACTCATCTTTCTTAAACTGGTCCATATATCGTTTTAAATCGGAGGATAAAAATTCAAATATAAGGTACAAGCGTTCGTTCTGAAATAAACTGAATATCTCAAAAACTAAAATTACAAAAAAGAACCTCCATAATAACCGCTTCTAATCCAACCACATTTGGATGCTGCAGCTCTTTCAGCAACGAAATTTCACGCACTGCCGTCGATGGAACACCTTCGTCCTCGCTCTCTAAACGGATCTTCTTCATCGCAACCAACTCATTGGTTTTCTTGTTACGTCCCTTGTACACCACTCCATATGTACCTATAATAAAACTTAATATAAACAAAAATTTTATTTTAACCTTCTCCAATTTTTTCCAGCTTTAAAAAATCTTCAAGCTTATACCCCGGACGTGATTCTCTAGAGTGTTCCATTGGACCTTACCTATGCTACTTGAAATAGTTCTAATAACACGAAAATATAAATAAAAATTATAATAATTAAGAAATGAAAATTATCATAAAGACTATTCATTTTGAATATTTGAATTTCGCGCTACGCGATAGAGCAAACATTTCAAATGAAGAGAATTAGACGAATGACGGTCAACCTAGGCCGTTTACTAAACATGTAGGTCATCGAATTGGGTTAAAGAAAAGTATTAACGCTATAAAATATACATATATTATATAGGTAGTAAGATTAAAAGGGCTTCTAGTTTGTTTTATAATTCATGCTTAATTGATCACAATAATTTAGTGGGTACGAACAATGGAATAAATACAAGTATTTAAGATTAAACTAGTATTTATAGTGGATTTGAAGAACATCATAAAAGTTTATTATTTTATAATTATTTTATTTTAATTATCTTGCAGAATTGAAAAATTGAACGTGAACGTGTAAAATCAGAAGCTGAGAAAGGATTCATCAATCTTACATTTCAGTAATAAATTTTCCCATTCATCTAGCACTAGTTGATGTTGATAGCGATTCGCAGTGATTGCTTCGCCAGGTTGGGGCAGTTCAGAGTACAGAATTCCTTGTTGGTCTCACAATATGCACAGTAAGACCTTCTTCCTGTGGATGTTGGGTTTTGCGGTCGAAGTTGTTGGTTCACCGGGGCTAACCCACGATTTTCTTCGCTTCGGATTGTCGTAACACTTTTCATTTCTAGTTATGATGCGGTGTAAAAAGACTTTCTTTGAAATCTGTCCAACAATATTTGTGAAGTTATTTTTCTCTTCTCTTTGTTGCGTTCTGAGAGCTCACAGGGTATTGCTTTCAATCGATGAGAAATTGCTTGGGATGCCGCGAGTTGCTCCTGTGTTTGAGCCGAATATCGTCCAACAACGCCTGAAGTTCTTCGTTTTTTTGGCTGTCCTGATCGGTCTTTGTCGTTGACGTTAAAATCTGCCGATTTGAAACGCTGAAACCATTATTGGCACGTTTTTATGGATGGTGCAGCATCGCCGTAAGCTTGGGCAAGCATTTGGTGCGCGTCTGTGGTTTTCTTCTTGAGTTGGAAAAGGAAAAGAAGAGCTTCATGACGTTTTCCTGGCACAAAGGTGGACATATTCTGAACCTAAAATAATGATTTTTTGTAAATTACGCGAAGAAAATTATTTACAAGTAGAATGCTGATCATACATAGAACATTGTATCATAAAAAAAATTTACACGTATTCACTCCAAATAGAATTAGTTTAAATGTGTTCGATTCAATAAATGAAGATTTTTTTCTGGTCAAAAAATGGTTAAATATCAACAAATTTTCTGTCATTGGCATACTCTGAAAATTGTTTAATTATCCAAGTTTAAGCATAAATCTGGAGTTTCTCACAATAAAATAAATGTTCAGTTCATTTGACGTTCCAATATCCGTATCCATGAGCACGAGCTAGACAGATAAACCATATCCCTGTTTGAATCCAATTCATACAATTTCTTAACTATTCGAGAGTTACAACTCACCCAATTTAAAATATAAACAATTAAATGCATAATTATTGTCTCACATTGCTCTCAATAATTAGCAACGATTAACCCTTAACAAAACCATAATAGTTTGAATTAAATACTTTTCATTACCCTAGATATCATTACCATAACCCTAGCCATTACCCTAGACTTGTTCAATTACATGATATTCCCTCAAAATTGAGTAACAAGAAGCGTCACAATAAAGGTTGTCGGTCTCATTTATTGACAATGAGTGAGTGGGTGCTTGAATGTTCAATTAGAAGATTCAGTTTATATATATTGTCCGTCATTAAATAACGGAAACCATATTGAGAAGATGATAGTTGATTCATTTTGTCACCGAATAAGGATGATGGGAAGTACACAATTACAACAATTGATGAGTTATTGCTTTCTATTTGTCGCTTCTATTTTTTTTAGTTGTTTAATAGTTAGTCTGACTCATGAAAATACTTCAAAGCGATAATCCATGGGAATCACGATTTGACACAATTTCAACTTGTTTTAATTAATTTTCAGATTTAACGCGACGATAACAAATTGATTTGCAAGTTTCCGCCATAACTCCCTTGGGAGATTGCACAAAGTGTGAAATCATCAATCCAACTTGTCTTGGGTTGTTTCCGTTTTTAATATTGATTAGGCTTCATTCATCGCTATTCATCACAATGAGCGTGTTTCTTGCCATATGCTCGCCAACCATATCTGATGTGCGTGAAAGTCGTTAGCCACCTGCCAAGCACAGATTAACTGTTTTTTGTTATTTTATTCATTCGATTGACTTTGTAAATGGATTGAAAATCCGATTAAGAAGTGTGGTAAAGTAAAAAAAAGTTGTCAATTGACATGGCTGCTTTTCAATACCGTTGTTCCGTGTAGTATATAGTGAGCGGAACATATAGTATACTTGATTCAGAATGATTAAAATATTCGACGCGGAATAAAGGAATAACATAGCCATTAAATATAAAGTTTAGACGTTGAAGATCACACACATGATAAATGGGCTCAAATTAGCCCTTTGATGCGACTTTCCCGCCGCAAGAAAATTTAAAAATTTCTGAAGTTCATTTCGTACCATTGTTTATCTTCAAGCATCACGCTAATTGTAAGAGCCGAGAGATCTTTTCGTGATAATTGTGCTTATGATTATGATCATAATACCCGACACGCCAGAGATTTGCAAGACTTTCTACGTGCAAGTTAAAAAAGTGTAAGTTCTAAATTGGTGTTATACGGATTTTTTGTTTTAAATAAGTCAAAATACTATTAAAAAATTCTCTAAAAGTCATCGATTAACTATTCCATTTTATTAAACAAAACTATTAACAATTCCAGAAAATCGTAATTTGCAGGTGGCGTGCTTTGGCGCATTAAATTATTAGGAAATTTCAGGTTTAAGTAACTTTACTGAGCTTCTGTTTTTACCCATTCATTTGGCGTAAACAAGGAATGGTAACGACTTTTGGGAGGTACCGTATACATCAAAGATGGGCGGAATTCTGAATTCTGTATTCCGACCATTTTTCCATTCTGAATTCCGAAATTTTATACTTTAATTCCATATTCCGTATTAAACTTCTCATATAAACGGTAACACCAAATACCACCGGAATTCCGGATTTTGCGTTCCGTATTCCGGATTCCACTCATTTTTCGATTCCGAATTCCGGATCCCGAAATTCAAAAAACCAAATTGAAATGATGATTTAGCAATATTTCAATGCATTTTATTAATTTTTACGTACAAGTAACAAACTAAAATTTGCGTATATTTTTTCAATAGTTGAGACCTCTACTATTTAAGTAACTATAGATGGATTTCGACGCATTCAGTGCAGAGTATTATATGAGGTCCCTGATTTCAGTACTCAGCTTTTGCATAAATAGTCTGAGCGGTACACATGATTTAAAACAATTTAATCTAGTTTTACTAATTTCCACTGTGAACTTTAATGATTAGTTTAAAGTGAGTTTCGGAAATTTTAAGAAGTACACGAACTAAATGAAATATTCATTTTACGACCACAGAAATCTTAAAAACATTTGCTCATAAAGCTGCTAACAATTATTTTAATATATCCTTATAGCTTAATTAATGCCTACGAAAGTGACGTGAATTTTAATTTATTGATAGAAATTAATAAGACACTTTTAAATATTGGAAAATCTCCATTAACGGTTTTACAGCTTTATTATAAGAGGAAAAATTAGAGTTCAATTATCACTAAAATATTCGCAAGAAACTATGGTTTATAGATAGCTCTGCACTTTGCGCTTTACGGTGGCGTGACTGTGTTTTGCACGAAAAAGCCTGTTAGGACGCGAGGTGCTTTTTGCATGAAAATATACTCATCTTGTTATATAGCGTAAACACGTCATCAATCTTGGTTAAAATTTGATGTTGTTTTTGGAGTGAGGACGCTTCGTGTAATTTCGATGAAATTTTGGCTACTTTTTCGGTTTGAATTGAATGTTCCGGCGGAAGTTGCACGTGTTTTGATAACAATTTCGTGCAAAACACAGTCAAGCCACCGTCAAGCGCAAAGTTCAGAGAGTATAAGACGAGTACACGCCAACTGGAAATTACGATTTTCCGATATTTAAGCGTATCTGAAAATTGTTACGTCTTTTCAATTGATTACGACAATTTAATTAGGCTGTCATTAAACTATCTAAAATATTAATAACTTTCCAAAAAGTTAGATTTGAGCACGATAATTGAGCTCATTTTATTATCATACCAGTTGGCGTGCGAGTATTCTAAAGTAATTTGAAGAGTACACATGAAAGGAATCTTACAATGTACATCTATAATTGAGAAATTGACATTTTCAACGTTCTGGAATCACAGCTCTTTTTATAAATCAACAGTTTCCCTTTTTGTAAAAAAAAAAACAGATTTTTTGCCATAACAATAATATTCTTGCAAACGAATTTTGTGCAGCGATAAATATCAAGAATTAATAAATCCCCATTCTTTCTTGTTCCAAAAAGAAAGACGACTTAATCTTCCCCCTGGAATATATTGTTTATATATTTATAGTCTAATTAACTTTTCTCCTTTATAGTATCGAGTAAGACCATTAAAATACCGGAAAGATGATGAGATGTTGTTAATCCTTTGACTCGAAAAATAAATAAAAACAAACAACAACAAGCGCACAAATCTTATTACCACCAATACGATTACTACTAGTTTTTTTGTGGGCTCTTTTGTTAGTTTTTAATTTCAATTCACATTGAAACCCACCATATTCATTTGTGTATTCGAATGCGATTTCGAATTAAAATCGTTGCTTCTCCTCTTTCACTGAAAATCATTTCACATAGCCCTTTCTTCGCATTCAAACGCTCATCTTTATGGAGCACTAAATGCGATTCCCGTCTAATTACGATAATCTCGTATTCGGTGCAATATTATTTCTTAATAACAATTGATGTTCATGTTATTATTATTAATAATAATAATAGTAAATGACAAGGAAAAAATGATACAAATTGCGCAATCAATTGCTAGCAGATGTTTTGATATGAGTATCATGTTGTCATCTTCCTTTTGTTGACGGATAATACTATTATATCTATATCTATCCATGATCATAAGTTATATTGCGAGCCAAACTTGAAACAATTGCCTGTCGGTGAACATCTGCGGACAGTTGGCTCGCTGACCCAGATTTCTTAATACAAAAGAAAACTAACAAAAACCTTACTTTATTATGCCAGCTAGTTTAAATAAAGTGAATGAATAAATAACCACTTTTAATTGAAATAAACACCCTCCACATGAATTCGGATAAACATACTTATTTCTAACATTTCGTCAGAATTTAAAACGACCGATATTTTAAGAGAAGCCTGATAGATTTACGTGAAAATTAGTTGTTAACTTTCATGTGTATTTCATAAAATGTGTTTAAAAATTCCAAAATGGTCCTTTTCATTTGACTTATAATCGACTATTAAAGTATTAAATTATGTTTAAGGTTGGTTAGGACGAAATATTCAGAAACCCCTAATTTATTTCAAACAGTATTATCTGTTATTTTAGATTTTATCATTGGGAGCATACTTCTAGCATACATGAATACATGTGTTTTGGATTTTAGATCACCAAGTTTTGTTTTATTCAGATATAACTTTTTCAGAGTTCTAGAATCTAACGCTTCTATTTCATCTACAAATTACAGAACAAATATTAAGCACGAAATTAAGACAATTTATTCTTCATATCTTTGGAGTCAACAATACTTTGTTTGACGGAAAATTACCGTAACCTTTATTATGTAGATCTCTATAATTTTATATAATTTTATAAATATTGACTTAAATAACTCAATATTTACCGAAAAATTTTATGTTCACGATTTAAAAAACACATATTCAGCATGAAATTATGACAATTTATTCTTCAAAATTTGGCCGGCAACCTTACTTCGTTTGGCTGCATATTACAGTATGCTAAAACAAATATTCATTGATCACTTTTTAGTTTGTTGTAGATAAAGACTTGTTTAATACAAAATTATCCGCAACATTTTAAATTTTTAAATTTTATATTAAAATATTCAGCTCGAAGTTTTCATAATTTTAGGATTCAACGCTGTTCAATTTATCTACAAATTACAGTACCCTAAAATACATATTCATTCATTATATTATAGTATTTTATAGAGAAAGACTTACATAAAACAATATTGTAAGGAAGAATTCAATTTTCATGGTTTAAAAAATAATTATTCAGCTTGACATCTTGACAATTTTCTTGAAAAATTTGAAATAAACCATACCACGTTTTTCTGCAAATTACAGTAACACAAATTGCATATATCTTTAAAATATTCTAGTATTCTATAGATAAAGACTTGTTTAATACATAATTATTATGCATCTTTTTTAACTTTTGAATTTGAGAATAAAATATACTGCATCAAATCGACACCATTTTTCATCAAAATTCTTAGCTTGAACTGTGTTCAATTTATCTACAAATCAGAGTACCTTAAAATACATATTCTATAAATAATTTAATATTACTTTACAGAAAAGGTAACAAACAATACAATATTATTATTACAAATTTTAATTAATATGGTTAAAAAATGATTATTCAGCGCGAAATTGTGACAATTTTCTTGCAAAAACTGAATTAATTCACACCGCATTTGACTCAAAATTACAGTATCACAAATTAAATATATGTTTGAACATTTCTAGAATTTTGTAGATGAAGACTTGTTTAATAAATTATTATCAACAATTATTATTTTATTTTTATGGTTTAAAAATCAATCCCTGATTGAACCGTATTCAATTTATCTACAAATTACAGAGCTTAAAATACATATTCTATATTTAATTTAATTATTTTTTATAAATCAAGTTTTGGTATAACGATAATATCAACAGATATTTCAATTATGTTTATTGAATAATAAAACAACGCTGAGAAAAAATATACGTTATCAAACTTTGCCAAAACCTTTTTTATTTGAGATTTCACGTGGTTATTTAATTTGGTTTAAATTTATAGTGTCATTCAATGTAATATATTACTTGAAATTTCCAGCTTGAAATGTTGATTAAATTTTAGATTTTTTAATAATTAAGGGGAGAAATTGTTTTTCAGAAAGACACAGCAGATAATAAAACGGCAAAATGAGAAGCGCGAAATTTGTTCTGCACTTTGGAACTAACAAAAATTACAATTATATAGTAAATCTACGATTAAAAAACGTAAATGGGTTGTTGAACTATTATATTTGAACACGCCAACTGATACGCTAATAATATAGGCTTAGTAAACGTGCTCAAATCTAACATTTCGTAAAGATATTCATATTTTTAGATAGTTTAAGAAAAGCCTGGTTAACATTCCGATTGAAAATACGTAACAAATTTTAGACACTCTTAAAAATCGGAAAAACGTTATTTCCAGTTGGCGTGTTTGAGTATCCTTTGTAGTTTAATAATTTTTATTTGGCGTACGGTTGGTTTCATAACGACAAGATCTCTAGGTTAACGCGGTTAGCTACTCTATATAGTTTAACGGCAAGGTCCCTAGGTTATAATAACTTTTATTTTTTTTTCAAAATCTATTAACTATTGCAGTAAGAAAGACTGTTATCAAAATAAAATGAGCTCAGTGAACGTGCTCAAATATAACTTTTTAAAGAAGATATTAATTTTTTAAAAATATTTTAAGAAAATCATAAACAATGTTTCGTTAAAAAAGACGCACTATCGCTTAAAAACCAGAAAATATATATTTTCCCTTTGCCATGCCTCTTACAAGCTCAGATTGAGCGGATTCCATCGAATCCCCGTTTCCCCGTTGCGCAATACCAATAGGGCACCTCCCACCCACCTCCTAGCCCATTATTGTTTATGCAATAAACATGCGCCAAGTAATTCGAAACTATACGAAAACGGAAAGAAGCACTTCTTGACTTCTTCTCGTCGGCGTCGCTGTCTTCTTATGTTCCAAACCACTTAATGCTCCCTGTCCAATAATATTTGATATAGTTTTGAAATGTCTCGAATTGGTTAGTTATCAAGTTTCCAATTCCATTCTTCGCCGTTTTTTTCGTTTCAGCAGAAAGGCTCTTAATCATTAAAAGCTGTGCTGGTTGGGAATGAAGTGTCAATGACAAATCGAGATTAGATTATTCGCCGTCTCACACCGATCCATCATTGTCGTCGTGTTGACGAAAACACTCGTCTCTCCATAACTTAAATATAGATATATCTAGCTTGTTTTACACCATTTGTTTCTGGTCAAAAAATGTGTAAATATAACCAATCAAGACAATGGTACATTATTGTGGTTTGGTTGACGAAACAAAACAACAACAACAACCATCAAAAACTCCACCCCAAATTGACTACTACCAAAAATGGAATTTTGCCAATAATAATAACAAAAAGCAGACAGTCGAACGAAAAAATTGAAATAACGAGTAGAGAGGTGTAAAATGTGCGTGTTTAGACAATGGAACCATGGTGTATGTTAATTTGAATATGAGAGTAACAATATGTGCGTGTTTGAGTGACTGAGTGCCTATCAAATGTTGACTGGAGCCAATTAAACGCGCATTTAGACGATTAACATTTATTCCAACTGGTCTCATTTGAAATTCCTTTATTACTTGAGTTCGATCATTCTTCTTTTTCGACTTCTTTTGTTTCTTTTTTTAAACTCTACGTTGGATTAGAGCTTGACAGAAATATCTGTAAAATTGTTTTCAAAATTAAAACGAGACAGACAACAATCTTGAAGAAAACTACAGTAAGAATTGACTAAAATCCTATTTAGCTCCTCCTTTGCTAATTTATTTCATTTATAATTATAAAATAATTATCTCATTAAAATTGATTGTAAAATATATCATAAAATATCATAAAAAGACTTAAAATTTGACACGCCATCTGAAGCTCGGAAAATTCTCAATTTCTACCGTTTCAAAAAGTTGTTATATTTATTGTCACCCATTGTTTTCTTCTTTTAAATACCAAAAAATTAAGATTTTCATTTGCACATTGCCTGAAAATTCTCAATAGGTGTTTCGCAATTCGCGGCGGGCTTCATACCAGTGCATTTCTTCTTAAGTCAAACATTTCTCGCGCAAAATTAAACAAGGAACTCAGTAAGAATGCTTAAATGTTGTTATTCGGAATATGAAGCGGTTTCTCATTGGTTTGAAAAATGAGTGTGCTAGAACATATTACAGAACTCGTGAACAAAGCATTTGTTGGCTTTCAATTAGAAACGATTCATATTAAGGGTCCTATTGGTATTATAACTCATATCGGTGGTAAATAATAAATATAATGTTAAACTGCTAGAGTTGGAGTTCGTACAATCCTACTGGTATGGTTAGGAGATCAGTAAACGTGCTCAAATATATATTGTGGAAAAGATATTAATATTATTAGATAGTTGAAGACAAGCCTAGTTAAATTGACGTTAAAAACTTTTTGTTGAAAGTTTTCCGGTACGCTTAAATACAGTTCTTTCACATTTGACATTAATTTGGCGTTCAATTTGATGGTTACATTAAAATTTTATCCGGAAATGACCAATTCCGGAAAGAGATTACAAATAGAAGTGATGAACATGGTAAATATTTCTGATTTTTTTCCAAAAGAGTTCCAATGAGAGCTGACAAGAGAAGTGTTTTAGGTCGGGCTCTAATATTTTGATGAAAATTTGCAGATCGATTCCTTGTGGCTTGATTAGTAAACTGACAAAATATTAGGACCCAAATAATGATTTATTATCAAAATCTAAGAATATGAAAGGTTTGATTTGATCATTTTTGAATTATTTTCAATGGTCTCAAAGATTACATGAAACAAATATTCAATTTATGTTTAGAACTTCTCTGTTTTTCATTATATTTCTTCAAAATTTCTAGATAAAATCAGATTTCAATTTCTCAGATTTTGATAATAAGTAGATAAAAATTGGTCAAACAACGAAAATCCAGCACAAAAAAGAGACCTTAAAGGTCTTCGGATAAGAACTTAAATAATACGATCACACTCCAAACGAACAAGATTTTAAAATTTCAATATTTATGTGTGTCTTATAAATTTATTTCCTTAAACTTTATAAATATGTTAACATCTTGTTAAATATTAAATAAAATTTATAAAATAATCGATATTATGAATTGTACTCAATTGGCAAGTTCTTTCTGCGGATCATTCCGTCTCCTTGGAACCAATCCCTTCTGAGGTTATGGTAAATTCAATAGTTATACTATCATTGTTGGTATCTTTTTGTCGGAAAGAATCAGTCATCATAAGAGCTTTCTTTGGGTCGAGCACACCACAAGGCAGATCAACTCGAAGTCTCTTCATAAAATATGACGAGCACATGATTTGTCTTCTTTTGCCGGGGTACTAACGAATTCCCATTATTTAAGATGTTCTGAAAATTTTTAGGTCTTTTTAACGCAATTTTTTTAAAACAATTTAACTAGCCTATATCCATTTTTAACGCCGCATTGCGAACCGCTGCGCACCAAAAGACACAGAAGACAACTCTTTCTTCTCTCAAAAAATTTGATACAGTATATAAATAAATTTATTTAATACGACAAAGAGGTGCTAAAGAAAAACGCATTCTAAAGCTGTTCAGCTGCTTCAGAACATATATTGCTCACTGAAATAATATTGGAAAAAAATCTCGACGTCGGGTTTACTTCAGTTTGTAGTGAAACCAGCGTAAAACCCGCGAAATGTCGGTTGACGGCTCGTCCCCGGTTTGCTTTTGATTAATCAAGGTTTACTAACTTCTACGTGAACTTACAAGCGTAAATAAGAAACTGACACATTAACCATATTACTAGAAGAACGCCAAATGAAAAAGAATTTCTTTTAAATATTTCAATGAGTACTATAATATTACACTTTTAAATTCAGAATATTTTTCACGTTTATTTGTTAGGTGCATTCTGCAATGTATAGCATACCGCTTCCCTTATCACAGAAAATACATTTGAATCAGATTAAATGCTTCAATTGGCGTTCTAGAAGCGTTCCCCTTTTGATATATTTAATAAATTAATTTAAATGTTAGTTTTGCTGAAAATAAATTCAACACTTACATATTTTTTTGAGTCATTGTTTTGTCAAACAAGTTTGGCTACCGTAGACCCCTCAATCTGCAGCCAATCACAAGTTTCTCTGCACACCAACCCCTTCTTCCATCTCCTTTGTAAAAACTTTTTACTCTAACCGATGCCTATTTGCCTGGTTGTTCACAAGTTGTTGCTTTCTCTTATGCATAAGCTTAGATTATAATACACCAAAAAACAACAATAATAATATCAATTTTATTAATTCATCCTCAGTCAACTCCCTCTTGGTTTTCCATTTGATTAAATGCCTCATTTGAATAGAAGGTTAAGTTTAAAGTGAGAAGGAGGCGACAACAATGTGTTGCCAATTGAAAACACATTAAATGGTAATGAACAAGTCAATTTGTGTGAAATGTTGGGCAGGCGGATTTTAGTAGTAGCGCGGATGGATTTAATTGCTTTTTGCTTGTGCGCGCAATGATTATTGCAGAAACTTGATAAGCCCTTATGGCTACAATTTGCGTCGCTTTTAAATCAACAACACAAGTGAGCAATTACTTCGTATAAAAATATTATCAACACCAAAATCCTGCGAAACAATATAAACATGTTGTTGTTATTGTTTGTTTAGCTCCAATTGCCCATTTCAATCATGTTTCAATTTATAACCTTCTCATTGCTTCTTCTTTTTCTTATTCTTGTCGCCAGTTTGTCGAATATAAATCTGCTCATTTTTTCCATCTTTAAAGGGATTTTGAGTCAACAACATGTAACACAACCATCTTGTTGACTTTTTTAAAGTCGAATCGCTCGGTTCCAAAGTGCTAATTAAAACATTGTGAAATGATGGATATGAAACGAATATTTATGAGAATACGCATAAAAGTTAATAATGTCTGCTTGGTTTTTTCTTAAAGGATAAATAGCTATCTCTCTTTTTGCTCATCTTAAAGGAAACATATGTATAAACACCTGCTTCATAGTAATAAAACCATCTATATTTGTTTTTAACAATAAATAAACTTTAAGATACAAGAATAAACAATAAATCATTAAAAAATGTTTTAATTAATATCAAACTAAATATAGTATCCATTTCAAGGATTAATTCACAAAGAGTGCGGACTGTAGCATCTTTAATACTTTGTAGAGTACTCTGTAATATAATTATAAGAATTCAGAGATATAACAGTTCGCATGAATTGTTTTATTTTATTGTCCTTTTCAGAGATGGGTGCCTAATGGAAGAGGAAAAAATTAGAATGAAATGAGGTTCTCGTTTGGACGGCCACACTTTTGTCTCTCATCAATGAGTGTTGGCTGAAAAAATGGGTAGTTCACATTGAAGAGGAATAGACGAAAAAGTCGTTTGTGACCGTGTGGCCGTCCATCATTTTTTCTTCTTTTTTGCTCTTCCATTAGCCACCGATCTCTGAAAAGGACAATAATATTCTAGTAAAGGTTAAAGTTTTTACATATTTAAAGACAAATATTCAAATTTAACGTAAAATATAGATTAAAGAATATGTGAAAAAAAAATTTTAAAATATGTAAAATTGATATTTTTGGATTTGTGTTTTAATACATATTGATAAAAATGTATTAAACAAAAGTTTATCTCAATAATTGACTTTTTTACTGTCTATACAAACATATTTAAAATTCACTCGAATTTTTTTAAACATCAAGTTGCATGGCCGTGGCTTTGTAAAATATTGCCCACGTACGCCAAATAAAAATAACGATTTTACATTATTCAAATGAATTATAGTAATTTCTACGTGCAAGTTAAAAACCTTTCATTTTTCACTCCAATTTTACAGGAATTCCGTAAATTATCCCTTGCGTTTTAAATTAAAAAAATGTAACATTACTACTTCTCTTGTAAAATGTTTAAACCAATTCATTTGATTTTTTCACGATTTTGTTTTCAATTTATTATTCATTTCAGAGATCGATGCCTAATGGAAGAGGAAAATTTTAGGGGCGGGGCAAAGGTCTTGTTTAGGCATCCACATGGCCATTAAGGCCATCACGTCTCTTCCTCTTTTGTTTGTCATCAATTTTTGTTATCTATTTTTTGATGACAAGAAATGAAAAGTTTAATTTAAAAATGAAAATGGATCAAATAAAAATATTGATGACAAACAAAAGACTGAAATTTAAAGACTAGAATCACGATGATGTGCAGCAGTTCAAACTGTATATGAACTCCAATGCCACGAAACCGCGCCGCATTTCAAAAGACTTCGCACCAATTGCAAACTCAACCTTTTAATTTATTATTTTCAATATTTACAAGTCACTTATATTCATGATGAAGACTCTTCTGATTCATTAATTGAGCTACTAAGAATTTCTTTTCATTAATCCATCGGGATTTCTGCAGAATGCAAAGTTAACTGATAAATAAACTATTGCAAATAAAAATAATAAATTAAAGGGTAGTATTTGCTATTGATGCGAAGTCTTTTGCAATGCGGCGCGGTTTCTTGGCAGTGGAGTGTATATGCATATTGCACGCAAATGAAATAATACATATAGGAGATAATTAACGCCTATCTAACTTAAATTTTTTGTAATTTTCTAACTTCAACGTACTAAAGGTGAGTAACTAATCATTTCCACTCTTTGAGTTACAGGAAATGTTTACAAATTCAAAAATCGACGATTTCCGTGCATATTTTAATAAACTAACGTTGTTCTAAAACATAAATAATAGAACGCCACTCGGTCTAGTAAGGTTACAGACTCAAATAACATTTAAGACCTTTATTTACTCTTAGATTTGACTATATAAGAATTATTTGAATTAAAATAAACATAACCAACATAGAATTCTATAAAGCGTAAGTTTGCGAGTGGCGAGTAATACAAAAAGACGCTTTGATGGGCTTTTGATTAAAATTGTCTCTAAAATTATAATAATTTGCGATGTATATTTAAATAACAATTTCCAGTAAATTATACACATTTTTCAATCAAATTTGTATTTTAAATATTATTTTTTGCATACACTTACACACCAAATGATTCAGATTATTTTTCCATTTTTAAACGTGTATTTTGAAAATTTAATCCAATTTTTCACGAAGGTTTTGAGTTTTTGTCTGACATTTTTTTCTTTTTGTCTATCGTTTTTGTCTTGTTAAACTACGCCAATAACCTAAAATGAACAGGAAATATTTAATTTGAAAAGATTTATTTAGCTCCTGTTTTATTATTCCGTGAACTTATTTATACACTAGCTGACAAAAGTTTTGTCACAAATGTTTTTTCGGGTTTAACTTTTTTGTGACTTGACCAAATTGGCTGATTTTTTGATATGATAGATTCATATGGTTGTAGATTATTTTACAAATTCCCGATTGTGATTACGATGATCAGTTTTACAGTGACAAGCGTTTATCGTAAAACGGGTAGCTCAAAGATATTACGCACTTTTCTTGCACTGCATTTTTTAATAATTTTTTAAAGTTCAATTATATTTTTTTCAAAATTTATTGAAAATAACAGTAATTGGCAACATTTTAGAGATGACTCCACGTAAAGAAACTCCAATTGCCACCCGGCAAGCTGTTATCAATATGAGGGAAAACGAAATGCGTGGTACCGAAATTGCCATGGTAATTTAAACCAAATTTTGCTACTATAACATTTTAAACACTGATTCACATAAAATATCAAAAAATCAGCCAATTTGGTAAAGTCACAAAAAAGTTAAACCCGAAAAAACATTTGTGACAAAACTTTTGTCAGCTAGTGTATATACTTTGAAACGGAATGCATCAATGACTTACCATACGTATACGGCCTATAATTGAAATTTCCACAAATATTATCGAGATTCTCCGAGGTCACGTAATGAATAGTGAAGTGAAGTATTTTTAATGCAGCCTAATTTTAGAAAAAACCGGTAAACCACCCATCCCAGGTTCAGCTTTACTGTGATTTTAATAACCTAATAAACTTGTATTTGACAAACCTGATTGATGGAGTTTATACGCAAAAAATAAAGTTATTTCTGTCAAGAGTTGTTCCTATTTTTACAGAAAGGTGTAAGAATTTACCATCTGCTTTAAAAATGAGGCTCCATTTATCAATTCTAAGTAACCTTGAAATTGCACCAAAAAACGTATATTTCTATTTTTCTCTAAATCTACCCTTATAAGCATTTGTGTAAAATTTTGGATCTACATTTCTTACATTACCATTTTAATTCCTATAACTTTCATCAGGTTCCATGTATAGATGGGTTGAATCAATTTCTATAGATATCAAGATTGACCAACAAGACATGACAATTGAAACCTTATGTACACGTATACATTCAGAAGATTTTTTAGAAGTTCATTCGGGGTGCTTTTTAAATTGTTCATTATTTTGTTATAATTATCTAACATTGTAAGATGTTTTTTGTTTCTTTTCACATGCTTTATACACGTATTTTTACATTAATAAAAAATAAAAAGCACTAGGGAGGTCATTTTTCGATCGAAAAGGTTCTGAAGCTTTGATAACTGAGGGCATTTTATCAGTGCACACAAAAAATTATCCGCTAAGGGGAGGGGGGAGGGGTTAAGGGTGTTTAGAAAAATGACGTGTCTTCTTAATTTACACATATGATTTTGATATATCTTGATAATTCATTTTTTCAAGCCCGTCTTATACTATCAAAAACATGCGATTCTTGCTGAAATTTGCAAAATGAGCATCTTTTCTTAGCACCCAACTTAACCACTCTATTTGGGTGTGCTGCAATAAAATGTCATTAGCTATCACCATACAAAGTTTCAGTTTCGTTTTTGATTACTCCCACGCTCCAAATGAGATAGTAAAACCAGAAGATTATCAGACCGGTTAAAATTAATATATTTTGCGATAATGATTATCACCAAAGCTCTAAAGTCATGTGACAAATTGGGTAAAAATTTACATGTCGCATTTCAAAATAGAAAAATCATAATTTTCATTTGGTTTTCCCCTATATACCGAATTTCAGCTATCAACTCTGAAATTTCATGTCCGAAACCTGTTGGATCGAAATGTGACCTCCCTAGTTAGTCAAAAAAACGCAAATCGAGCCCAAACTAAGTCTATCAGAGCTAAATTTTCATTTATCATGAAAGAAAATTCGCCGCAAGTTACAGAAATAGAAATAAGCCTAGTTTTAATCATATTAAAAACTAATATGTAAAACTAGACGATGAGGACTCTTATCCATATGTATAACTTTAATAATAATAATAATAATAATATACTAAATTTAATAATTAAATTGTGGCTCTTCCTAAACCCATATCCATTATTAAGCCGTAATCAAATTATCTCAATCCGAATAAGTAAGCAAATCTGCTAAACAAAACTTCCACGAACCAGACTATGAGGCGAAAAAAAAACAACAAAAACAACGAGAGTAGCGAGGGGCGAGCGAGACTCCGCCCCGGTAAAACTCGGATTGGCTCGACTTTTCTCCTACCACACACCACGCTGGGGCGGTGCGATTTCGAAATGATTCAAACTTTAAATCGCAACTCGCGGGGTGCATTTGGTATCTCATCCATTCGATCTGCGTGTTGCCTCAGCTGTACGTCGCGGAGATTCAAGACGATGACAGGTGCATGCGCGGTCTGCAGTTGGAATAAAAAACGCATACAACATTATTTAGTGGTTCGGAGGCGGTCGGCAATGTTTCCTCCCACTCTGACCACTCGACGTGCATGATGTCTGTACAAGGCAGATGGTTTTAGCGAGAAGACAACTGCAGCTCACCGATATCGTTCCCGCCCTTTTATTGTTCATTCCTCGTTGTTTACTTGATTGTGAAATCTGCAAACTTTTTATAGTTGTTGTTTGTTTTCGTTCCAATATTTATTATGTTGCTCTTTCAGACATGGCCGAATTATTCTCATCACTTAGCACAAATCAATATGATCCAAAGTTTTTATTATCTCTAGTCAGGTGGGTCTCATTTATTTAAAACGATATATTCAGCGTCAATTCTCGCATTTTCAGTAGCCTACAACAGCAGCAGCAGAAATCGCAAGAGAAGGCCGATTCACACACGGACGACTCGGACTCGGCGTCAATCAGCTCGAACCCGATGGGAAGTGTCGATGAACCGCCGGCGAAGCGTCGCCGAAAACCCGATGGTACGTTTTATTTGCACGGTCATTTTCATGTGCACACCTGCCCAAATATTTTTACGCTCGTTCGATTTGCTCAGCTTTATCGTGACCGTTGTCCATTTATAGAAACTGTGCGAAGAGACAAGTTGAATTTTAAAAGTGTGTTTATTCAGTTTTGTATTATAGTAATGTTAGGTAAATAGTAGAGTATGTTTGAATAATAACTATCTTCTATTTATTCTAAATATTGTAATCTATGGCTATAATTTCTATAATTTCATCATTAAAATTATTACAATTGAATTGTACTCATCTAGAGTATATTTAAAGTAAAGTACAGTAATATTATTGTGAAATTCTGATAAATTGATAATTTCATAAAACTGGAAAATTTGAAGAAATTAAGAGAAATTATTAAAATAAATTAAATATTTGCTTCACGTTCCCATTGAGACCATTGGAAAATAATCTACAAATGTTTAAAATCAACTATCAATCTCTTATTTGATATTTGTATTCAAAAGTTAAAGGAAAAATATAAGTAAACATTTAATATTAAAGTATTTATTTATAAAATTACATGTGAAAACCGAAAACAATTTAATCTTGTGCAATTTATAGAAACATTTGTAATTATCTAGAATTTTAAGATAAATATTAAATTACGTCATTTAAATAAAAACGTTGTCCGTAAGATTGGTCTGAATAAAATAAACACGTAAAATAGTTAGATTAAACGTATTACTAACTATTTTTAATAGTTTACAATT
Organism: Caenorhabditis plicata; assembly: GCA_963931815.1. Lineage (NCBI taxonomy): Eukaryota > Metazoa > Nematoda > Chromadorea > Rhabditida > Rhabditidae > Caenorhabditis > Caenorhabditis plicata. The sequence continues at coordinate 19,918,329 of OZ007492.1, read as the reverse complement.
ATTTTGCAAAAAAATATTAGTTTAGTTATTCAAATTAATCAAAACATTTTTGGCTAATTATAATTTTGTAGCAATTAAGGAACAATTTTTTAAATAATAATTAAATGATAAATAAAATTTTTGCCAAACAAATTAAAAAAAAAATGTAGTATAAACTACAGTAACACTTAATAAATTTAAACGACTTGGATTATTATAAAGTTATTTTTATTTTTAGTTTCGTTAGTGTATCGGGGAAATTTTTCATTGTTTTTTAATCAATATAGAAACTCAATTTATATGTCATTAATAATTAAATATTATTTATTATCATCTTGTCCTTATTTTATTTTGAAATTACTGATTTATTTATTCATACTCTTTATTTCGGGGCACTAAGAAATCCATTTTTACGATGTTTAAATTCACACTAATCGACACGTGCATAATAGTTTTTGAAGATTAAAATAGTCACTAAAACTGAATTGTCGAATTACCTAAATTTAACACACGTTTTAAGGTAAATTCTAATAATACTAATTGATAAGAGAAATGTGTATTGTAGACGTGAAGTATGATATTTAATATGACCAAATTTTTCAAACTAACTATTCCAGAAATTTCAAAACGACAATATTTTGTGTTAAACGCGTTACTGTACTTTATTCACTAGAATATTCATTTTAATTATTTTACCTACTTTTCCATTTTTTGATTTAATTATTACATCCATCGAACTTGCGCACATGTCGGCAGATGTTCATTTAAACGAACTTAAGTTCTTCGCCCTCTCTCCCACCAACCAAAAAAAAGAATGCGAATTTGAATTCATGCTTCATTTTTAATTGGCTCGAATTGTGCCGCTCTTAACAACAGCCAATATACCACACGCGATTTCTCGTAAAATAACACTTATGATCTAATCGGCAATTTCCGTTACCGCCGCCGTCCATTCCACAACATGTGCAATTGCGTAACACTGACTCTTTCATGTCGAACGTTTGCCTCTCACCCTAATTAGGCGGACGAGTTACACCTGTTTGCTCGTCTCGAATTGATTGATGGCTCTAATCCAGCCAACAAAAACCAACTTGAGAACCTCATTCATCATTTCGACACTTACTTTTGCCCAATCCAACTGTCATGGCAATCTTGACACCAACTTGAATTGATTCAACCGTATGGTGTTCTGACACAACCCGTGGAATGGACAAAAAATATATCATGAATATGAGGAGGCACTGCATAATTAATGAGGCTTTTCATGCGAGAAAATTAAACAGGCGGACGGCAAGAACAAAACAAAGCCAAAAAACATTAACATTCTTGCTAGATTGATGAACACTGCAATATTCTATATCCACCTCGGAACAATGAGCCATGACAATAATGTGCGCCCTTTGTCGGTTTTTATCAAGCATTGATATGATACCGTAGTTTTTTGTTGTTGTCTTGTTTTATTTTTTATATAGCCAATCGTAAAAGGATGAATAATAAAAAGGAGGCAGATGTCATTGAACGTTATTGTTTGCAGTCAAGAACATCAAGAGGGTTATCAGTGGAATTGACGACGATTTTGCTGTCGACGACGAAGACGAAGACGACGAAGGAACCGAAAACGAGGTGCCACGTGAGAAGATGATGATCGACAATCGTCAGTATTTGTGTACGAGCCTTCACGATCAACTGCGCATCTTGACCGCAGCCAGCACCACGTCTGCGCCAACCACCGAAGCCAGCTTAAATCCATCCACACGCCAAGAAACGTCACCAACTGAGACCGATGCTTCATCAGCCAAGGTTTGCCAACCATTTATTTACGCTTTTTTCAAACAATAACAACTATTTGAATATTAATACCTTACTCCAATTTATTATTTTCGGTTTTTCATTCTCTTGCCAGCTCAAAAACAAACTTATTCAAATTCGGTTTGAAAACCTGTCACCTCTAATTGTCACAAAAACTGACATTTTGTAATTAGCATAATCCAAATTAGAAGTCACGAAAAAAATGCACAAACACAATAACCAATGACAAGTTTCAGTACCGCCCATATTTTTGAGCTCATTATTGAGAAGGAAATGGAATATATTAATGACGAGCAGTACCTGCTTAAAAAGGCTCTTCTTAATTGTTGAGGGATTTTGTTAATTGCTAAGAAATATTTAAAATTGTGACAAATAAATTCCGAAAACTATTCATGAAGTTTCACGCCAATTGAAATGTGGAATTATGATGGAAGGAACTTTAATTTTAGACAAATATAGTCATTTTGCGTCAACGGATGTCATAAATATACGCAACATACGCACGTAGCTTCAATATTTACGTTTAAATATTCAAAAAAAAAACTATTATCAATTGGCGTGCATGAAGTAATGAGACGTCAAAACTTTAAAACTTGATTCATTTAAATCAAACCACAAAGTTGAATCATACTGCCGATATTTTTTATTTATCGGGATATTGATCCTTTAAATGGAAAATAAATTCAGTCGGTATGTTCACCTTCACTTTTCATTTATCGTCTTGTGATTTAAACAAATCTAGTAATTTTCAAGTGTAAATTAAATTATCTTCTTTTTACGTAGAAAATTGGTTTTAAATTCCCTCAATATCTGACAATATTTCGGAACACAAGGAAAATCACGTAACGGCCTGTTTATAGTAATAACATGTGAATTTATAATATTTTAAGACAATCTCTGTAAAGTTCACGTAGATTAATCTGTTATGTCATCATAATTTTGAAACTTCTAATTTTTTAATGAAATTTTTTTGGCATACAAATATTTTCAATGAACCTACTAATCCAACCAATTGTCACAAAAAACTTTCATTAAGAATTTGAAGACTCAAAATTCTGACAACCACCGTAGTTTGCGTGTCTGGAAAAAAGAAAACAAAAACAAGTTTAATTATACGTTCTGCCACCATTCGCTATAATTAGAACACCCGATAGTAGTAATAATAATAAGACGAACCATGAAAAACGAACAAAAAAATCCATCGAGAAATATGATGGATGTTGAGTTGGCTCCACCAAGAATAAACCTTAATGTCTGACCATTTACGAAAATTATTTTCAGAGTCCGATGGCGCCATCATCGCCGCGATCGCCGACACCAACAGAAGAGCTCACCATCAACACGTCAACGCCAACGAGCATTTCGTTCACTCCGAACGGAAGTATCCCATCGCCTGGCACTGGCTACTCGTGGAGCATCCGACGAGGTGAGTCAATTCTAACCGCAATTCTGACAACCACCCATGTGACACTCGCACCCACCTAACAATACCAACTAACAACACCGCACCTGATTCTCGTACCGCACTCTTGATTCACGCGGAATCTCTTTCCGAATTCATGCTTGCAGAAGGCAAACTCGCGTGTCCGACGCCCGGCTGCGACGGTTCCGGCCATCAAACCGGCCTCTACACTCATCATCGTAGTCTCTCCGGATGCCCGCGACGGCCGGAAAAGAGCGTCATTCAGAGTAGGTGTTTTCCCCTAATTTCCATGATCAATTTCTCCAATTTAGTGTTGGCTCTCCGACAGGACACCGTGTTGCGCTGCACCACACCCGGCTGCTCCGGTAAAGGCCACGTCAACGGCAACCGCACGTCACATCGCAGCTTATCAGGCTGTCCGATCGCCCACCAGGAGAAGTTGGCCAGGAAGGGATTAAAGGCACAGCGCGCCAAGACCCCGCCAAAGCCAGTCAAGGATGAGACGCCGCTCGATTTGACGCTAGCCAACGCGCAACAGATTATGAACGCCGCATCGACTGGATTAATCGCGCCAAGGTTTGAGATTTTCTGAACGTCTTAAAAAGATATTCTTTGAACTCGCAATATTAGTGACTAATTTTTAAAAAATATGACAAACTAATGAGAGGTATTATATAACGAAACAAGTTTATCTTTGTCAGTAATCACTTTCAAAATCGTGTGGTACCGAAACGTTTCATTAACCCTTTTGGTTTTATTCTGAAGAGAGTGAGAAATAAAATCGCACTAAAGCAACTGACCCCCTTTAATTCTACTTGTAACATTATTATATTTGATTATTGTATTTTATGTCTGTAACAATGCTTGTAACGATTGGATTCTGAAATCCAATTTTTATTCTTAATTTGTGAAATTTCACGACACAATTAAAATATCAATGTATTTCTCTTGTATTTAAAATATCTAGAAACCTGAAATTTTTTCTCCAAAATCGTCTTTGAACCTAACTAAGTTCGTCCTTTTGGAAGAACGGCTATGACGTCATCGTTTAACAATACATCTTTTGCGGTATTGCCAAATATCTCGAAATTAGAAGTATCAAGTGGTCTCTAGGATGATTAAAATATTCATGAGCTTATTAGAATTAAGCAAGAGCCGTCAGATGCTTAATATCTATATATATATATATATATATAATTTATAAAAGAATTAAAATATTGTTACAATTTTCTGATTAAATTTAATCTCGAGCATCAACCATAGTTAGTATTCAAAATAAGCTTTGAAAGTTGTCGTCAATTGTTGTCAGAAATTACGCATATTTTTATATTTATATGGAAACGTCCTTTTAAAAAGCACAATAATTCTTTAAAATATTCTGGAAACATCATCACAATGTTTTTTATATATTTTAACTCAAACTTCGGCTATTATTTGTCAATATGATTACCATTAGCCTGCAATTGTAAAAGTATTGTCTTACTAATTGCTTTAGAAACTTATTGTCCTTTTCAGAGATCGGTGCCTAATGGATAAAGAAAAAATTAGAACAAAATTCTTCCATTAGGCACCGATCTCTGAAATGCACATTATTAATACTAAAATATCCATTAATCAGTTCTAATGGGGAAAGTAATTCTGATTTCCCACGCGGTAATTAATCTATTTACTACATCTTAAACTTACAGCTCGATGATGGATGCCTTGATGAAGATGACCACAAGCAGCCACAACGACAAGCCCGAAGAGTCGATCAAGTCGCCGCCGACGCCGCCACCAACTCAACCAGCTACCACACTTGCCGACTCGATCCTCAAGATGACTTACACCAGCGCTCCGCCGGCACTTTTCTCACCGCAGAACCAGTTGCTGGCTCAATTAATGCTCGCCGCGCAGCAACAGTTCCAGGCAGCTCAGCACAGCGGCTGCTTTTGAAAAATCACTTCCTACTCCTCCCGGTTTACTAGTTGTTCCATGCAATTTCCTAATTTATTTGAACCGAAATTCCGTGGCATGCACGAGCAGATGTTAGCAGATTGTTACAATTGACCTTTTCAATTCATATTGTGTGTATGTCTCCATTAAAAGCGCGCGCGAGCATGCTATTACTATTTCCAAATACGTGTAATCTATATATATATATATATATTCATTCCTTTTTTGGTTGTGTTCTTTCTTCTCTCCACACATTCATCAACCCCCACCCTTAATTCTTAGACTGACCCACTAACAATAAACATCTGCCAAGTGGTTGCATTTTCCGCAATCACTTCATTCTAGGGACTATTACTTTTGATTTTTTTGATTCTCCTTACAAGCTTTACATTCGAAATGCTTTGGTCAATGCTTTAAAATAATTTATACGTCTTGTACTTCTAATAACTAATCATTATTACTAAATTTTCATTGTTACAATAAATAATAGGTTTAATATAATAAAGGAACAAAAGCATAACATACAGGCAGAAAAGGGACAAGAAACTAATAGATAAAGTTATTAATATGGTGAATATAACAAACAAATGAATAATAGTGGTTATAATCAAATTATCTACTATATGAAGTCAGTATGTGTCTCCACTGAAATGATTTCAATTAATATTGCGTATATCTTAAACAAAACTCCTACCTTTTGGTAAATCACATATCTCAACAGACACGTTTTCTTCCTGCTTTGAGCAGATGGGGTAAAGGTCGGTTCGTTTATAATTATCACACTCGGTTAAGTCTTCGACAATCACCGGAACAGTCGGAACTTCGCGTGATGAACTCGACTGATAATTTTCGCTGCTCGACATCAATTCCTTAAACGACAATATTGGCTGTGGCGTATGTTGCTGCAATTAATCACATAATCACACTTCTAATTTTGTTTTTAATATGTATCCGGGATTGATGAGAAAATGCGAAAAAATTTATTGACAACAGAGATAGCCGGAATCACGGATTTTCAAATGTGATTCCGACATTTTATAGTTCAATTCCGAATTCACTTTTCATGTAAACATTACCAACAGTGATGGGCGGAATTCCGGCAATTTTTCTATTCCGAATTCCGGAATTGAAAAACTCCCATTCCGCCCATATCTGATGGGAAAACTTAGTTTCAAATTTCATAATCCAGAACGATTTGCCAAGTCTATTTGATTTCAAATCTCTGTATAACCTTCAATTTGCTACAATAATCTCTTGTCAACCACAACGATTTATTATTACTACTTTAATTCATAATTTTTAATCGCAAGCAGGTGTTTGTTTTATTGCCTTCTTAACTATAACATTCAAGTAATTGATAGTTTTCTTTTCTCAATATAAGAACATAATTTACTCATCTGCCCATAAGTAATATTAAATAATGAGTTTTTTTGAAAATCAAAATATTAACTGCCTTTAAACGCTAATTAAAACAATAAAGGGAACCGACTTTAACGACGTTTTGATAATGCTCCCATAGTTGATAGTACGACAAGCTGATTGAAACGCGTAGTTAACAACAAATTGTTTAATGAAACTTTGGCGGCACAATTCTGTGAAATAATTTCAACCAAAATCGGAGTGAAAATTGAATTTATGATAATATATTATTATAGGTGATTTTTAAATGAACCGTAACTAAAATCGCCGTACGCTTATAAATCAACGATTTATAACAAATATTAAAATCCTCTTGAAACGTATTCCACATTAGACCTTGAAAAATTGTACTTAACAATCTTTCGAGAGTAGACGCTTAATTTCTTTTCTGCAAAAAATAACGATCCGTTACAATAAAATTACAGCCGATTTCGCTTAGATAATATACTTCAAAAGAATAACCTTACAAATGTTACGTCTACTTTACAACCGATTACTAACAATAGTTTAGCCAAGTAATTTTTAAACTATATATTAAATTCTCAAAACTCTGCTAAATATAATAAACTTTTTTACAAATCACCGTTATGTCTGCGTTCCTGAGCATGAACAATATTCTTGTGTGATAGCTTTCGTGTTGTCTGAGAGCTGCTTCGTGCTCGAAAGAGCGAACGCACTTCTTGCAGAAATACTGCTCATCTGGACGGAATTCGTCGCCATGATACTCCGAGATATGCCGCTCAGTTGCTGACCTGCACGTGCATATACCTTCACATACCGGGCAAATAAACCTTAAGTTATTATTTCGTTAAAAAACAAATAACAACAATTTACATTTCGAATTCGATTTCCTTGGCAATATCGAAAAATGTAGTTGGATTGGTAACGTTCATAATATTTTGAATAAACGAACTTATCTAAAAAAAAATCCAATGAATTAGTTCGTTAGTTTTCATGTTCCCACTTTATCGTTTACATTGGTTATCTTAATAGTGACTTCGTTTATGTTTTTAGAAGGCCAGGGATCAGCACTTTTAACAATCGTAGGTTTACTGCAAGTCATATATAATTTCTATTAGAATCTAACAGACGAACCTCTTCTTCAGGTTATTTAGTAGAGGTGTTAGGTCGGTCTTAATAACTACAGCATTTTCCGGAATTGGAAGCGGCTTTCTTCTTTTACTTGCAAAGGGTAGATAAGCTTCATCAACTTCTCTATCTGATCCGACATGTGTTCGCAAGTGCTTTTTCAAATTTCCCTTCAATCTAAAACAGGTTTTCATGTCATCAACCATATGTTTGTATTACCTGAAGCTTTTATTGCAAAATGGACAATAGACAAGGGTACTGCCCGTGTGAACGGATCGATGTTCGGACCAATTCGATTTATATCGAAACGTTCTACCGCAAATATGACATTCGAATGGCTTTATGTTAGTGTGAATGACCGAATGTTGATGTAAACCTGTAAAACCGATATTTAAGTGTACAGCTCCGATATATTTTGATTATTATGAAGTTTTATTTGGTAAAATTTATAAACATAAACGCAAAATGAAATCCATGATTTTCTAATTTACTATGAATGCAGAGGTCATACATGTTTGTCGAAAAAATAGAAGTGATTCACTACCAATTAATATATATATATATATATATATATATATATATATATATATATATATATATATATATATATATATATATATATATATATATATATTTGTTTACATGTATCAATTGGAACACTAAATTGAATGAAAATCATGAGAGGTTAGTAAAGATGAAAAATCAGTGATAGTAATGGGTTTCATCAGTTTACAGGTTTAGCTACGGTTTCTCCAAAGTAAGTACTGGGGATCCAACGGATTCAAATGCAAATTTTAAGTTATTAAAATCACAATTTTAGAAAATAATTTTGCAGAATACACTTTTTATTGGATAATCTAATCACTAATATTATGTTTAATAACATTATGAATAAAATATAATTATCGTTTCTCAAAATTATAAACAATGGATTTGCTATATCCATCTAATCCATCAGAGAGACTATTTCTCCACGTAGGTCAAGAAAGTAAGTATATCCGTAAACAGCTGCAGCTATAAAAGTGTTCATTGATAACCAACAGCTATTCTGAATTGGAAGATCAAAGATAGATCAAAAGTTTGATGGAGTTTGAAGAGGTATTGAGAATCATTCAGAAAATACTTTTTCACTTAAAATTAGTTTAATTTACATTCTTTGAGATAAAATATTAATCCACAATTTTCCCAATGGAAAATATTTAATATCGAATAAATTAAAATCAAACCTCTCATTGTTGCGAAGACCTTATTACAAATAGCACATTGATGGACTTGAACTATATTATCTTCTAATTTCTTTTCCCTGGCCTTCGTTATGTATTTCTGTGCTGGTATTAGTTCTTCATGGGTATGGATATTTGTGTTACAACATTCGTCATTACCGCAATATGCTCCGGTGATCATCTAAAATATACCAATTAAAAATATATATATATATTATCAAAATATAAGAAATTGACAATCCAATTTTATTTTCATAAAAAATAAAAGTAATAAATCAGATTTGATCTAGAAATTTTGAAGAAATATAATGAAAATTATTAACATAAATTGAATATTTGTTTCATGATCTCTTTGAGACCATTGAAAATAATTGAAAAATTTTGAAATTGAATTTTCAATTTCTTATATTTTGAGAATAACATTCGAAAACAAAATGAAAAATTTAAAAAAACAGTGTAAAAGTAGGACTACGAAATCCAAAAGTATGGTAGGCAAGCTATATCGTAACAAGACACAGCTGAACCAAACTGTTGCGTCCTTTTAATGTGATACTGTAGAAAGTGGTTTCAATTTTCGTTTTTTTCGTAATATTTTATTTAATTTCTCTTTCAATTACCTTTTAATTTCTCTTTCAAATAATTTTATATTGTCAAAGTGTAAGAAATTGACAATTCATTTTCAATATTTTTGCATTAATTTAAAATGGTCTCAATGAGAACGTGAAGCAAATTTCCAATTTATTTAAATAATTTCTCTTTATTTCATTATTTTTTGTTACATTTCTTCAAAATTTATATTTCACGTCCTATTGATTATTTTTATTTTTTTATGAAATGTAATTAGAATTATCAATTTCTCATAACTGGATAATATGATATTATTATCATGATTGCTGTTTTAAGCTTACAAAAAAAAAGTTAAATTTAAGTAATTTAAATAATGTTTGTTATTGTCGGCGAAATTTGAGTAGATCCAATATTATAATAACCAGTTTAGTATCTACAAAACTCTAAAACAAAATTAATTAAGGAATTTAAATTTTCTTATGTATTTTATTTATCGTATTGTTGCTTGTTTTTTTTTAAATATTATTTCTACACGTTAGTACACATTTTTTAAATGGTATTGATACTAATTTTAGGCATATAAACTGAAAGTTTTTGAGGAGTCGTTAAGGTAAATGAAATTTAGTTTCTAAAATTGATATAAAATTTCAAAATTAGCCCTCCAATTGAAAATTGTGTTTTTACTACATTATTCCTAACGTAAATTATACTATTTGCAATCTAGTTATTATCAAAATATAAGAAATTGATAATTCATTTTCAACATTTTAAAATTATTCTCAAATAGTCTCAATGAGAAAATAATAATTCTGTTTTTCATTATCAAAATATAAGAAATTGAAAATTCAATTTCAAAATTTTTTAATTATTTTCATTGGTCTCAAAGAGATCATGAAAGAAATATTCAATTTATGTTAATAATTTTCATTATATTTCTTCAAAATTTCTAAATCAAATCAGATTGATTACTTAAATTTTTTATGAACAGAAAATTGGAATTGGCAATTTCTCATAACTTGATAATAATTGGCTGAAATTTTTTCATAGAAATTTAAATTGTGATGATCCATTCATGAAACATAAGCACCCAAAATGGATTTAAAAAATATCAGTTCATTTAAATTGCTATAATACCATATTTTAGGAAAATATCTAAGATTTATCGAAGTTTCAAGGTAAACTTGCTGCATTGGTGCAAGTAGTGATATGAATAGTAGAGCAACTTTATTCTGACACAATGTGAAAATATATTTAACACTCATGTCCTTTCTTCATAATATTTTTAAAGGAATATGAACGGCGGAATTTTGAAGATTTGTGAAATCACGAAAATAACTATTAAATATTTCAGGAGATGTCATTTAGAAACTTCCGTGAGGGGTCCGCAGTTCATCCACATCTACATAAGGTTGGTAATCATTAAGGTGTAATGACTATGACATGTAATATTCGACCCCAGAATTTTATATACGCGAAAATTTCCATGAAGTACGAACAGTCATTGTAGGAAAAAAACGTACAGAGGAAGAAGGAACTGATATAGCTTCCGAGTGGCCACATTTTGTATTTTGGACTCGCAATAACGGCTTCGTGGAGTTGTGGGGGTGAGGGGGGAGGTGCACCGGCAACGCAATAGAGCTCTGTATGGCTTAATATTTAATTTTGTTGTACTCGCTTTTGAAATCTACAAATCCAAGGGCTTCTGGTATTTTGAATTCTTTACATTTTCTGATTTTCTGTCGGATGTATTGAACATGTTGAGTTTCCTTCAAGCAAGATGTTGAGTTTCCTTCAAATACATGTTGCCTTACCGTTGGAGCCGATTGGTAAGGATTTTAGTGAAACTTTTTCCCACAAGCGATAAAATGGCTACCGTGCGTTTTTTAAATTTCGAATTAACAATATCATCTCGTCCGCAAGATTGGCGGGAAATCGTCAACATCAGCTTGTGGAATGAAACTGTGTCGTCATCGAATTTAATAAGTCTCGTTCTGAGCCTTTTAGCTTCAGATTGTAGTCGGACGTCTTTCCATTTTGTTAGCAATATTTTTGACTGCTTCACGTATAATCTTATTTAGGGTATGAAGTTCTCCGTGGTCGTTGTTCCTTCGTAGCGGAGGAAGTTTTTCCGAATTATTGTTTTCTCCGATATCCATCACGGGCTGCTTGGTGAAGTGAAATTGTGAAATCTTTATAGGATTCTACCGTTTTTATACGCTGTGCCAAAATTTCATTGTCGCTGAAATGATTTGAAGCCTTGATATCGATGACAATGGATCCTTTTTCTTAATTCAAGGTTTAGATTTTCGTTTCGGAATTTTCCATATCGAGCGAACCATGACATGAAGCTGACGTTGAAGTAGTGACTTAAGGTGATTGATTAATTTCAAATGGTGGGGCAGAACGAAGCCGATCTCAGAGTTGGTTTTTCAGACTGGAAGGTTATTTTCCTTTTAACGATTATCTGGAAGAAATTGAGGAGTTTGAGCTGTGCTGCTTCCAGGAAAGAGTGTAAAATGTCTCCGTGAGCATTCCTTGTTCTCGTAAAGAATATTTCGATGTATTTAAGGTTTTCGTTTTCTGTCACAGTCAGTGGTGCTAGAAAATTGACACAGGAAGGAACTGGCTTGAATGCTAATCAATCGAATTCGCAAATGCAAAAATATTTAATTAAATAATAGTTATTTGTTTTATTAATAAATATTTTGTGTCATTTTCTAATTTGTTACATTCACTGCAAGGTCCCGTGTGTTCTGTTTTTGGAATTCTGTGTGTGTGTGTTCTGTTTTTTGGAATTCCGTTCGGGCGGGACCTAAAAAAATTATGAATTTCAATACCCGGGACTTCATTTTTTCCCTGCTCGGGACACGGGAACGAAACTTACATTTTTCCTTACAGCTTTTCTGACACGATAGGGGGTAATTTGGAGCTTACTTTTAGATATTTAAAAAATATGTGTACCAGATACGTGAGGAAAAGAATAGGAAATATATCGCACACAGGAAGTGAGACTGTGAAACTTGGACATCCAAAAAAACGGAAGGTTGAAAAAAATCACAGAAGTTGGTCTTCCACGTCCAATGCGGTCATTGACCGCACCAAGCTCACGGTAACGTTTGATGGTATCATATACGGTGAAGCGCAGTACCGCGAGACGCTCACCGATGCTTCTAGGAGGCACATTTTTCTTAAACTGCTTGATAATCGAAGAACGATTGACTATAGCCGTCGCAATTACCTTAAAACAGAACAGATTGGAATGATACTTGAATAACATAAATGGAAAATTTGTATCGAATGATTTGTTTCGTAAAAGTATGCAATGATTTTCCTAATTTCGAAAACGTGAAGTATTATTTTTATTAGGTACTGCACTATTTGCATCCCTTTGCAGCTTTTAATCAAAAATTTCACTTGAACATAGCAGAATATACCAAATATTTTTTCCTTTCTCCAAGACACATATCATTATTTATTTGTTTACCCGTGTGACGTTGGTGACAACATTTGAACCGCAAACAACCACGCTTCAATTGAAATCGAATCAAATTAAGCAACATTCGTTTGAAATGTATCAGGTTCGTTATGTTGATGAACTTTTGCATTATCAATCGAACTGGACGAGTCGGCAGCCGTTCCGTATTTGAAACGAACCGGATTCCAAATAGAGACGATTGTCTATTGTGTTGTGATAAAAATTCATGTAACCGTTTGAATGTGAAGCAGAATTTTTGGATGAGAACAACAAAAAAACTTGTTTGAACTCTTGGCACGTCTTGATTAAATTTATCGCGGAGGTTAATTGGTCGAGAAAAAAAACGGGTTTGAAGAGGAGATAGAAAAAATCTCCTAACAGTTGGCAATTGAAATTTGATTCCAATTTCAATCAAGAGCAACTATTTCTATAAAAGTAGAAATTGCATAAATAATTTCAGTTCCCCGTGCAAAATACCCATTCTATCTTGTTTTAATCGCTTCTATTTCAAGGCTACAAAATTTCTTACTTGGTATGAGCATATTTCTAATTATTTCCGTGTTTAATCTTTGGTTTATATGCCGCTTTAATACAAATGTTTGTAGTGATATGATTGCTTTTATTCTTTGAATAATTTGGCTTTAATGCAGCGATGCAGAAATTTTTTTTAGTTATTTTGTTAGGAGATTGGCTTTCAAGTTGTATTAAAGTTAATAAGTGTAAGTAAACATTCTGTTTAATTAGCGAAACAAATAAGGTTTCTATTATTAGACTGACACTAATAAAATATATAAATAATCAACTATATTTAGCTGGTTGCAATTGAATGCGACGATTCTGCAATGAGCAAAACATAGAATCAATTGCACTCCACTAACGCGAAGTACGCGAACGTTGCAAAATATCGTGCACCAATTGGGCGAAACCCGCCCTTAGGACGAGGTCCATTGAAATTCGGTGCGTACTTCGTGGCAGTCGAGTGCAACTGTATATTTAATATTAAGGGTTTATATTTTAAAACTGAGACTGTATAAATACGTTACTGCATATCGCCTCTGCTCTGTGTGTTTGAATAACTCAAAATAGAATAAATCATATTTTGAAAGAACTCTAGGGTTTTTGTAATTTTTGAAGGGAACGTGCAATTGGTGCGCCATCGTTTGAAGTTTGCGCGTACTTCGTGGCAGTGGGGTGTTTCTGTCTGTCGCAGTGACTGCAGACATGGGAAATTTTGAAACCTGGATGTTATTAAGTCTAGGAAAAGCGGAAATTGCTCCCGTCGGAAAATAAAATCCATTTCCGCAAAAGAAATCACGGAATTTTACACCATAGAATTTAAAATACTTCCTCGGATTAATTAATTAAAACAAAAGAGGATACACACCTGGTAGAGGATTTGATTTACGAAAAATCTATGCTGGTTCGATTCTTTTGAGATCTTTGATTTTTTAATGTTTTTTTATAAAAATTAAAAAAAAAATAGACTTTCTTTTCTTAGATTTAATAACATCCTTGAAACCTCACCAAATTATTTCCACCGCTTTCTTTCCCTTTTTTATAAATTACATCTAAAAATAATTTTTGAAATTAAGGTAAACAAGAAGATCAGTTTAAAAATCTTTGTTATTTTGTTTTTAATCTTATTTTAAGTAGAATTATTCGATTTAAGCCATTATTATAACTTTGTTTATTTTTTTAATCAAGAAGCTCACGTCGACGTATACCGATGATTGCCGTGAATTAAATTTAAACCTTGGTTTTAATATAGAAAAATCACGAATATTAGATTGGAATTTTAACGAGATATATTTATCCTATTAAAAAATTTTTAACGCTTTACATTTTTAAGATTAATTTTCTGGATATTTATTTCTTTCTGAATATGTCTTCTTCGCAATTCGACACTGTCTCTGCCGCATTTCTTCCATTTTATGCAAGTCTGTTTACTTGTTGAAGGGTTGGTTTTACTAAATTGCAAAAATGGAGATATTGTTTGATTATTGTGGCGTCGCTCTTACTTCAACATCCATTGTATGATTCGATCGGGGCCTAGAGCTGAATCGAGCCTTGCTGGAGATGAACTAGAATGGGTTACAAATATCGTAGTCACCGTAAACTCTATTTTCACAAAAATCTATATGTAGAAACTCTATAAGAGTTCAGAAACAATGACGTATTTTTAGAAAGAGTCTCTTCTCGTTTTTTTACTCGAAAAGTGAATCCTAAATGCGGCTTGCAAATTAAATGACCCCTATATCGCAATTCTAATCAAAGTTGCTCTTTTTCATCCATATCCCTCCTCCTTGGTTGATAATTTCAATTAATTTAATTGATAGCGTTTTCAAATCGAATGATGTTATTTATACACACTAGTGATATATAACAACAATCTATCTATCAAATGTATAATCCATCTGCGTCCATCTACAATCATAATTATTAAATGAAATTTAAAAAAACAAGTAAAAATGTGTCTGAGGGTGTGTGGAAAAACAAGTTTGCCGCATTGCCAATCACATTATCCCTATCCTACTATTCTTATCCCTACTATTGGTGATTATAATGTAATTGCAAGGTAATAATCACAGACACATTCGTTTTCATAAACATTTCTAATGATCAGAATAACAACAAAAAACAATAATAATCGAATTGAATGACCATATGAAGTGATAAGATGATGCTGATGTCTCTTTTAATCAGACATCTATCTCCTTGATTTCGAAGTGCGTGCGTTCGGATTTGTTTACTTTTTATTTTGATGGTTTTTTTGGTTTTTTTCAAGAAATTGGAATTGCATAACAACAGGAATATGGGCTAGATCTTGTTTGCCATAATATCGGATACGGAAAAAAACGTTGAATGGCAAAACTGGATGCGTGTCGATTTATGGTTTCTTATGACTTTTTGGCGGTCTCTGGATCTTTTTCGTTGAATTGATAAGCTTAAATTGGACGGTGTGGTGTTCAATGCAATTAATCCACATCCTTAGGCTCTCGTCTCAACGACAGAATTTTAGATTTCTGAATGAAAGCGTCAGAAAGTTATCGAATTGAAGTTGATGCTAAAATAGAGCGCAGGAAGCACGCCAACTGAAATTTTCTAATTTTTGAAATTTTGAAGACATATTACAGTATATATACAATTTTTCTTTATCGTCAAGCTTAAATCCATATCGCAAACTATCCCAATCTACAAAAATGTCGACGGTATAGTTCTCCCGGTTTAAACTTCTTCAGTTGGCGCGAGAAAGTAGTGCTTGGTGTAAACGATTGACGGATCGGATTCACGGGAAACTGTTTTCTCTTAAATATTTTAGACCACAGAAGATGAATTAAATTTCAACAAAAAAATGATAAACGAAGCCAAAAAGTAAATTGACATCCTTTTTTAACTTATGGAGCTAAATAATGTTTTTATCTTTTGTGTCTCTACTTAATTTCAATTTGTCACAACGGAGTCAAAGTTGTCATTGTTTTCCTTTCCACTTTAATGTTAAAATGATCCTGGAAGCGTTATTGTACACGCCAACGGATAATTCCAGTACACGCCAACTGATAATCACAGAAGTTGATCTACCACGTCCAGCGCGGCCATTGACTTTAACAAGCTGGTAATGTTTGATGGTATCATATACGGTGCTAGGCGGTACCGCGAGACGCTCACCGATGCTTCTAGGAGGCACATTTTTCTTAAACTGCTTGATAATCGAAGAACGATTGACTGTAGCCGTCGCCATTACCTTAAAATAGAACAGATGTAGTGACTTGTTAATACTTTCACCCGAGCGGTGCATAACATAAATGGAAAATTGGTATCGAAAGGTTTGATACGATAATGTAATGATTTTAAAAAAATATGGTATCGACGCACCAAAAGTGCGTCAGAAGGGTGCGCCATAGAGCCAAACTTTTGTCCGGGTAGTTATGCGCTACCCAGTAAATTAAAATTAAACATGCTATATTAGACAGTAATCTTTAAAAAAGAGATCGGCGCATGCCTTTTCGGCCAGTACCAGTAGTCTATAAGCTACCATTTTTAAGACCTAAATTAAGAAGCGAATGAAAAGAAAGCTATTGGATACATGTTATTTTATTATTGAAAAACCGTAACAATTTTAAAATAAGATTACAAATCAGAAAATATTTATTTCTCGTTGGCGTACAACAGCTTGTGAGATTTTTCTTAAAATCTCGAAAAGTATTAAAATCTTTACAAAATATTAGCAAGTTTCTCTAAGCTCATTGTGGCAAAAGCCAATATAATAGACTAATGGCTGATCCCAAACTCGTCCATCGTTGTCACTTGTACTAAAGAATATGATCCTCAGTTCCGCAGCCCAATCTGCTACTGTGATATAGCCGTTTTAGGCCACTGATGATTTCAGTTTTCCTTTTAGTCCTTTGTCCTTATGTTATGATTATTTGTATTCCGTATGTTATTTAATTGCTAATAAATATTTAATTAGACACATTCTATTAGCTGTATACCCATCCCCTTATCGTACGGTACTTATTCGGTAGAAAAGTGCCCTCGAGCCTGCCTATTATCAATTGCATCATTCAGCTCCAACTTCCACCATTTTGCGAATCCCCAATCGTTACCATTTGACCTCTAAGTGTGTTTGCGTTTCTGTTTTTCCTCAACCAGCAAGGTTACCTAATCACGTTATGTGATCGCATAGTTTTTTTTCGTAAATCAAATGACGTCACGAGTGCGGGCGGTGTGCCAGCCAACGGTTTGGCGTGGAGCCAATCGGAACAAGATGATGAAATATTGCGTGACTCACAAAGGTCGCCTATTTGGAACCGTGCCATTTTACGAAACTTGCCTGCACTTTATATGCATTTTGTTTTCGAAAATCAATTACCTATAGGTAATTAATTGTATGAATTGCTTGGCTTTGATCGTTTGTTTTTGTTATTTTTGTCTTTTCGAAACCATATGACATTGGTATTTTTGATGGCACTTTTATCAGTTTTTTATTAATTGGAGGCAGAATTGGGAGGTGTATGAATGTAACATTCAAGTGGGTTTTGGTGCCTGAAGAGAGAAGATGATGATAAGCAGGCATTGATAATGAATTTGTTGCGAATGGATGCGGGAAACTGTTCGATAAGCTTTGATGACGAATTTTGTGCGATTCGAGGGACTAGTGGAGCAAATAATAATCAAGACAATTCACATAGTAATATAATTGCACATTCAATTGATAACAGTCGCCAGTCGCTTTCAGGCAATATTGTTCGTAGAGTTGGCGGTAAATCGTTCTTATCGTTTTGATCCGGAATACTTGATGAGAAACAGAGAGCATTTTCGTTTGTTCTTCTCTACTTATAACTGTTTAGATGTGCAGAGGATGAGACAGTAAAAACTAAACAAAGCCATATATCCTAAAGGCATTCACATCAAAATCATTCGTAATAATGAGTTCTAATTTAACAGGCTCAATGAGAAACTCTATAATAGTTGAAGGCTTTTATAGTTTTTTTTTAACAAAAACGTATTTTATAAGCTCACGCACACCAAATCAAAGTGACGATTTTGCTAATTTAAACGTGTTTTTATAACTTTTACGTGCAAATTACAGATTGTTTGTAATCTTTTATTTATCTGCGCTTTATTAATCTATGATGTAATCTTAAAATTTACTGCAAATGTGAGAAACATAACAAACCTATTTTAGATTTAACTTCCAATGTGTTCCTTAAAGACGAATTGCAAATTGAAGAACTAATTGGGCATCATTAATCAAGTGCATTGCTATTATATGAGAACAGAAATAATAAATTATTGCACCAGTTAAAAATTTAAATAATATCATGATTATAACAATTTAATGTTCTATGAGAATTTGATTCTACGATTTCGGTTGGCTTGCTCACGTACACTTTATACTTTATTTACAAAAATAATTAAAATAAGCAACTGAAAAGGTTCAAAGGTCCAATAGATTAGGAAGAGCAAACAGATGAATACACAGACACAAAAAATGCATATTAGTACCGTATTATAGGAATATTATCAATAATGGCCAAAACGAGGAATTTGGAAGCTGAAATTTGATATATGCGAACACGAGGGATCATCAACATCCTGAAATGTTAGTTCCGTATGACTTCAGCATCATGCTGTAAAAGAGGGCTGAAAATCGACCGACAGGTTAAATTTGCACTTGGGCTCGCTAGGGCTGGGCTCGCTAGATACGATATAAAACGAAGGGTAAAGTAAAGGGGTGACCTGTGCTGATCTATCAGAATATGCTCCCCGCCATGCTTTACCGCTCCGAAACATGAACCCACGACCATATCTGTCGACTTCCTCGTTCCCTGAATGCAATCCTATTCCACTGCAACATTCCTATCGAAATTTCCACTACTGTCGAACACAGGAAATTACAATGGACCGGTCACGTTGCTCGACTGGCGCCCACGTGATGGACGAGGACTCCCAGAGGTGTCCACCGATCGAGAGGCCGACTCAAGACTGATGTTAAAAGCGGATCGAGGAGCAGTTTGCCGAATATGTTAACCAAGAATCAAGCACAGCTACATTCAGATTCGAACTCCTAAGAATCTTAAATAAGTAATTATTAAATATAGGAAAACGCGAAAATTGCTCACTTAGGAAAATAAAATGCATTTCCGCGAAAAAATCAAGAAATCTCTGTAATTCTTCCACAAATGTCATTGGCTTACTTTATTAGGACAGCAGTGGATGAGCATATCTGGTAGAGTTTTTTTTATTTTTGAGCAATAAATCGAATTTCATATTTAAATTCCGGCCCAAACCCAAGTCGCACAGATCTTCGCCAACTTTGACTTTTTCTGAAGCTTCAAACAGGTAGCTTTCAAACTGTCTAATCAATTTTTCCATGCCAATTAGAATGCATCCATAAAAATGCAAGAAATTCGAAAAACCTGAGTACAATCTTAAAGTGTGGCAGCGGTTTTTCTTTAAAATTTCGACGCACGCCAACTGATATGCTACACCGGGTAGTATATCATAGGCGAAGGCCTTAGTGGTTAGTGAAAAAAAAATTTGTAAGGCCGTGCAAAAATTCGGCCAGCAAATATTCGAGGTACGTGAATTATTTTTCATTCTAGTAAGCTTGATAAATAGAGAGAATTTCATTATAAAGAAAAGAAAATAATGTTTAAATTTTAACTAAAAGTTACGCGAATAATTTCGAGAGCAGGTTAAATAAAAGTAAGTGGAAAAAACCCTAACGGATTCCTGGATTATCACTTCTACCAAGCTCTTTTCAAAATATCCCTGAACCAGCATTCACACGTGATTTACGCAAAGCTCGACAAGATTAAGAAAACATTAAGCGCCTTAATCGAAACACGAAAATATTCATAAATAGCATTGACGTCAAGACACGTTTAGGATCGAAACCTAAGCACATTTGACAATCATCCGATCCATGCATATTAAAAAGCGATTTTGTTTAAAGTGTAAACAAATATATTTATAATATATAACATCGATTTTGCTGATGTTGTTGATTTTAAGACTTTCATTTTATCTGCAAACAAACAATAAATAAACAAAGATTAATCTTGCACAATATTATAATCGATTTATATAATAATGTGGAATATATTTTGGATAAAATATGATTTATGATCTTTCCGGCTTAGAAAATTGCAATTTTAGAAGTATTTCATGAGTTTCTAATGAATCCGCCGTCAATGCTCATTGGAATGCTCATTAGAAACAGGTTATCTCAGCAAATATCAGTAAAATTCGTCGACCTCAACCCAAATATAGCGTAGGAGGAATACGGTCTCAATCAGTCTCAATCCATGTTGTCACGGGATTGTTACTATCTCTACACAAAGTTAATGGAGTTTTCCACGCGAAACAGCCGAATAGAATAATCTTCACCCGTGTAGCGAAAACTAAATGGACAAGGGAAGAAAGGAACTCATAAAGCCTCTGTAAACCTACACAATTTCCATGAGGGAGAAAAAATCCTAAAACCATTGTACGCCACCTGCAGTTGTCAATTTTCTAGAGATTAATCATGTATTACTAATTTCTTCGTGGATTCTTCTATTTTAATTTAAAGCATTCTTTTATCATATAATTATATCGGGAAATAGGGACTCAAATAATTAAATGAGACGTCAATTTTACTATTCCGGGTTACACGTTTTACTTAAAAAAAACACTTTTACAGACAAATGCGTTAAACCACATTTCGCCGGTTTACATCGGTTTTACGATGGTTTCACTACAAACTGAAATGAAACCGACGTCGAAAGTGTTTTTAACAAAACAACTTCGGTTTGCCAGCCGATCGATGTTCTTATTTTTTAGGTTGCTTTCACTGATTTATCTGAAATTTATCATTAACATTCAAAGTTGTACTAATTACTACTATACAATATATTTGCTTAACCTTTAATTTTCTTACTGAAGAATTATATTGGGGAACATTTTCTGAGCTCCCAGCTTAAAAGTCATATTTGGAGTGTCACTGCATGTTTTAAGGTTATTGTATTACAGTATCTCATTGAAAAAAGTTCCAAAAGAGTTACCTGGAAAAAAACACCTTATTGAGATTAACCAAAACTGTCATAGATTTGTTGCAGTTGGTTCTTCCACCAGTTTCTTGAGGATTTATTTCAGGTTATCATGCTTCCTCTTGATACTTTTAATTTCCATATCATTTTCTCCTCCTGTAACAACTTATGTATCGGAGTTCTTTTGTTTCCGTCATGTTCCCGCCTTGTGTGTAGTTGCAAACCGCTTTAACAGGCTGTATAGGTTATGTATAGTTACAAAGTTAAGATTAAATACTAGTTCAGGTCACGGTGAAGTTACTGTAATGGTGAAGTTATGATTTAAATGCGTGTTAAATCTTAATTTAGCTATTGAACTCTCAATATTGTTTGTATTGATTGGATTAGTCTATCTTCAATTCGCTTCCAAACAGTTCCTCCAGGCGAAAAATTTGCCAAACGTGATTAAATCGGCGTGCTAGTTGAAAGAAGAAAGCAAAAAAGAAAGCAAATTTTAAGCAAAATTAATAAACTTGTCTTACAACTCACATTTGCAACCGCACTCCACTGCCACGAAACAGCGCCGCATTGCAAAAGACCTCGCACCAATTGCGCCAACACTACCTTTAAATTTAAGGATTTTTTTAAAATTTTTCAAGGGAACGTGTGCGTTTTATGAAAATTCACAGTAAATACATTTTAAGATAGTTTTCGTGCAGTTGGTGTCTTTTGCAATACGGAACGGTACGGAACGGGGCTTGGGGTGCAATCTAGACTCATCGAAGTTGACGGAGCACAATGTCCAACTGCACCACATACGAAATACCTGGTAAGCACGATTGTGATTGAGGGTTCGTTGGATGAAGAAAATTCAAAAATAATCAGAGCTGGATGGGCCGCGTATACGAGAAAGGAGACACAAGCTCATTCTTGTTACTGCTATACGCCGCAGATAATTGGACTTTTCTATCGGAACACGTCAATCGATTACAAATAATGCTCAACGTCATCTTGTCACGGACAGGTTGTTCAACTCAGAACGACATCCGCATAATTGCGATGAAAAAGCTGAGATGGGCAGGTCATGCCGCTCGTCTACCGCTCAAAACATGCACAAGGATTCTAACAGAATGGGATCCAAGAAGCTTTAAACGACGAAGAGGACGGACAAAGATGGCCAAAAGTAGTCAAGAGGCGGTGGTGAAATTCGTAGACTTGGAACCAAGAAACTCCGAAGAAGACGGATCAGGAACTTAGAAGACAGTCGGAAGAAGACAGGTCAACAGAGGAAAGATAGTTCGCGTTGGCTGTAATGTGCATATAATACTGTATTGATAATGTATTTATTTCGATTATATATATATATATATAGTGATAACATTGAGATCATTTCATAGGAATAATAAAATAAGAAATTAGTAGAATAACGATAATACAATTAATATGCTTATTGAGAAACCGGGAGTAAAATACAATAAAAAACAACAACATATTGAGCAATGCACACCGAAACAATTTGTGGGAAATTAGTTAGACTGAGATCTGAATAAATATAATATTTTTGTTATTTCTTATTTTTTCTTTAGTAAATAATAATTCATATGATCATCTTCTTTGGGCTCAGCTCGATTGAAAGACAGACAGATGATACAGTGGCTCGAGGGATATAACAGTCATGATGATAATAGCGAAAGAAAATTGCAGACGACTAATATGTATAGATATGTTGTGTTGTGGAACGTTGTCTGAAAATTGATTGTATTTCATGAGAAAATGCGAAATGACTTACGATTATAAACGAAGGAATCTTCGCAGCCGCTCTAGTCGGTTTGTCTTCAAGTACTTCTTGTGATGATGGTGATGGTGGTGATGGTGTTTCGTTGGCTTCGGCTCGCCGCCTTCATAAACCTTGTCAATGACAACGCCCGACTCATCGTCGTCTTCAAACAGCCGGTAGTCGAGATCCTTGTACTGTGGCCGCGCCATCGCTGCTGCTGCGATCACCATCAGCAATACGAGGACTTTGAGCCTCATGCCTTCTGAAAACAGAAAAACTTTATTCATGTCATCGCTTCTGATAATATATCGATACGAAAATAGAATCCGCTAGGCTATTGGGCGCGCTTTTGAAGCAGCGAACGAAGGGCGGGCGGAACGTCGTTCCCTCCCCTTCTCCCACCCAAAGCTTCGATCGACATCTGACCGATTGCCAATAAGTGAAACAATAAACAACAATAAGAAGCCACGCCCTCCCCTCCCTCATGCGTTGTTTGATAACAAGATTTATCACATTCATTGGAATTGAAGCGATATTGCAGAAGGGCACGATGCCAAAACAATCATCTGAATGCAAATGGAGTGCTCATTTGCATGAATATTAGTGCAACCAAAATGACTAATTGTTTGTCTCATTTTTTGAATATTTCAGACGAAAAGTGGAATATAAATACCAACAGAATAACAAAAAATGGTGCTTAATTAAGTTGGCCTTAATTAAGCTTTTTTTTAAATTATACTATTTAATGAGACGTTTTTCTATCTATCATTTCTATCACAGTTAAACCAGAGATCCAAATTAAGATTGCCAGGTTATTTTGACAACAATCTATTAAAATACATAAAAACAATCAAATTTTACTTAAATACTCTCTCTGAGCACATTTAGCGCCGGAATTATTGTATCTAATTAAAGGCCTAGAAAAAACACAATTTTTATTTTCTAGGCCACATAAATTCACGGTCGTTTTTTGATTTATTCAGACTAAGATTTAAACAGAAACCGTTTTCTACTAGTTTAAAAGAAAATAAAGTTTGACGTAGCTGTATCTAATTAATGGCCTAGAAAACATAAAATTTTAGTTTCTAGGCCACGTAATTTTTCGGCCATTTGTGATTGGTTCTGCTTAAAAATTAAACAGAACTTATTTTCTAGTCATTCTATACAAAACTTGCTTAGAATTGTTTTAACTAATTAATGGCCTAAAAAACACAAAATTTTAGTTTCTAGGCCACCTAATTTCCGGCCATTTGTGATTGGTTCTGCTTAAAAATTAAACAGAACTTATTTTCTAATCATTCTATACAAAAACTTGTTTAGAATTGTTTTATCTAATTAATGGCCTAGTAAACATAAAATTTTAGTTTCTAGGCCACGTAATTTCTTAGTAATTTTTTTTATTGAAGTTTTCTACTTATTCTACCCAAAAGCGGAAATTTTCACCAGAAATGTTTCAGAAAACGTCTTTCACGTCTCGAAGAAAGTCTACGGAAAGTCTACGTCTCGAAGAAAGTCTAAATTACCTTCTCGTATAACATTTCAGATCATAACTAATATATCTAATATGTAAAAGAGCAAAGAAAACGTGCTGAAATCGAATTTTTTGGAGAGTTCAAGGAGGTGACAAACTTGGGTAGAGTATTTGGACTTGTCTAAGGTAAATAAATACCTAGCTTAATAAGGTATATATAAATGGTACCAGGAACTGTCAGTCAGAATGATCACGTTTAGAAGTTAATATTTATGTTGTTTTTTCTTATAAATAATTTAGTATTATTAAATAAACACTCACGCTAATTATAATTAGTAAAAGGGAAACACAGACTACTTTACCGTATGGTCCCATTTACCGGTCGGTTCCGGTTTAATTTGCCAATCAAAAACCGAATAGAAGTACATGTACGCCAAATGGAGCGTTTAAACTTAAAAACATAATCACTCAAATCGAGATATGAGCTCAAACAGAATTTTATATGATTTAGAATGTGCTTAAAACATTTCAGTTAAAAGTATTCTTAAATTTTCACGTGAAATTTATAACACACAGTTAAATGTTAGAACATGTTCATTTTCATTAGGAGTGTATATCAGTGATAGAAGGGACCCCGTTCTTTGAAATTCCGAGCGTGGGACTTTCCTTTTTCATTTCCCACGACACAGGGCCGGGACCCCGATTTTTAATTCCGTTTTCGACTTTTCGACAAACAATCTTTCCGTATTCAAATACCTATTCCATCTCTATCGTAATTTTTAAAAATTGTATAAATAAATTTGGTTTATTTTTATTAAATTTATTTCTCGCAAAAATTTAATAAAAAAACAATCAAAGTAAATATACAGTGAAATTGTGAAAAACTAATAATTTTAATTTTAGAGAAGCCGTATAGCCATTCATTCGCGGATTAGATTAACTTTAATTTATTATTAAAATAAATTTAATATTTGTTTCACGTTCTCACTGAAACCATTCCAAAAATGTTGAGAATGGACTATCAATTTCTTAAAACTGGAAAAATAACGATAAAATTTTTTTAAAAATTCGGAAGAAATACCGTAGCATTTCTTTATATTATCATAGCCCAATGTGTTGCTACGGTAAAAATCATTTTCAATTGGCGTATGTTCATAAATATTAATAATGAACATTCAAATACTCATCAATTATCATTAGAATAATTAATGTAAAATATTTAAACTGAAATGAGTAATTTAAGTAGAAAATTTCTGTAAAAATATAGTAAAATGAATTTAAATATTTCACGTATGCACGTAATTTTACTAATTTAAGGAAATCATCTGAAATTGAGCAAAGAAACAAATCGGTGCCTAAAAGTTAAAAAATAAAGGTCATGGGCACGCCAAATGAATTCGTAAAAGTAAAACCTTAAAAACGTCACTTATCGCAAGAATTTCGTCAAACTTTAAAGCGACAGAAATATTTTAAGACAATCTTGATAAATTTATTAGTTTCTAACTTTCACGTGCGAATTAATAAAATTCGTTCATATACTTCTAAATTGCCATTTTCATTTGATGTGAATGGGTCATATTACAGTAATCTACGTGAATATTTCAGTTGGCTTTCGCCGAATAAAAATGACGCAATAGAATTTACGTGGCCTAGAAAATAATTTTTTTTTGACTTGGCGTGCTTTCGTGTATATCGGAAATTGTTTGCAACAAAAATGTCGCGTTTATAATTCAACTGGGTGGTCTAAAATGAATCATGGTTTCAACTAAATTGTAGCAGCACGGCACTCGCTCGAGTAATATGTCCATAATATATTTTGATTTACATCTTCATTTTCACGTGAACTATGATTTTATATGAATTATTCGACTTAAAATACCATTCACTCGCTTGAAAATATTCTTAAATGTGATTTGATTGTGTTAAATCGAAATTTTTTTTTTGCACGTCAAATGAAATGAACATTTAAATGTTACATTTGGCGTGCAAGTTGAATATCCAATTGGCAAATATACATTTTCATATACAAATTTTCAATTGTGATATAAATGAAATAACTAGAATTTAAAAATAAAAACACACCAAATGAATTCGGGAAAATCGGTGCTCAGAAATGTAATTGAAACTTTAAGTGTCGCAAGAGATATTTTAAGAGAAGATATGAAACTAAAACTTTTTACGTAAACATGGAAATAAATAAAATGTTGCAAAATCATCATTTTCATTTGGCGTGTAAAAGTTATCTTTAGCCCATACATACGAATGTCAAATTAAAATGAAAGAAAACTCTTGAAACCAGAAAAATTGCCTTTAATAATATATTATATTATTAAGAATACTATTTTTATAATTATAAGCCTAAAACATGCAAATAAATAAAATGAATTCAAAAATTAGTCACTAGGATTAAAGGAGCTTTGATCTCTACTTTAAAGAATACAACAAACATAATAAAGAGATTAAATATAAATAAATAATCTTAATAATAAGAATAATAACAATAATCTTTAAGAAGGATTCAAACCAACTGAAAATCAATCAACACTTTTGATAAAGTCACGATTTGGGTCTAGTAGGTGGGCGGAGCCTAAAACCGGACGCAACTATTCATAATTATATAAATTGATATCGATGAGTAGCTGGAGTTAATTAGAGCGATCAATAGATTGGTGAAACAAACAAACAAACAAACAAGAATGCAAAAAAGTGTATCCGATGTCAAACTCCACATAATAATAACCTTGTAAAGTGACGCCCAGCACGCTCACGAGTAGAAGACAAAGTGATTACGGCACCGACCGGGGGAGTACCGCCCTCCCCCTCCTCGTCGTCAAAACCAGCGTGTGCGCCTTTCTTGCTAATCAGCACTTGCCGTTATCAGTTGTTGCAGGGGGGCCAACAGGCGGTGGCGCTGTGCCAAGGCGAGAGCGTGGCTGCCTGGTGCCATTCAAGGCAATGGGCGGGATTCATTTGGTGACGGATGATGGGTTGGGGAAGGGGGAAGGTTGACTCTCCTGCGCGACACCGGCTGACACGTGAATGAATAACCGTCTAGATAGGAATTGATGATAACACAATAAAAATGTGGCGTGTTTGTATGAGTGTATGTGTGCGTAATTAGCTATATAGGTATGTGGTTTTGTTTCGAAATGGAATGGTCTGGCACGACGCCAACGCATAAAGAGACCAAAAGTTGAGGCGACCGACGGCATTGGGAACCGGTTTTTCGTGTAGGGAGGGAACGCCAATCGCATTTTGCCGCTTATAATATCTTGCACAAAGGGACACGTTGTTGATTGGATTTGTTACGATCTGAAACTCTAGAAGTACGATCTGAAACTCCGGAAATAGTATAATAAGAAGTCCTACTCTCATGGCTACTAATAAATCCTAGTGAAGAGAAGAATCCAAGAGTGAAGAAGGATTAGCATTACCGATGGTAATAATAATGATTCTTCACGTTCTTCACGCATACCAATTGAAATTCTCGAGTTTTAAAAGTTTTATTTTGAAAATACAGTACTCTCAGTGAATATACAGATTTGATATTCTGTTAAGATGTATAATACATCGAAAACTGTCCTAATCAAAAAAGTATATTGTTTGTATAATTTAACTAGGTGGTCTAAAATAAACTTACGCTGTTCCTGTTGGAGTGCAACCGGTATAAAACCTACCAAATTAACGTGACGTCTCTTTAATTCGACCAAAATGGAACTTTGTCTAATCGCGGGCATTCAAAAATTGTCAGTGGAGCGCACTATCAAATTCGCTATTTTTTTTTTAATTAATTTTTTTTCTTTAAAATATAATGAATTTACAGAGGATATTGACATTTTTTATAGCATTGTAACTGCCGTGAGCACAGATTATACTATTTCCGAGGTTAAGTTTATCCGGAAATGATGTGAATGTGATGAATTCATACTTAATGGTAAGAATTGTTTCGTTATGTTTCAAATTTGATATTTTTAGATCTATGGCGATCGTCGTTATAACAGAAACAACATTATATGATATCAAAGCATGGACTTTGCTTAATAGAGAAGATTTAATATCTGAAGGTATATGTTTTTAGCGTTTGTTATTATTTTTATACCAATTGGCTCATTAGACAATATTTAAACTAAAAATAACCTAAAGTTAAAATAAGTGGTTTTTTTTCTAGATATTATCTTTGTGAGTCTAACATTAAAGAAAAATTGTTTGTATAAAAATATAAAATATTTGTCTTGTTAAAAGAATTTGTTCATATAGATGAATTATACCAATACTTAAAAAATTTTATGGCTTAAGAAAGGTTGCTAGCATGTTGAAGATAATAAACTTAAATTATTTTTGCGATTAAGGAGTTTGTCCAGCATGTAAGGAAAATTATTTTTCTTTAGCTATTTTAGTCTTTTCCATTCCACCGACCGGTTTTATATATCAAAATGTTTTTTAATGAGCCAACAATGTGTTTTCTTTCAGAATATTATGTAAGGTTGCAAGTTTATGGAATATTTTTAATCTTGATTTTTGAATTCACAACGGGCTTCTAAAGGTGACAAATAAATTAGATAACTAGATAAAGGTAAATGTATATTTTTATCAAATATTAAATACCTTATTTCAGCATTATTATCAAACAGATTTTCAAACAAGTAACTGTCAGTGTGGATACGAAAATGGATGGGTCTAATTGTTCATTATAAAACATTTTTTTTAATTTGTAAATAAAGAATATTATATATATAATTTATTAAAAAATATATTATATTAATCAAATGTCATTTGTGAGGTAACTATCAGGGTTGCGTAGAATTACATCTTCCATCTTCCGTTTTCCGTCGTCCGTTTGAAAAAATCATTTCCATTCCATTGAGTAAAACTTCAGATTTTTTTCTTAATAACGAGAACGAAAGTTTCCATCTTGTAAAAATTTGATTATACACATTATTTTCAAGTAAAGTCTTTATTATAAGTTTATAATAAATAATTTCAATTTAATTTAGTCTCCTTCTTTTTATAACTTGGGACTTCTGAAAGTAAATAAAACATTACATGCGCGCATGCATAGGCATATTTCCTAACCGATAACAATTTTTGGACGCCATATTCTCGAGCAGGTGCGTGAGTGATCGTCATTTTCAATGTTCAATATCGATTCTTCGACATTATTATTTGGGTCCAAATCTGTAAAACATAATTATAAAATCAAATATTTATCTGTAAGAACCTCCATATAGCGATATTAAATGCATATGTATACAACAAACTCCAGATCGTTGGTCCAAGCATGTGCATTTGAATCGATATGGACAACTTTGGCAAATTTGGCAATGCACATTGTTCTAAAAACACTAAAACACTCTAAATAAACTTCATATACTCACATTTTCATCGCATCTGCATGGTCCGTTATCCGTAATTGTATGGTGAATATCACGATTGGACGTCGATGGAACGAACCACTCGTTATCAATCTTCGATATTGGTGGCGGACTGTCTCCGGCAAATTCTACTGCAGAGCGATGGGTCTGATGAGTCTTTGATCGTCGACTGCTACCTGCTGCGAGCTTCCGTTTCCTCTGTAATGAAAAAAATTCTCGCAGTAAAGTATTTCACTTACGTAAACTAAGTTAGACGTAGCAATGTCGCTTATCGCGGTATACAGTGTGTGCAAAAGCGTATCTATTCGGATATTTTCCTTCTTTGCCAGCATTCGAATCTGAAAATATAGAACAAAACTATGAACCACGAAATAATATATTTAGCATATATTTTACATATGCAATGATATCACATGGTACCTTAAGTCTGCAGTGCCATGATTCCGCCAACATACTCGTATGTACTGGCGAATACCTATGATCCTGGGAGTTGCTCCATTGCTGCATTTTGGCTATAAATTATAATCTACAGAGTAATTAAAAAATCATTACTTAAATAATATGTCTCCATATACTCCATGAATTTGCTGGCATCCTCATTGTTTTCTACCATGAGCATGTCAGACATACTTTGCCACATCCTGTCTACTTCCTGCTGTAATGGTTCTTTTAGTATAACATTCAAGACTTTCAAACAGTTGTCCAGTAAGTCACCCTAAATATAGTACAAATAAGAATATTTAATAACCAATACAAACCTTTAAATGTTGTTTAGCCTTTTTTTTCCACGCCCTAAAAACGTGCCATCGGCATAACAATTTTTTGGTAATATTTTGGTTTTCTGGGAATACCTTAAAAATCTGTTTAAAAGAAATATTTATTTACTGACCTGAATGTACCCATTCCAAAACGCTGATGCTTCATCAGACATAAATGTTTTCGGGCAGAATGTCGGCATTAATTTTTTTATACATCCAAAAAGCGTTGATATATCATTTGATCGAGATGTGTGGGACAGAAGAAATGCTAAGGTTTATTAAATTAATGGATTTTTACAATTAACTACCTATAGGGACGCCTTTGTCGAACTCGTTCATTGCTAAAACTGTAGTTAACTTTAAATTATACCTTGTAATATTATGGGTATCGTCTATAGTAATACCACGACCAGAGTAATCTTTCATCCATTGAAGTTGCTGTGGGGTGATTATCACTGAAATCCCACGGAATATATATATATATATATATATATATATATATATAATCAAAATCTAAGAATATGAAAGGTTTGATTTGATCATTTTTGAATTATTTTCAATGGTCTCAAATATAAAATGAAACAAATATTCAATTTATGTTAATAATTTCTCATTTTTTCATTATATTTCTTCAAAATTTCTAGATCAAATCAGATTTATTACTTTTATTTTTTATGAAAATAAAATTGGAAATGTCAATTTCTTAGATTTTCATAATATATCAATAAATAAACAAATGATAAATGTATAACCTAATTTAAATTCGCTGCCAGTTGTATCTTTCGGTGGCACATAAAGTTGAAAGCCATCGTTGACGTCTCCGTTATCGATTCTAGTTAATAATGAATTTAAATCATTCTCGTGTAGACGTCCTGGGATATAATTCATTTTATGGCGGAAATTCCTTAAATAATATTTTTGTTAAACTTATTAGGCTTAGTATAAAATACCACAAATCTTGAGTAGTGACATAGAATAGCCTATTCGTATGTGGATAATTTTCCCTTAATTTCAAAATAATCTGCATGTTGGTCATGCCGTCTCGAAGTAATCTGAATTAAAAATTTTAACTTTGTTACTTGAATTAAATTCGAGTAAAAAATTTATTAAAAAAAAAATAGCGAATTTGATAGTGCGCTCCAATGACAATTTTTGAATGCCCGCGATTAGACAAAGTTCCATTTTGGTCGAATTAAAGAGACGTATTAACGTGGAAATTTGTTTTTAGCTTGCAATTCATTTTATCCATTGTCACTTGTAAGATAAAAACAAACTTTCACGTCAATTTTGAAGGTTTTTCTACAAATATCACTGTAGTTTTAAATATTTACGCACGCCAAATCAAAATAAATATTTGTCAATATTAAAACGTTTATTACTAATTTACACGTATTATTTTCATATAACTTTACACGTAATTGTTACTAGCTCGGCTTAAACTATCTAAAAACATTCGCTTCTTACCAAATTTGCAAAATGAGCATCTTTTCTGAGCCCTCAACTTAACCATACAATTTGGTGTGAAATTGTAAATTTACGAGGTGTAAATTTACGAAATTTATATTCAACTAAGTTTTCCAAGCTTCTGCTTTTAAAAATTGTGATAAAATAATCTTACAAGACCACTCAGCCATCCGAGCCTTGTTTTCCACATGTTGAAAATATGCGTTTTTTTATTTTACGTAAAAAATATTCTTGTATTATCACATACAAACCGGGTATGAACTGTCAACCGAAGTTTTGCCGGTAGGTTCCACTAGAAACCAAAAAAATAAGATTGATTTGCATTAAAACAACTTCGGATTACCCTGTCTGCTAGTTGATCGTTTTTTCTTATTTTTGACATTGAGTTTGTTGAAATGAATTTATTCTTTACATTTAAGTTTGTAAGAATTACTGTAACACAATATATTTTCTGTCAATTACACATATATTCAGTTATTGACCGGCAAGCAAACCCGACCCGACCAATCCCCCGGTTTGTTGTTTTGTTGCTCCGCGACTAGACGATTGTCATAATTTATCTGGGTGGTCAAAGGTAAATGACGATTTAAACTGATACAAATGGCGTGACTTGATTTTTGTATATTTTGTAGGACAATAAAGGCTCTAAATATTCCAAGTATGGCCAAATCAGAATTGAGCAATAAATATTTTCTTTCGAAAATAATTCGAATCCTAATATCATGGTGATTCTAAAAATACTCAGAATTATTTCCTTTCAATGTTAGTTAATCTCTTTTTTACGCTATCATTGAACAATGATAATTCATTTTCAATGATTTATTCTAGAAGACCTAAAGATGATTTTTTGGTAAACATCAAAGTTAGCAAGAAGATTCGCGAAAAGTCAAATAAACAACCATTATCGTAATTTCTGTCCCGATCATTCTCATTATTCCTTCAACGAAGAGCCCATCAATATTTGAAAACAAAAAACACACAAGCACAACAAGAGCGCAGACTTTTCCCATAACTGAGTCATCAGACATTTTTTGTTTCGAAAACATCTACACGTCTGCTAATAAATCAAAAAAAAAACGGGGGGAAAACTTTGAAATAGTTGGGTAATGTTATTGTTTTTTGGCGCGTGCGCCAAAATGCCATAAATCGTACCTCCTTTGTTGTACTTTCTCCCCATCATACACTTTTTCGCGCGTCTTCTTTTTTCTTACTACTAAAAACATATTATAGGGATGTCGCGCTGAAAGCCAATAATGATGTCACTTTGGCCAACAATTCCTTGACCTTCTCTAATCAGCGCATCAAATCATTAACACAAAATAACAATCAAAACATACCAAAATAATGCGGTAAATATTCAAGCTGCTAGGAAAATATACGAACAAAAGGTTTTTAATGAGATTTCTCGGCAAGCGCGTTTTCATCCAATTTTGGGTGGCCCTATTCTCGTTGTTTACAACAAAAACAACACAAAAAATGTCAATTAAAACTATGATCCGGTGCTCATCTGCGTGCTCATCCTGACGTCATTTCGCGCGCATGTGCTGCCCTTTTTAATTAAATTTCAAGGACATCACGGGTTCAGCAATTCCAAAAAAAGCTTTACTTTATACATAACTCTTTAAATAAACCATCTATAAATAAATAAATAAATAATATCCAATAAACAAAAGCTTGTATTCTAATACATATTTAAGGTAATATTTTCGAGTTTCATCAACAATGTCGACACTCTATAATTCTCATCACATTGACGAGCAAAGTCAATCAAGTCCAATAGTCGTTTGATACCAATTCCAAACCTAAAACATTTCCAATTATTGCAACCCATCGTAATTCCCAGCTCACTTCTGTATTTCACTCAACGATACCAATCTCTTGTGAATCTCATCCAACTGGCCGTCATCAAATACATTCGATTCCTTAATCACATTTATTATCTGCTCTGGTGTCGACAACATAGGCACATCGATGACATGTCCTATAAAAGCATTTCCATTAGCTTCATATAATAATAATAATTCTTCGCCAACCAAATGCATCCATCAACTCCAGCTCCCTTAAGAACGAACGATTCGATGAAGTGGCGAGAACAAGTAGTTTATGATCCTATAGATAAAATAAATCAATAATTTTTATCATTAAACTTTAATGCACACCGGAAGTGGGGGCTCATTGAGCAATACGAGCAATGCTTGTAAAACAAGATTTGAGTAGCGTGGTCCCACTGGCGAGTAGTCTACAAAAGGCAAAATTATATATAAATATATACTGTTAATTCCAAAAAAATCCCACGTAATCTTATTATTCCAATTTTTTTCAACATTTCGATTTTTACGGAAACTTCATAAAATTATTAAAACATTACTATAGACTGTTTATTCGTCCTAAATAATTTGCCGGTCCGATTTTTAACAGCTCTAATTCTTCTGCAAATCCTTCACAATTCTCCTTTCTAACTAATTTAAAACTCATAAAACCCACACGGCAATCGCATTCTTCGAAATGCAAGCTCGTTTGAGTGTTTTATAGTTCAATTTTAAGGCTTTTTTGATATTTTAAGGCAGGTTTATTAATCTTGCGTAAAATTTTATTTGTTGTTACCACATGGATATTAAAAATTAGGCTTAAAAATTCGAAAAATCTTGACTTCATTTGGCGTGAACCCTTAAATTTCAATGTTCAAATTTTTCAAATTCAGCCTCGCTTTCCACAACTTTACGTAAAAATGTGCTCTTCAAATGTAAGAAACGATTAAAGCAAATTTTTAAAAAGTTAATAAATAATTCGAAACGGTTCTAAACAGCAAAGTAGAAGTGGAGAGCACTCGTAAAGAAATTTCAGTGTCGCACAGAAACGTTCAAAAAGTGAAAGGACTATTAATAAACGCCGGCTGTCTATAAAACTTTCTATAGTCTTATGAAGCTACAGGTAAACAAGAACGCTTCACTTTATCTATTTTGTGTCGCTTGACTTTAATACATATCACTAAGGAACGTTTAAATCTTCTTACCCAACAATCGTTCCAGATTGTCGACTAATAAAACACTGAGCTTTGAGCGTTTCGCGTCATCAAATGCTTTTCGGAGTGCTTGACATTTCGCCGATTCCGAGAAGCCCACCAAGTCTCCCGGCGACGTCACTTTCACAAACGGGAACTCGGAATTCTTGGCTATCGACGCGGCTAAACACGTTTTTCCGGACCTCGGCGCTCCTATAATCATTTCAAAATTAAGGCAACACACAGTGCAGATCTCACCAGTTAGAACCGCCGTGACAAATCCACTATTCAACGGGTTCTTGGCGCTTTGCACCAATAATTCGCCTTCTTCAAGGATCTTTGTTACTTCTGGTCCCCATACAATTAATCCTCGGTCGAGGAATTTGTTGAGCGATTCATCTGATCTTCCAAACGCCTATCAAATGACACTATAAAAATATTCGCTTCTTTATGGAACTTACCGGCTTAATATCATTCTCTAGTGCGTAGTCAAAGTCAGCTAGGTTCACCATCAACTTCTCAATGGCGTCCGCATCCAGTTGCACTTTTCCGCCGGCCTTCACGAGACGATTCATCGCGCTAGATTGCGCAGCTCTCACGAGTCCTTCAATCTCAGCACCCGAGAAGTTCTTCGTCCTCTTGGCAAGATCATTCAAGTCAACATTAGGGTCAAGTTTATTATATTCCCTTCAAACACAAAATAATATTAAATCCATTGACATTCCAACCTCATTCTAGCTGTGTGAATCTTCAATATCTGATGACGTCCATGCTCGTCGGGCAATGAGACCTCCATCTGAACCTCAAGACGGCCTGGTCGAAGCAATGCTTCATCAATCATATCCTTTCTGTTCGTCATTCCAATGACTAAAATGTTATTCAATTGCTCAACACCATCCATCTTGGATAAGAGCTGATTAACAACAGTATCGTGCACAGAAGAGCTGCCAGCCTGAACATCAAACTCAGATTCGGTTTCTCTCTGCGATATACCATTGAGCCTCTTTGCTTGCAAATCGCATCAATCTCATCGAATATGATAATATGGAGACCTGAGTTGGCTCCACACCGCCGCCATTCCTCTTCCGCGTCTGCGAACAGCTTTCTAACATTTGATTCTGATTCACCAACATACTGAATTGATATACATTACTGTATTACATATCATTGCGACTAACCTTATCCAATATTTGCGGACCGTTCACAATCTTCGGCTCTCTGGCATTCAACATCTTTCCAATCTGCCTCGCCATCAATGTTTTACCAGTTCCCGGTGGTCCGTACAAGAGTATTCCACGCACGTGCTTCATGGCTACAAGTGAGACACATTTTCCCAATTATCCATAATTTCACAAACCCAATTGTTCAATAAATTCCGGCGGAAATACGCGCGAGGCAAAAGCGCGACGGAAAATTCCGGAGAACTCTTTGTCCAATCCACCAATTCCCATCTTTTGGAAGTCCCAATCGGGGTTTATAATCGATCGGTACGCCGACTTTCTATAATTCCAAATACTACGATTCTTGCATTCAACAAAACCCTTTGCTCTTTCCAATCAGGTTGAGCATCGATCCTTCTTCCTTATCAAACACGACGGCAGAATTCGGTAGAAGCTCACCAGCATCGATCTGAACAATGTAGATTTTTTATTAAATTGGAGGTGGGAAATCATACCATCACCGGCTTACTTTTGCCTCCTTCTCCCGAAGCCACAGCGTTAACATCAAATCCTGAAAATTAACATTTCGCGAAGTTTTCTATTAAAAAATGTAGCTAAAATAAGTATCAAGATATGAATATTATATGTACGACAAATGAAACCATTTAAACATGTCATTGAGGATGTAAAAAAAACGAGTAAAAATTACTTTCTCAGTAACTTTTTAAAACTAATATTGAACTATCTCTAAGCCAATAATTTGCGAAATAGTACAGTTTGAAGGCTTTTCCCAGCTCTTTTTGGGCTACGCTAATTATTAAAAAATACTAATTAATACTGTAATCTGTCAATAAAGTCCAACAAAACAACTATAATATATTTTAAATTTCTATTTGTCCTATTCAGTGATCGATGCCTAATGGAAGAGGAAAAATTAGAGAAACATGAGGTTCTCGTTTAGACGGTCACTCTTTGTATCTCGTCAATGTGTGTTGTCTTAAAAATGTATAACACATATTGAAGAGGAATAGATGAAAAAGTCCCTTGTGGCCGTGTGGCCGTCCAACCGAGACTATAATTTTTGCTTAGTTTATTGTTCTTGCATTAGGATCTATGAAATGTACTATATTTCCCGTTAAAGAATTCACAGAATATTTTATTCAAACGAAAAGTAATTTTTAAAATATTTATTTGTACATGAAATATCAGGAAATGAATCAAGAATTCGAGAGCACAAAACTATATGTTCCATATTTGCATAACAACCGAGTTTGAAAAAAAATTGATACACGTGAGGATATTTTTTTCAACTACTACGTAAGGTGCGTTAGACACAGTCCGAACTTCGTATCTGATAGAGCTGTCAATCCCCTAAATCGTCACCTTGTTGATTTTATGTAATCAGATAGTAGTCTACTTGAAGAAGTTAAAAAATAATTTATGTTGCTTATCAAGTTGCGTTAGCAGTTTGCTCGAACTTTGAAGTTAAAATTTAAGTTTCGGTTCTCAAAAAGTGTAAGGTTCTATCAAATTCTTGATTTGTTTTCTGATACTTTATGTTGAAAATATTTTAAAACAATATTTTAGGACCAGCCTTTCCGAAGAATGATTTTTTAAAAATTTCATTAATAATTTCCGATTTTAAACTTTTATTCCGGACTTTGACCTAATTTTTCCAACCCATATGTTGTATAGTAGTTTAAAATCATAATTTTAAGGCTTTAAGTTACCGAAACGAATTTTCGCTGCAAAGCATGATAAGGGCATGGAAAATTGAGATTAACCTTTCACAAAGAATCAGAATTAAAGTGTGAAAAACTGATGCTGTTAATATACTGTACGTTTCGAATAGAATATTTTCCTGTTTATTTCTCTTGTAAGATTTATTTGTTATACCTCTGTCTAAAATGGAATTTTACTTGACAACAGTACGTAAACATCATGACATTTTGACACATTTCCATCCAAGGACTAATTATTTTGAAATAACTTTCCATAAGTGTACTTATTCCGTTTTAATTAATTATTATCGTCGTCACGCAAGAGTGAGATTAAAGTTACACGAATGACAAGGATCGAACTGTGACATAGACGTGACTGTGTTTACGTATTGTCGTAAAATCAAATGCTCAGTTATTTAATATTGTTTGAAAATATTTTTGCTTATTTTTATTAATATTTTTTTTTTATAGTCGTCGCCAAATGCGATTACCGCCGCAAAGTGTGGCGCACTTTCTTAAATATTATTTTTTTCATTTAATTTTTATGATTATAATTATTTTCCACAATTATTCCACTATTTAAACAACATCTATAACATATTCTTCTATTTATTTAAGCAAAAACAGTATAGAACAAGCCTAAACAAGAAAATAATCATGAAAATTAAATGAAAAAATAATATTTAGAAAAAGTGCGCCACACTTTGCGGCGGTAATCGCATTTGGCGACGACTATATTTTAAATGAAATATCTCGTAATATTTATTAAATTAATTTATTTGGTGATCAACTGGACAAATTAATCGCTACAAATTAGAAATAAGAAAAATATTTCGAAACAATATTGCATAAGTGAGCATTTTATTTTACGACAATTCGTAAACACATACACGTCCACAGTTCTGCGCGCGTGAGGAAAATATTTTAAGCTGTACACTTAGAAGACCCGTTTCAATATGATAAAACTGCACTTTTCATTTGACGTTCTGACGACGATTATATTTTTTCTTCGAAAACCAGCTACTAAAGTTGTTCCAGAAAAAATGTAGTCTCGTCATATACATGCATGCATTAAACAGGATCATTTGTTTGTCCTGCAGGATCTACCATTTTAAATGTGGTGTTTACACGAAATTTCCTACTTCTAAAAATATTACCTTCAATTGATTTCACAGTTAACGACAATGTGTGCACTCTATTCTTCTCCTTGTCTTCAAACCGAAACACCAGTAATTCACCCCTATAATATAAAATAATCCTATTCATATCGAGTTTTTCATTTCACTTTGTAAAAGCTTGTCCAACAAACTGCATAGAGAATTCTCTGGCCATCAAATCGGCATTCAACGGCTCCGATGTGACGCTAAAATAGTCAGTAAAAATTTTATATCAAGACGCCCTTTCCACTTACTTTTTCTTATTGTTAAAATCCGCCGAAACTACCAACGAACCAATATACTCATTCGGTTCGAAACGATGAGGCATCACTCGCACTTCTTGATCCAGCGAAAGAGCTGCCCATTTTCTCTGTGGCACTGCGAACGCGACCTCGCCGCGCCGCAACGACATGTCATTTTTGATTGTGAATATATAATTGTGTGCTGGTCCGGTTTGAACGCGCACATGCCTTAAAGATAAAGATTGTAATGTGTCGCATTTGCTCATATTTACTTGATGCTTTTTGCTTCGAAATCCTCGCGGTTAACGACGGCACAATTGGTC
Organism: Caenorhabditis plicata; assembly: GCA_963931815.1. Lineage (NCBI taxonomy): Eukaryota > Metazoa > Nematoda > Chromadorea > Rhabditida > Rhabditidae > Caenorhabditis > Caenorhabditis plicata. The sequence continues at coordinate 19,878,451 of OZ007492.1, read as the reverse complement.
ACCGCCAACTCGTCCGTTGGCACCTTGCGCACACGGAACATGTTCGTTTGAGGTACGACTGATTGCCTTACTCCTGAATGAAACCAAATTTCAAGTGGAAATAAGGGCATTATTAAGAATAAATTGGAAAGTGTTGAAATACAATTTATCTTGTTCTGGCCGCCGAAAGTGACAATTTAACTTATTCATTAATTTCGTCGTGATTACAAAAAAATAATAGCTATAATATACAAGTGTTATTTTTGCTATAGTGTATGTCAAAATAGTTGACGACGCAATCACGCTGCAAATACGGCATACTAATTCAAAATCATTTTCAAATCGATTATTTTAATAGTTTTTGTGACATTTTTTAATTTTTATTGCTTATATTTCACGTTTATTAATTAAAAATTATTAAAATAATCGATTTGAAAATGAATCTTAATTAGTATGCCGCATTTGCAGCGTGATTGCGTCGTCAACTATTTTGACATACACTAAAGAATAATTAATTCTGTATACATTAGTTGATTCTGGGAATGAGTAACGATTTAAAAAATATTACGTAAATTTTCTAGAATCATATTAAAATAGTCACTAAAATAAAATAAAATGGAATTAACAGGATTTTAAGACCACATTTTGGAATTACTTTTAAAAATTTATGATACGCTTCAGTGCTTCAACTATCTTGTATACAGTAAACATATTTCTTCTCTCTTAGCCTGCTTCTGAATACTTAAAATTGATGTTTTTATGATTTCTCTCGTGAACGAAGCGTAAAACACGATTAAATACTATGCGACATATGCGGTTCTATGTGTGCAACTTGTCTAATAGCCACGCCCATAATTATTTAAAAATGCAAAACTTGAAGAAAATAATATTTTATAAATAGCCTAAATCGGTAATTTTTTAAAGCCGTTTAATTTCGAAATATTTCACCAATAAAATGTTCAAAAAATATGGCCATGCTTTTATATAAAATTGTTTTTAGCAATACATTTCTAAATTATGTGATACTATGGGTTGTATACTTTAAATCGTAATTTACAATATGAGAATTAGGATATTTAAACTCAATATAATGGTTTCTTCGAGGTAATTCGAGAAAAATAAACTTAATTTTTAAGAAAACCTTTCTAATGTTCTAATTTAATACTCAACATTTCGTTTGATTTCCTAATGAGAAATTCATGCTCGAAGGTTAATGCTATTAGACAGGATTTAATATAAGAACTCTTATAGGAACATTGCTTTCCTCTAATCAACTTTATTGTGAATTCCAATCTTAAAATTTATATTAAAGCAGGAACAAATAAGGGAGAAATAAAACAAAATGCAAACAAGAATATGAAGAACAAAAAATAGTAGTTGTGTTGAAAATGCAAGCGGAAAAATAAAGCTTTTGGTTGCTCGTTGAGCCAGCGTGAGGTGAATCAGATGGAGATATAGAGACACATGCACATTTAAGTCGCGCAACCAACGATCGATCTTTCTTTTAAACTTTGAAGGAGTGGAAAAAGGAAATTTTGTTTAATGGATGTGTCGACGCCGAAGGATTTGTTTTTGAATTCTGTTGTTTATTCATTCATTTGTTACTCACTTCTGTTATACAAATATTAATTTACGTCTCTTTTAAATATGATAATATGTTGAAAAAATTAATAAGGAATCAATTCCAATATAATCCTAAAAAGAAAATAAAAAGAAAACCCGAATCTCTAGATAGTGGTTGTGTGCCAGTTTGTCCTTGATTTGATTTGGTCCAAGAGAACATGTAATTGGATTCTGGAAATATTTTATTTCAATTTCAAACGTTTCTATACAAATTTAATATCGATTTTGTTGTGAAACGTGGAATATGTAAACAATGGGTGTATTAGAGGATATTACCGAATTGAACGGAAACTGCACAGAAATAATTTATAGGATATATTAATTTATGTTTTATTTAACTTGTTTTATTTGGTTTCGAAGTAGTTTTTATTTTTAATTTAATTATTAAATTAATTATGAAATAAAAAATGAACACGTCGATTATATGGTGTTTCGTACGTAATAGTTCTAACGTAAGATTGCAGACGCGCGTTTTTTTCATTATTTATTGTTTAATTTAAATTCTTGTTTTTGAATATTTTTATCGTTGTTAGATTGAATTTTAATGCTTAAAAGGAGAAGAATTAATTTTTTTGAAACTTATGTAAAAATATGGATGTCTATCTAATGTAAAAATAAACAATCATTGTCCCAACGATTATCGATAAATTCATTTCTCAGGTAACTTATCGAAAAGTAATATATATTATATTTGAGTAACCTTCATGAGTTTCAGCAAAGCTTGCGTGATTTTTCTATCTTTTACATATTAATATTTTGTCATTTTAATACACGAAATTTGAAAATTGAGTAAATCATACAACAAAATTTTTATACTATCCATTTTTTTTTAAACACTGTTTAGGATATTTTATTAAATTTATGGCACTTAATTAAGAATTCTATTTAAATCTATTTTTTTTCAGTTTTTCTTAAGTATTGCAAAATTATTTTTTGCTTTACTTATATCCTGCTGCTGAAAACTGAAATAACAAAATGTACCATCTAAATTTAGGTATAATTCAAATGCATGTTTTATCGTAGTCTCGATTAAAATCTAGTTGAATACCTTTCAGACAAGCTTCAAAACAAATCATTCTTCTTCAATTATGTTTATTAATTCAAATAACGTTTAGGAATAATTTTCCAATTAATTTTTTATCAGTTATTGCAGTTTAACACGCCAACTAAAATATTATTCTACATCCCAAATGTTTCAACGCTCACAAAGTACGCGATATTGTATTGGTTAAGAAAAGCGCATTAATTTATAGGTTAGCATGTATGTATGTATGTATCTGTCAATATGACGAGAAAATAATATTAATACCCTGTAAACCTATAAGGTTTTAGTTATTAGCAACTTCTAAGAAAATTATAATTCCTTTCCAGAATTTTTGAATTCATTTCAAATGGTCTCATTGAAGATGTGAAATAAATATAATATTTATTTTGATAATTTCACTTTATTTCATTATTTTAGCTCACGTCGGATTTGTTATTTTATTTTATTTTTTATAGGCTATTTCATATATTTTGACGGCGCATTGCGAGCCGCTGCGCAGCAAAACCATTGTAAATAGAGAGATACAAAAGACAACTCTATTTTTTATATAGAAATATAGATCGACTGCAAGCCAAATGAAAATAACGATTTTTCGATATTAAAGCATGCCGGAAAACTTTTACGTCTTGTGAACAAAACTCGTTACTACAATTTAAGTAGTATTTCCTTAAACTATCTAAAATATTAATATATTTTGATAAATTTTAATTTTTATGGAACTCATTTTATTACCATTCATTTGACGTGCGACTGTATCTAGATATCGAAACTGAAATATTACAAATTTAGCTTATATATTGTATTATTCATATTGTGTTATGTCATTAATTATCAATTGTTATCCGAAATTATCGAAGAACTTCATCTTTTTTTGAAATCTTCGGTAATTCAAATAATAACAGTTTCTATTATGCAGGTTGTAATTGTAAAGAACACTCGCTTTGTATAATTTCATAATGGATTCGAATTCATCGTATTCCTCTTCGTTCTTTTGTTCATATGACCCTATGTCGGCGGTCGGAGCCGTCCAATCAAGCGATACCGTACGTTAACTCTAAACTTTAATGGATCAATCCTATGCACATAGGGGAAGTTTTGTTTTAAATCGATATCGCATCGATTTAAAATGAAGTGGATGCAAATTTCCGAAAAGTTTGGTGTTCTCGTACATTAAGCTTGAGGGAATTTTTATGAATGTATTGATTATTAATATTTTATTCAATTTAGAATAACTCGACACAATGGACGACGAGTTGGGGAGATAATAATGGATTTATTAGCTTTGGCGCGGCCCAACCTCCTCAACAATCATCTGGTGTGAACCCTGCTATGAGCAATAATTTTGTTAAAGGAGGACATTGGAAACGTGGAACGTATCCGAAGAAGGGAGGTCCACCTGGAAGAATTAATAACAAACCAAATTTTGCAAAACCTTCGAATCTGGGAAAGGCACCGAAAAAAGTTCGTCCTTTAGACACAACTGGAAAAACTCCGGCCATGATCATACATGAAATTTTTAAGGATGTTTCGGAAGAGTAAGTGTTTCATTGGTTACAAATAATTATTCTATTCTAGTTATACGCATGTACCCGACTCAAACCCAAAAAAATTTTGCTGTATTTTGACTGTGAGTGGACAAGTATTCAAAATGGAATCATTTAATAAGAAAACGGCAAAACATGTGGGATTTGATATCAATTTGATAAATGTTGTTATTATTATGATTTTAGAAATGTGCCGAGTTGGCATTAAAAGAACTTAGACCGGATATTGTGTTTGCGCCATACCCAGAAAAGGAGGAAATAAAAAGTCAACCACCAAAGAGAAATGTAATAAATTGTTATTATCGAAAAAATTATTCTTAATTGTTAATTTTAGGCAGAGAAGGAACAAACTGAGTCATCTCCAAAAAAGGTTAAAGTATGTTATTTTAAATTTGCATGAGAGTTGGATAGAATTGTCGTCAATCTAACAGGGCTTTGAAAAAGAAAATATTCCAAAATTGTCGCGCTCATGATCGGACCATAATTTGGAATTATGCCAACTTTCGCACTTCGTTCTCATAGATTTTTTTAAATTAATGATATAATTAAGAAAAAAACGATTTGTTTAGATTTTGTTATTATGGTAAATAGAGAAAATAAATTTTGCAAAAAAAAATTATATTTATGACCCTTTTTCATAATGCATTTTGGTTGAAAATTGATACGAATATACAAATAGATATTATTAATTTCAGAGATCGATGCCTAATGGAAGAGTAATAAAAGAAGAGAAAATGATGGGGCCATAAAAAACATTTTTCTCAATTCCTCTTAAATATGTGCTGCCCATAATTTCGTAAAAAAGAATGGCCGTCTAAAAAGAGAGGCCGTCCAAACGAGATCATCAGTCCATCCTAATATTTTTCCTCTTCCATTAGGCATCGATCTCTGAAAAGGACAATACTTTATTAAAAATTATGTGACACCTTCATTATTACTGAACATCTTTTTTCGTCAGCATGAATGGAATGAGCGTCAAATTGAGGCATTTTCATTGTGTTCTATAAATCAACAAATATTTTCAGCTGTCTCCAGTTGAATCTGCTACGAGCTTGTTGGATTTTATGACAAAACTTATACAACAATATCCACAGAAGACCTTCGAGCCGAAATTTGAAGTCTCAGACACAAAATTGAAGATTGAACCGGTGGGTATGAAGACAGAGACGACAAATGGAGAGAATCCAGGTGATTGGAGACAAGAAAACACGGAATATACGTGAGTACACTTGTAGCCCATCTTGTGGTATTTAAATATTTGCAGAGTTTCTTTAAATTTTGGACAGCAAGGAAAGGTTTATAGCAAGTCTGGTTCAAATAGACATATTCTAAAGGATTTGGTGGTGCGTGAGGCGCTCCTTGATTTGTTCTCGGTTTCGATGGATGACATTCGCAAAGTATCGCGGAGAGCTGCGATGAATAAACTTGGCTCGGATTTCTCGATAATGCAAGCATTGAACACCATGTGCTCTGTTATGAATTGCACAATGACCTTGTCAGCGGATAAAGCTTCGAACGAAGTACCACCAGCAAAAGGCAATGTTGGATTCATTGGAAAATGTCAGATAGTCGATCATCGTGAAAATGATAAGACAGTCAGTTATTCATCGCCAGAGTTGCAGTCGAAACAAGTTGCAAAAGACTACGCTGCACAGGAAATGCTCCGAAACTATTTTGAAATTGATCCCACAACGTGCAAGAAGACTGAAGATTTGAACATGAACGTAATGGGAGCATGCGCGGTACTGCACACAATCCTGAATCGCCAAACAAAAATGAAAACTAAAATTGTGTACGAGTTTCGCGACAATGTGCCAGAAATTGCTGGTCAATCTGGCACGATGTTCTATGCGGATTGTATAATCGATGGGAAAGATAAATACACAGGCTCTGGGAAATCAAAAAAATTGGCGAAGAATGCAGCTGCCGAAGTTGCTCTCAAGAAGCTCTTTAACATTGATTACGACCCTAAGATGGCATATCCATTAGCGATGAATCGTCGATTAATCGCAGAGTCCCAAGCGTCAAAACTGTGCCGTGATATTTCTGAATTTGTTAGGTTTGAATATCTGTCGATGACAAAGAGCTCATCCGTCAGACCGAGTAATCAGATAGCATGGTATGATTTTAATGGTATTTTCTTTTTAAATATATTCATTTAGTTTTGTTCTGATAAACGAGAAGCTGGAAAAGCGTTTAATGTCGATTGGTGGATCTATGAACTATGTAATAGAACCTGATGCGCTGCATGGTTCCAATGGAACTAATATAATTCATATGGATCCGATTATCCTTGCCAGAAGATCTCTTATTCGTTACTTCTTGAAAGAATTGGCGTTATTAGAGACCGAACCGAATAATTCGATATTCGTGCGTCACTCTGATGGCAAAGCTATGCTTAGGCCTAATTATAAGCTGGTATTGTTTGCCAACTTCCCACCTGTTTGTTCGCACTCTGTGGATGATTCTAAAACGCGGCGGCTAGCCTATATCACGCCAACCACTCTCGAACCCGTTCCAGATGATGTATTGGATTTCGCGGAAATTACGAATAATAAGTCGCTTCGAATCCACTGCGCTGCAGACAAGGTTTACAAATGGAGTGTTTTGGGAGTTCAAGGCGCGCTTTTATCGAACCTCATTCATCCAGTTGTACCAAGCAAGATCTTCTTTGGTGCAGAAGCTCCTGTGTCGGATGAATCGTTGAAGTATGCATTATGTAGAAGATTGGAAGGTAGCGATTGTGCTGATATTGAATTAGAAAGCATTAAGGTAAGGCTTGTTTGATAATTAATAATTGTGCTGGTACTGTTTTAGGCACATATGCGCGCATTATCGAGTTATTGTCATGTGTTTACGAGAGGATTTGATGAATTCGAGATTCTGGATTATTCAATTGGTCGAACGGACAGAGGATCGCCTTCAAGAATATGTAAAGCAGAAATCTTTGAAGAATATCGAAAGGTAAACAAGGGCAAGGAAGTATCCAACTATCATGTCGCAAAAATGGAAGCGGTCGACTACCAGGTAGCCAAGAAGAAGCTTTATGAAGATCTTGTGAAGACAGGTTGGGGAAAATGGCAGCAGAAGCCAATGGAATTATGCGATAATTTTGTTTTGGCGTCTTGTGACTGATTTGTTTTGTTTAATTTACTGTTACTTATATTCCTATAACTTATATACACAAAATTATAATAATAAAAATTACTTTATTCATTTTAACTTTTCCTTGGATTTTTTCTTAACATCACCCATTTTTGAGTTGCTCACTTTTTCATTTTTTTTGTTTTTAGCATCCTCGGCCTTCTTTATGTCGTTGAGGTATTTTTCGAAGTTGTTTGTTTTCATTTCAGTAGAAGACATGGTCATTGTCGTAGTTAAACCTCCGCCGTAGCTTTTTCGCTTCTTTCTTCCGTTTTTAACTTGCTTGACATTGCGGGAATAGTTGGCATAGACGAGCACATTAATCTAAAATTGATATTAGAGTAAAGGCATTTGAGAATTGTATAATTGATTACATCTTGTTTATAATCAACTAGGCAAACTGAAAATGCTATGATTAAAATTTGAGCTACAACTTTCAGACATACTTGGAGACACTGTTTTAGCCTTAACCAATCGATAAGTAAAAAATGCACCCAATAGAACAAACAGACCTCCCTCGACGCCTAAGAATGAAATGAGAAGCCTGAAAAGGGATTGAATCAACTGTGATGAGATATTAAAAGTAGAACATTATATTCTTTCTAGTTTCATGAATCTTCGCATACTGTATCGGAAACTCAAAATTGTACTGGTCATCTCTGAAAACGAGTTTAAACTACAAAGGGAAGTTGAATGAACTAAACATTTTACTTAACTTATTCACCAAATCAGCCACACCTAGTCGGATTTGGCTATCAATAAATGCTTTCATTAATTTTATTTTGTAATAAAAGTGAATTTAGTTATTTACACGCATGGAAATGAATTTTATAAATAATTCAACAAGATAATAAACTGCACATATTTTAATAGTTGTCAAAATTTAAATGAGAGCTTTAATTTGCATCAACAATTTTTTGTAAAATTACGGTATGTATTTGATAAAACTTGATATCTTAGAAATTGGAATGGTTCAACGAACATTAGGTGGATGACAGCTTGTGGAAGATAGCAAGCACGTTCCATGGAATCATATATATTGTTAAGGATTTTTAAAAAATTTCCTTCAGCTCAAAAGTACCTTCTCGTCGACATATTCCTAAAAATTAACAAATTTTAAATTGAAATTAATCATTAGTTAGTAATGAATTAGCTCCAATTGCATATCATTCTGATTATTAAATAAACACAATGTTCGGGACAGTTCGGTGACTCAGCACCTTCTCTGTTACGATCCTCACAAGAGCGGCGCCCTGATCCAAGTGTCAGAAGGATCATGGATACCGATGACCAACAACCAAGTAGACTGCAGTACGTGGAATTGTTGCTCAATCACTGATTGGAAAATGGACGCCGCCCTGAAGTATTAGATATCTTCAAAATGATCCATTGGGTCTACATGGTCTACAAGAAACTAGTCACGATGTCGACATCCAAAATGCAATCGACTATATGGACACACATTTTTCCTTGCGAAAACTAAGAAGGAAATAACGAATAAAAATCGGCATGTCAAATGTAATTTTAAATGAGTGAGCTCGGAGAAGCGGCTCAAGTAGTGTTAATTGGTAAGGGAATAAGATTATGTGGTGAATATTCAGTAATTAAAAGTTGAATCTTGCAATAATCATTTAAATATGGAGAAATAATCGTTTCAATTGGCTTGAATCCGTGTCATCAACTAGGATCAACATTAGTCTCAGCTAAATCCGTCGACCGACTAGTATTATAGGAACATGACGATTCATTACAAAATATATTTGCATCACAGTTCAATGTGAGTAGTCTCCTGAACTCAACATGGACACTCCCCACATTCTCAATGGTACTGTCCCGCGAAAAAGAAAATTAACGAACTGAAAGAGGACTTGTATCGTAGTCACATCAAGGAGAACTTGGTCAAAGGGAGCAACTAAAAGCTATTAGTGGACGGTAATCTGAAATGCTTCTGCACGCCAACTGAAAACGATTATTTTTAAATATTTAAACGTGTGCAATGAAGATTCACGTGATTATTTCTGATTTATGTTGACGTCAGAGAATCAATCCGTCTCTCACTATTACATTCACTCTAACAAAGGAGATACAACTTTCGACAACGCTAAATGTCAACGAATCAGCAAACGAGGGAGAATATCTTTGAAAGAATCAGATATGAATATATTTGCGCAACAGTGATAACGGAAGCTGCCACAATGCCTCTGTTAGTGTGCTTACTGTTGTATATATTCCCATCAATGAATATGGGTACCAAACAATATCGAAAAAGGCAATTTAATCTTTAAAATGGAACAAATTTTTTTGAAACAAGCATGGGTGTTGAAGTTAAATCTCCAGCTGGTCTTGCTGCATTCAACGGAACTCTTGCTGAGCAAGCATTCGCCATTGGATTTTCCATGGGATGCGCTCCAGATCTTCCAGAAATTAAATGTTAACCTAATATGAGTCCAAGTAGCGAGTGAGAACACTCGGCATGGACTCATATTCAAAAGGTCCTGACTGGATGAAGCTGAATATGATCAATTGAATTGTGGAGGGGGATCATTCGTACAGCTCCATCCAGTCAGGACCCATCTCAACCTTAACTAATTTAAAATTTAATATTAAAAAATATAATTTTAACCTAATCAGGTTGTGATCCTCGGGACGTTCATATAAAAATTAAATTTAAAATTTTTAAAACATGTAATCATATTGAACTGAAAATAGATAATTCTAAATCTTATAAATCTTAATAAATAAATAAGAAAGTTTCTATTGAAGCATCTTTTAATCGAAAATGAACAATATATACGAAAAAGAAATAATTAATAATGAAAATAAGCAACCAAATTGTTATAAATGTAATTCACAGTCATTCGGAAACGAAATTTTCCTCGCCATTCGTATAGATCAAAACAGTTTTACCACAAAATTTGATGTTAAATTTTGAGTTAAATTTCAGCTAACTTCAGCTTGTTTTAAAACTGAGATTGCCGACCATATTTAAACTAATATATTTATTTATTCAAGATCATTTAAAAATATACAATTCAGAAAAACTGAATTATTTGTATCAAAAATTTTATTTTAAAGTTGAGATTAGCCTCGTGACGCCATGATACTGTATATTATTACGTTTTTTTTACAGACGCAGTATGATTTTAAGAGAATTGGGTGACAACGAAGGCTGTCAGATCTAATCTACAGTTTCGAATAACTTAACTATTTAATTGTAAGTATTCCAAAATTAGTAAATTTTTATTAAAATAAGTAAAACGAGAACTAACTAATCATTGAAGGCTTCTTTTTGTCGCCACTGAAACTCGCGTAACGATATTTTGATCGATATAATCTGAAAACATGTTCAATATCAATTAAAATAAACATAAAAATAAAATATACCTTAATAAGCAGAGCAATAAGGTCGGATGGTTGAATGGACGTCTAACATTTTCCCCGGTGGAGCCTGAAAACAGAAATGTGAATATAAATATTCAAATGGATATTTATTTAATCTTTGCAACCGCACAAGATGAGTGAATTCAAATAAATTAAAATTTAATTCAAATCTCAATCCTACATTGACCGAGACTACAATGTAATCAAGCCGCGTTCCTACGCCACTTTAGCAGATCACAGAAGAAAGTCTAATTCAAAATTAAATATTAAACATTTATTGGTCAACGTTTTACAATAGTAAAGTAAACGTGTGAATTGATCTTCGAATGTTTTGATTACCCACGCTAAAAATTCAAAAACTGGCGTGCTCACATATCAGATCTAGTTTTCAAAAAAAATCATTTGCTTCTCGTTTGTTTGATTTGAGGGGACTCGTAGCGTAATAAACTTAAACTACTCCATCCAGGCAGGACCCATCTCAACCTTAACTTATTTAAAATTTAATATTAAAAAATTTACAAAATTAAATGTTAACCTAATATGAGTCCAAGTACCGAGTGAGAACCCTCGGCATGGACTCATATTCAAAAGATCCTGACTGGATGAAGCTGAATATGATCAATTGAATTGTGGAGGGGGATCATCCGCAGAGCTCCATCCAGTCAGGACCCATCTCAACCTTAACTAATTTAAAATTTATTTTTAAAAAAATAATAATAATAAATGTTAACCTAATATGAGTCCAAGTACCGAGTGAGAACCCTCGGCATGGACTCATATTCAAAAGATCCTGACTGGATGAAGCTGAATATGATCAATTGAATTGTGGAGGGGGATCATCCGCAGAGCTCCATCCAGTCAGGACCCATCTCAACCTTAACTAATTTAAAATTTATTTTTAAAAAAATAATAATAATAAATGTTAACCTAATATGAGTCCAAGTACCGAGTGAGAACCCTCGGCATGGACTCATATTCAAAAGATCCTGACTGGATGAAGCTGAATATGATCAATTGAATTGTGGAGGGGGATCATCCGCAGAGCTCCATCCAGTCAGGACCCATCTCAACCTTAACTAATTTAAAATTTATTTTTAAAAAAATAATAATAATAAATTTTAACCTAATATGAGTCCAAGTACCGAGTGAGAACCCTCGGCATGGACTCATATTCAAAAGATCCTGACTGGATGAAGCTGAATATGATCAATTGAATTGTGGAGGGGGATCATCCGCAGAGCTCCATCCAGTCAGGACCCATCTCAACCTTAACTAATTTAAAATTTATTTTTAAAAAAATAATAATAATAAATGTTAACCTAATATGAGTCCAAGTACCGAGTGAGAACCCTCGGCATGGACTCATATTCAAAAGATCCTGACTGGATGAAGCTGAATATGATCAATTGAATTGTGGAGGGGGATCATTCGTACAGCTCCATCCAGTCAGGACCCATCTCAACCTTAACTAATTTAAAATTTATTTTTAAAAAAATAATAATAATAAATGTTAACCTAATATGAGTCCAAGTACCGAGTGAGAACCCTCGGCATGGACTCATATTCAAAAGATCCTGACTGGATGAAGCTGAATATGATCAATTGAATTGTGGAGAGGGATCATCGCACAGCTTCATCCAGCCAGGACCCATCTCAGCCTTAAATAATTTAAAATTTAATTTAAAAAAATAAAATGTTAACCTAATATGAGTCCAAGTACCGAGTGAGAACACTCGGCATGGACTCATATTCCCAGGATCCTGACCGGATGACGCTGAATATGATCAATTGAATTGTGGAGGGGGATCATCGCACAGCTTCATCCAGCCAGGACCCATCTGAACCTTAAATAATTTAAAATTTAATTTAAAAAATTAAAATGTTAACCTAATATGAGTCCAAGTACCGAGTGAGAACACTCGGCATGGACTCATATTCCCAGGATCCTGACCGGATGACGCTGAATATGATCAATTGAATTGTGGAGGGGGATCATCGCACAGCTTCATCCAGCCAGGACCCATCTGAACCTTAAACAATTTAAAATTTAATTTAAAAAATTAAAATGTTAACCTAATATGAGTCCAAGTACCGAGTGAGAACACTCGGCATGGACTCATATTCCCAGGATCCTGACCGGATGACGCTGAATATGATCAATTGAATTGTGGAGGGGGATCATCGCACAGCTTCATCCAGCCAGGACCCATCTGAACCTTAAACAATTTAAAATTTAATTTAAAAAATTAAAATGTTAACCTAATATGAGTCCAAGTACCGAGTGAGAACACTCGGCATGGACTCATATTCCCAGGATCCTGACCGGATGACGCTGAATATGATCAATTGAATTGTGGAGGGGGATCATCGCACAGCTTCATCCAGCCAGGACCCATCTGAACCTTAAACAATTTAAAATTTAATTTAAAAAATTAAAATGTTAACCTAATATGAGTCCAAGTACCGAGTGAGAACACTCGGCATGGACTCATATTCCCAGGATCCTGACCGGATGACGCTGAATATGATCGATTGAATTGTGGAGGGGGATCATCGCACAGCTTCATCCAGCCAGGACCCATCTGAACCTTAAACAATTTAAAATTTAATTTAAAAAATTAAAATGTTAACCTAATATGAGTCCAAGTACCGAGTGAGAACACTCGGCATGGACTCATATTCCCAGGATCCTGACCGGATGACGCTGAATATGATCAATTGAATTGTGGAGGGGGATCATCGCACAGCTTCATCCAGCCAGGACCCATCTGAACCTTAAACAATTTAAAATTTAATTTAAAAAATTAAAATGTTAACCTAATATGAGTCCAAGTACCGAGTGAGAACACTCGGCATGGACTCATATTCCCAGGATCCTGACCGGATGACGCTGAATATGATCAATTGAATTGTGGGGGGGGGGATCATCGCACAGCTTCATCCAGCCAGGACCCATCTGAACCTTAAACAATTTAAAATTTAATTTAAAAAATTAAAATGTTAACCTAATATGAGTCCAAGTACCGAGTGAGAACCCTCGGCATGGACTCATATTCAAAAGATCCTGACTGGATGAAGCTGAATATGATCAATTGAATTGTGGAGGGGGATCATCCGCAGAGCTCCATCCAGTCAGGACCCATCTCAACCTTAACTAATTTAAAATTTATTTTTAAAAAAATAATAATAATAATAAATTTTAACCTAATATGAGTCCAAGTACCGAGTGAGAACCCTCGGCATGGACTCATATTCAAAAGATCCTGACTGGATGAAGCTGAATATGATCAATTGAATTGTGGAGGGGGATCATCCGCAGAGCTCCATCCAGTCAGGACCCATCTCAACCTTAACTAATTTAAAATTTATTTAAAAAAAAATAATAATAATAAATGTTAACCTAATATGAGTCCAAGTACCGAGTGAGAACCCTCGGCATGGACTCATATTCAAAAGATCCTGACTGGATGAAGCTGAATATGATCAATTGAATTGTGGAGGGGGATCATCCGCAGAGCTCCATCCAGTCAGGACCCATCTCAACCTTAACTAATTTAAAATTTATTTTTAAAAAAATAATAATAATAAATGTTAACCTAATATGAGTCCAAGTACCGAGTGAGAACCCTCGGCATGGACTCATATTCAAAAGGTCCTGACTGGATGAAGCTGAATATGATCAATTGAATTGTGGAGGGGGATCATCCGCAGAGCTCCATCCAGTCAGGACCCATCTCAACCTTAACTAATTTAAAATTTATTTAAAAAAAAATAATAATAATAAATGTTAACCTAATATGAGTCCAAGTACCGAGTGAGAACCCTCGGCATGGACTCATATTCAAAAGATCCTGACTGGATGAAGCTGAATATGATCAATTGAATTGTGGAGGGGGATCATCCGCAGAGCTCCATCCAGTCAGGACCCATCTCAACCTTAACTAATTTAAAATTTATTTTTAAAAAAATAATAATAATAAATGTTAACCTAATATGAGTCCAAGTACCGAGTGAGAACCCTCGGCATGGACTCATATTCAAAAGGTCCTGACTGGATGAAGCTGAATATGATCAATTGAATTGTGGAGGGGGATCATCCGCAGAGCTCCATCCAGTCAGGACCCATCTCAACCTTAACTAATTTAAAATTTATTTAAAAAAAATAATAATAATAAATGTTAACCTAATATGAGTCCAAGTACCGAGTGAGAACCCTCGGCATGGACTCATATTCAAAAGATCCTGACTGGATGAAGCTGAATATGATCAATTGAATTGTGGAGGGGGATCATCCGCAGAGCTCCATCCAGTCAGGACCCATCTCAACCTTAACTAATTTAAAATTTATTTTTAAAAAAATAATAATAATAAATTTTAACCTAATATGAGTCCAAGTACCGAGTGAGAACCCTCGGCATGGACTCATATTCAAAAGATCCTGACTGGATGAAGCTGAATATGATCAATTGAATTGTGGAGGGGGATCATCCGCAGAGCTCCATCCAGTCAGGACCCATCTCAACCTTAACTAATTTAAAATTTATTTTTAAAAAAATAATAATAATAAATGTTAACCTAATATGAGTCCAAGTACCGAGTGAGAACCCTCGGCATGGACTCATATTCAAAAGATCCTGACTGGATGAAGCTGAATATGATCAATTGAATTGTGGAGGGGGATCATCCGCAGAGCTCCATCCAGTCAGGACCCATCTCAACCTTAACTAATTTAAAATTTATTTAAAAAAAAAAAAAATAATAAATGTTAACCTAATATGAGTCCAAGTACCGAGTGAGAACCCTCGGCATGGACTCATATTCAAAAGATCCTGACTGGATGAAGCTGAATATGATCAATTGAATTGTGGAGAGGGATCATCGCACAGCTTCATCCAGCCAGGACCCATCTCAGCCTTAAATAATTTAAAATTTAATTTAAAAAAATAAAATGTTAACCTAATATGAGTCCAAGTACCGAGTGAGAACACTCGGCATGGACTCATATTCCCAGGATCCTGACCGGATGACGCTGAATATGATCAATTGAATTGTGGAGGGGGATCATCGCACAGCTTCATCCAGCCAGGACCCATCTGAACCTTAAATAATTTAAAATTTAATTTAAAAAATTAAAATGTTAACCTAATATGAGTCCAAGTACCGAGTGAGAACACTCGGCATGGACTCATATTCCCAGGATCCTGACCGGATGACGCTGAATATGATCAATTGAATTGTGGAGGGGGATCATCGCACAGCTTCATCCAGCCAGGACCCATCTGAACCTTAAACAATTTAAAATTTAATTTAAAAAATTAAAATGTTAACCTAATATGAGTCCAAGTACCGAGTGAGAACACTCGGCATGGACTCATATTCCCAGGATCCTGACCGGATGACGCTGAATATGATCAATTGAATTGTGGAGGAGGATCATCGCACAGCTTCATCCAGCCAGGACCCATCTGAACCTTAAACAATTTAAAATTTAATTTAAAAAATTAAAATGTTAACTTAATATGAGTCCAAGTACCGAGTGAGAACACTCGGCATGGACTCATATTCCCAGGATCCTGATCGGATGACGCTGAATATGATCAATCGAATTGTGGAGGGGGATCATCGCACAGCTTCATCCAGCCAGGACCCATCTCAACCTTAACTAATTTAAAATTTATTTTTAAAAAAATAATAATAATAAATGTTAACCTAATATGAGTCCAAGTACCGAGTGAGAACACTCGGCATGGACTCATATTCCCAGGATCCTGACCGGATGACGCTGAATATGATCAATTGAATTGTGGAGGGGGATCATCGCACAGCTTCATCCAGCCAGGACCCATCTGAACCTTAAATAATTTAAAATTTAATTTAAAAAATTAAAATGTTAACCTAATATGAGTCCAAGTACCGAGTGAGAACACTCGGCATGGACTCATATTCCCAGGATCCTGACCGGATGACGCTGAATATGATCAATTGAATTGTGGAGGGGGATCATCGCACAGCTTCATCCAGCCAGGACCCATCTGAACCTTAAACAATTTAAAATTTAATTTAAAAAATTAAAATGTTAACCTAATATGAGTCCAAGTACCGAGTGAGAACACTCGGCATGGACTCATATTCCCAGGATCCTGACCGGATGACGCTGAATATGATCAATTGAATTGTGGAGGAGGATCATCGCACAGCTTCATCCAGCCAGGACCCATCTGAACCTTAAACAATTTAAAATTTAATTTAAAAAATTAAAATGTTAACTTAATATGAGTCCAAGTACCGAGTGAGAACACTCGGCATGGACTCATATTCCCAGGATCCTGACCGGATGACGCTGAATATGATCAATTGAATTGTGGAGGGGGATCATCGCACAGCTTCATCCAGCCAGGACCCATCTGAACCTTAAACAATTTAAAATTTAATTTAAAAAATTAAAATGTTAACCTAATATGAGTCCAAGTACCGAGTGAGAACACTCGGCATGGACTCATATTCCCAGGATCCTGACAGGATGACGCTGAATATGATCAATTGAATTGTGGAGGGGGATCATCGCACAGCTTCATCCAGCCAGGACCCATCTGAACCTTAAACAATTTAAAATTTAATTTAAAAAATTAAAATGTTAACCTAATATGAGCCCAAGTACCGAGTGAGAACACTCGGCATGGACTCATATTCCCAGGATCCTGACAGGATGACGCTGAATATGATCAATTGAATTGTGGAGGGGGATCATCGCACAGCTTCATCCAGCCAGGACCCATCTGAACCTTAAACAATTTAAAATTTAATTTAAAAAATTAAAATGTTAACCTAATATGAGCCCAAGTACCGAGTGAGAACACTCGGCATGGACTCATATTCCCAGGATCCTGACAGGATGACGCTGAATATGATCAATTGAATTGTGGAGGGGGATCATCGCACAGCTTCATCCAGCCAGGACCCATCTGAACCTTAAACAATTTAAAATTTAATTTAAAAAATTAAAATGTTAACCTAATATGAGCCCAAGTACCGAGTGAGAACACTCGGCATGGACTCATATTCCCAGGATCCTGACCGGATGACGCTGAATATGATCAATTGAATTGTGGAGGGGGATCATCGCACAGCTTCATCCAGCCAGGACCCATCTGAACCTTAAACAATTTAAAATTTAATTTAAAAAATTAAAATGTTAACCTAATATGAGTCCAAGTACCGAGTGAGAACACTCGGCATGGACTCATATTCCCAGGATCCTGACAGGATGACGCTGAATATGATCAATTGAATTGTGGAGGGGGATCATCGCACAGCTTCATCCAGCCAGGACCCATCTGAACCTTAAACAATTTAAAATTTAATTTAAAAAATTAAAATGTTAACCTAATATGAGCCCAAGTACCGAGTGAGAACACTCGGCATGGACTCATATTCCCAGGATCCTGACCGGATGACGCTGAATATGATCAATTGAATTGTGGAGGGGGATCATCGCACAGCTTCATCCAGCCAGGACCCATCTGAACCTTAAACAATTTAAAATTTAATTTAAAAAATTAAAATGTTAACCTAATATGAGTCCAAGTACCGAGTGAGAACACTCGGCATGGACTCATATTCCCAGGATCCTGACCGGATGACGCTGAATATGATCAATCGAATTGTGGAGGGGGATCATCGCACAGCTTCATCCAGCCAGGACCCATCTGAACCTTAAACAATTTAAAATTTAATTTAAAAAATTAAAATGTTAACCTAATATGAGTCCAAGTACCGAGTGAGAACACTCGGCATGGACTCATATTCCCAGGATCCTGACCGGATGACGCTGAATATGATCAATTGAATTGTGGAGGGGGATCATCGCACAGCTTCATCCAGCCAGGACCCATCTGAACCTTAAATAATTTAAAATTTAATTTAAAAAATTAAAATGTTAACCTAATATGAGTCCAAGTACCGAGTGAGAACACTCGGCATGGACTCATATTCCCAGGATCCTGACCGGATGACGCTGAATATGATCAATTGAATTGTGGAGGGGGATCATCGCACAGCTTCATCCAGCCAGGACCCATCTGAACCTTAAACAATTTAAAATTTAATTTAAAAAATTAAAATGTTAACCTAATATGAGTCCAAGTACCGAGTGAGAACACTCGGCATGGACTCATATTCCCAGGATCCTGACCGGATGACGCTGAATATGATCAATTGAATTGTGGAGGAGGATCATCGCACAGCTTCATCCAGCCAGGACCCATCTGAACCTTAAACAATTTAAAATTTAATTTAAAAAATTAAAATGTTAACTTAATATGAGTCCAAGTACCGAGTGAGAACACTCGGCATGGACTCATATTCCCAGGATCCTGACCGGATGACGCTGAATATGATCAATTGAATTGTGGAGGGGGATCATCGCACAGCTTCATCCAGCCAGGACCCATCTGAACCTTAAACAATTTAAAATTTAATTTAAAAAATTAAAATGTTAACCTAATATGAGTCCAAGTACCGAGTGAGAACACTCGGCATGGACTCATATTCCCAGGATCCTGACAGGATGACGCTGAATATGATCAATTGAATTGTGGAGGGGGATCATCGCACAGCTTCATCCAGCCAGGACCCATCTGAACCTTAAACAATTTAAAATTTAATTTAAAAAATTAAAATGTTAACCTAATATGAGCCCAAGTACCGAGTGAGAACACTCGGCATGGACTCATATTCAAAAGATCCTGACTGGATGAAGCTGAATATGATCAATTGAATTGTGGAGGGGGATCATCCGCAGAGCTCCATCCAGTCAGGACCCATCTCAACCTTAACTAATTTAAAATTTATTTTTAAAAAAATAATAATAATAAATTTTAACCTAATATGAGTCCAAGTACCGAGTGAGAACCCTCGGCATGGACTCATATTCAAAAGATCCTGACTGGATGAAGCTGAATATGATCAATTGAATTGTGGAGGGGGATCATCCGCAGAGCTCCATCCAGTCAGGACCCATCTCAACCTTAACTAATTTAAAATTTATTTAAAAAAAAAAATAATAATAAATGTTAACCTAATATGAGTCCAAGTACCGAGTGAGAACCCTCGGCATGGACTCATATTCAAAAGATCCTGACTGGATGAAGCTGAATATGATCAATTGAATTGTGGAGGGGGATCATCCGCAGAGCTCCATCCAGTCAGGACCCATCTCAACCTTAACTAATTTAAAATTTATTTTTAAAAAAATAATAATAATAAATTTTAACCTAATATGAGTCCAAGTACCGAGTGAGAACCCTCGGCATGGACTCATATTCAAAAGATCCTGACTGGATGAAGCTGAATATGATCAATTGAATTGTGGAGGGGGATCATCCGCAGAGCTCCATCCAGTCAGGACCCATCTCAACCTTAACTAATTTAAAATTTATTTTTAAAAAAATAATAATAATAAATTTTAACCTAATATGAGTCCAAGTACCGAGTGAGAACCCTCGGCATGGACTCATATTCAAAAGATCCTGACTGGATGAAGCTGAATATGATCAATTGAATTGTGGAGGGGGATCATCCGCAGAGCTCCATCCAGTCAGGACCCATCTCAACCTTAACTAATTTAAAATTTATTTTTAAAAAAATAATAATAATAAATTTTAACCTAATATGAGTCCAAGTACCGAGTGAGAACCCTCGGCATGGACTCATATTCAAAAGATCCTGACTGGATGAAGCTGAATATGATCAATTGAATTGTGGAGAGGGATCATCGCACAGCTTCATCCAGCCAGGACCCATCTCAGCCTTAAATAATTTAAAATTTAATTTAAAAAAATAAAATGTTAACCTAATATGAGTCCAAGTACCGAGTGAGAACACTCGGCATGGACTCATATTCCCAGGATCCTGACCGGATGACGCTGAATATGATCAATTGAATTGTGGAGGGGGATCATCGCACAGCTTCATCCAGCCAGGACCCATCTGAACCTTAAATAATTTAAAATTTAATTTAAAAAATTAAAATGTTAACCTAATATGAGTCCAAGTACCGAGTGAGAACACTCGGCATGGACTCATATTCCCAGGATCCTGACCGGATGACGCTGAATATGATCAATTGAATTGTGGAGGGGGATCATCGCACAGCTTCATCCAGCCAGGACCCATCTGAACCTTAAACAATTTAAAATTTAATTTAAAAAATTAAAATGTTAACCTAATATGAGTCCAAGTACCGAGTGAGAACACTCGGCATGGACTCATATTCCCAGGATCCTGACCGGATGACGCTGAATATGATCAATTGAATTGTGGAGGAGGATCATCGCACAGCTTCATCCAGCCAGGACCCATCTGAACCTTAAACAATTTAAAATTTAATTTAAAAAATTAAAATGTTAACTTAATATGAGTCCAAGTACCGAGTGAGAACACTCGGCATGGACTCATATTCCCAGGATCCTGATCGGATGACGCTGAATATGATCAATCGAATTGTGGAGGGGGATCATCGCACAGCTTCATCCAGCCAGGACCCATCTCAACCTTAACTAATTTAAAATTTATTTTTAAAAAAATAATAATAATAAATGTTAACCTAATATGAGTCCAAGTACCGAGTGAGAACACTCGGCATGGACTCATATTCCCAGGATCCTGACCGGATGACGCTGAATATGATCAATTGAATTGTGGAGGGGGATCATCGCACAGCTTCATCCAGCCAGGACCCATCTGAACCTTAAATAATTTAAAATTTAATTTAAAAAATTAAAATGTTAACCTAATATGAGTCCAAGTACCGAGTGAGAACACTCGGCATGGACTCATATTCCCAGGATCCTGACCGGATGACGCTGAATATGATCAATTGAATTGTGGAGGGGGATCATCGCACAGCTTCATCCAGCCAGGACCCATCTGAACCTTAAACAATTTAAAATTTAATTTAAAAAATTAAAATGTTAACCTAATATGAGTCCAAGTACCGAGTGAGAACACTCGGCATGGACTCATATTCCCAGGATCCTGACCGGATGACGCTGAATATGATCAATTGAATTGTGGAGGAGGATCATCGCACAGCTTCATCCAGCCAGGACCCATCTGAACCTTAAACAATTTAAAATTTAATTTAAAAAATTAAAATGTTAACTTAATATGAGTCCAAGTACCGAGTGAGAACACTCGGCATGGACTCATATTCCCAGGATCCTGACCGGATGACGCTGAATATGATCAATTGAATTGTGGAGGGGGATCATCGCACAGCTTCATCCAGCCAGGACCCATCTGAACCTTAAACAATTTAAAATTTAATTTAAAAAATTAAAATGTTAACCTAATATGAGTCCAAGTACCGAGTGAGAACACTCGGCATGGACTCATATTCCCAGGATCCTGACAGGATGACGCTGAATATGATCAATTGAATTGTGGAGGGGGATCATCGCACAGCTTCATCCAGCCAGGACCCATCTGAACCTTAAACAATTTAAAATTTAATTTAAAAAATTAAAATGTTAACCTAATATGAGCCCAAGTACCGAGTGAGAACACTCGGCATGGACTCATATTCCCAGGATCCTGACAGGATGACGCTGAATATGATCAATTGAATTGTGGAGGGGGATCATCGCACAGCTTCATCCAGCCAGGACCCATCTGAACCTTAAACAATTTAAAATTTAATTTAAAAAATTAAAATGTTAACCTAATATGAGCCCAAGTACCGAGTGAGAACACTCGGCATGGACTCATATTCCCAGGATCCTGACAGGATGACGCTGAATATGATCAATTGAATTGTGGAGGGGGATCATCGCACAGCTTCATCCAGCCAGGACCCATCTGAACCTTAAACAATTTAAAATTTAATTTAAAAAATTAAAATGTTAACCTAATATGAGCCCAAGTACCGAGTGAGAACACTCGGCATGGACTCATATTCCCAGGATCCTGACCGGATGACGCTGAATATGATCAATTGAATTGTGGAGGGGGATCATCGCACAGCTTCATCCAGCCAGGACCCATCTGAACCTTAAACAATTTAAAATTTAATTTAAAAAATTAAAATGTTAACCTAATATGAGTCCAAGTACCGAGTGAGAACACTCGGCATGGACTCATATTCCCAGGATCCTGACAGGATGACGCTGAATATGATCAATTGAATTGTGGAGGGGGATCATCGCACAGCTTCATCCAGCCAGGACCCATCTGAACCTTAAACAATTTAAAATTTAATTTAAAAAATTAAAATGTTAACCTAATATGAGCCCAAGTACCGAGTGAGAACACTCGGCATGGACTCATATTCCCAGGATCCTGACCGGATGACGCTGAATATGATCAATTGAATTGTGGAGGGGGATCATCGCACAGCTTCATCCAGCCAGGACCCATCTGAACCTTAAACAATTTAAAATTTAATTTAAAAAATTAAAATGTTAACCTAATATGAGTCCAAGTACCGAGTGAGAACACTCGGCATGGACTCATATTCCCAGGATCCTGACCGGATGACGCTGAATATGATCAATCGAATTGTGGAGGGGGATCATCGCACAGCTTCATCCAGCCAGGACCCATCTGAACCTTAAACAATTTAAAATTTAATTTAAAAAATTAAAATGTTAACCTAATATGAGTCCAAGTACCGAGTGAGAACACTCGGCATGGACTCATATTCCCAGGATCCTGACCGGATGACGCTGAATATGATCAATTGAATTGTGGAGGGGGATCATCGCACAGCTTCATCCAGCCAGGACCCATCTGAACCTTAAATAATTTAAAATTTAATTTAAAAAATTAAAATGTTAACCTAATATGAGTCCAAGTACCGAGTGAGAACACTCGGCATGGACTCATATTCCCAGGATCCTGACCGGATGACGCTGAATATGATCAATTGAATTGTGGAGGGGGATCATCGCACAGCTTCATCCAGCCAGGACCCATCTGAACCTTAAACAATTTAAAATTTAATTTAAAAAATTAAAATGTTAACCTAATATGAGTCCAAGTACCGAGTGAGAACACTCGGCATGGACTCATATTCCCAGGATCCTGACCGGATGACGCTGAATATGATCAATTGAATTGTGGAGGAGGATCATCGCACAGCTTCATCCAGCCAGGACCCATCTGAACCTTAAACAATTTAAAATTTAATTTAAAAAATTAAAATGTTAACTTAATATGAGTCCAAGTACCGAGTGAGAACACTCGGCATGGACTCATATTCCCAGGATCCTGACCGGATGACGCTGAATATGATCAATTGAATTGTGGAGGGGGATCATCGCACAGCTTCATCCAGCCAGGACCCATCTGAACCTTAAACAATTTAAAATTTAATTTAAAAAATTAAAATGTTAACCTAATATGAGTCCAAGTACCGAGTGAGAACACTCGGCATGGACTCATATTCCCAGGATCCTGACAGGATGACGCTGAATATGATCAATTGAATTGTGGAGGGGGATCATCGCACAGCTTCATCCAGCCAGGACCCATCTGAACCTTAAACAATTTAAAATTTAATTTAAAAAATTAAAATGTTAACCTAATATGAGCCCAAGTACCGAGTGAGAACACTCGGCATGGACTCATATTCCCAGGATCCTGACAGGATGACGCTGAATATGATCAATTGAATTGTGGAGGGGGATCATCGCACAGCTTCATCCAGCCAGGACCCATCTGAACCTTAAACAATTTAAAATTTAATTTAAAAAATTAAAATGTTAACCTAATATGAGCCCAAGTACCGAGTGAGAACACTCGGCATGGACTCATATTCCCAGGATCCTGACCGGATGACGCTGAATATGATCAATTGAATTGTGGAGGGGGATCATCGCACAGCTTCATCCAGCCAGGACCCATCTGAACCTTAAACAATTTAAAATTTAATTTAAAAAATTAAAATGTTAACCTAATATGAGTCCAAGTACCGAGTGAGAACACTCGGCATGGACTCATATTCCCAGGATCCTGACCGGATGACGCTGAATATGATCAATCGAATTGTGGAGGGGGATCATCGCACAGCTTCATCCAGCCAGGACCCATCTGAACCTTAAACAATTTAAAATTTAATTTAAAAAATTAAAATGTTAACCTAATATGAGTCCAAGTACCGAGTGAGAACACTCGGCATGGACTCATATTCCCAGGATCCTGACCGGATGACGCTGAATATGATCAATCGAATTGTGGAGGGGGATCATCGCACAGCTTCATCCAGCCAGGACCCATCTGAACCTTAAACAATTTAAAATTTAATTTAAAAAATTAAAATGTTAACCTAATATGAGCCCAAGTACCGAGTGAGAACACTCGGCATGGACTCATATTCCCAGGATCCTGACCGGATGACGCTGAATATGATCAATTGAATTGTGGAGGGGGATCATCGCACAGCTTCATCCAGCCAGGACCCATCTGAACCTTAAACAATTTAAAATTTAATTTAAAAAATTAAAATGTTAACCTAATATGAGTCCAAGTACCGAGTGAGAACACTCGGCATGGACTCATATTCCCAGGATCCTGACCGGATGACGCTGAATATGATCAATTGAATTGTGGAGGGGGATCATCGCACAGCTTCATCCAGCCAGGACCCATCTGAACCTTAAACAATTTAAAATTTAATTTAAAAAATTAAAATGTTAACCTAATATGAGTCCAAGTACCGAGTGAGAACACTCGGCATGGACTCATATTCCCAGGATCCTGACCGGATGACGCTGAATATGATCAATCGAATTGTGGAGGGGGATCATCGCACAGCTTCATCCAGCCAGGACCCATCTGAACCTTAAACAATTTAAAATTTAATTTAAAAAATTAAAATGTTAACCTAATATGAGTCCAAGTACCGAGTGAGAACACTCGGCATGGACTCATATTCCCAGGATCCTGACCGGATGACGCTGAATATGATCAATTGAATTGTGGAGGGGGATCATCGCACAGCTTCACCCAGCCAGGACCCATCTCAGCCTTAATTATTCTAGGAAAGCTTAACCTAAAATTTGTATCACCGATTTCAAGAGTTAATTAGATAATTCTGCAATGAGTGATTATCAGAATAAATCTTTACAACTAAATACGAGACAAGTCTTTATTAAAGAATCTTTTCATCAAAAAGAATAATAAAAATACAAAGAAGAAAATATAAATAATTAACCACTAAAAACAAAAATTGTTTCAAATGAAATTTTCATCGCCATTCGTATAGATCAAAACAGTTTTACCACCAAAATTTGATTTAAAATTTTGATTGAAATTATTAAATTTAAAAAATTGTAGAAATTGATATTGACGGACCGTAATTAAACTTATTTACTTATTCAAGATGATATAGAAATAATGAAAATAAGTATTTTAAACAAAAGCACGAACTAACGACTCATTGAAACCCTTGTATTGACGCCATTGAAACTCGGGTAACGTTGATATATGTTGATTGATCCGCTCAAAAAATTGACGTCGAACATTTCCCCTGATGTAACCTGAAAACAGAAATGTTAATATAAATATTCAAATGGTTTATTTATTTCAGCTATGCAGCCACATAAGATGAGCGAATTCAAATAAAATGAAATTTCTTTCAAATCTCAATCTTACATTGACAGAGACTACAATGTATTCAAGCGGCGTTCCTACGCCATTTCAGCAGATCAAAGAAGCGATGCTAATTCAAAATTATTTAAATTTTTTCAAATTATTGGTCAAGGCATTTTGATAGGAAAACATTGAAATAAATCAAGTTTAAATGTGTGTATTGATCTTCAAATGCTTTGACTACGCAAGCTAGCGTGCTTACAGTGTAGTCTAGGTCAATGTAAGATGGAGATTCCGCCAAAAATCACTTGCTGCTCGTTCATTCGACCTGTGCGGTTGGCTCCTCTTCTCTTTTTTAGCCACCCTTGCTAACGAATGAAAGAGTAGTCCCTTGGCAGATGGCAACTTCTAATTGGCCATTGGTGGAGGTTCTCTCTTCCTCCACTTGATCTTTCTCTTTCCTTTCATTTTGCTCAAATTCCTTTACCGAGCTAGGAATCTTCTTTCTTATCATTCTCAACTCATCTCATTTTTTTTTGTGGATCCGGAGCACTTACGTGCAATCTTACGCCGATGCCGCAATATTGAATAAACTCGCAAATTTAATAATTTAACTACAAAATCTACGAGGTTCATCAGCAATGTTGAGAATGAAAAGTTTACGATTTGTTGGATGAAGATTCTCCAAGGATCAACTCGCGCAAAAGCTTATTATTATATAAAGAAATGGGGAAGAGTTTTAAAACGCTATGATGAGCAAGGGAAACAACTTCAAATCCTTGATGAACAATGTCAATGAATCAAGACCCACCTAGGCGGCGAAAGTCCGGCATACTCACAACTTACACCACAAAACAAATCCACGCACTATACCGGAAAAATCAAATTGAACAAAATTCAATCACGAATTACAGATATCCGCCGTTTATATTTTCTGTCGATTTTTAAGGGTTTTCAATTCAGACCATAAATATGATAACTATTACCATGGTTCAATGACGATCTAAAGCCATCAATGAACCAATCATTTTTATTTCTGGTGGCGTATTCAACCGGGCGATTAAAGCGTATTAAATCATATTTTTTGGGGATCCGGACCACTTCAAATTTTAACATGGTTAATATTTAATAAGGACTTACATCATTCTCTTCAATTCCACTCGATTTGCTCTTCTTCCAATCAAATGCCGTTTAAAACTTGAATGATGTCTGAAACAAAATACACAGCAACATATTTCAATTTCAAAACAATTATGGAATTCTTTTTTGATTCCAAACAATACTTATTTAATAAAAATAATTAATTATTACATTAAATTATAAAAATTTAATAATCATCGAAACTGCTTTGGGTTTCGGAATTCGTCCACGAGAAGTCTATCACCAGGGAACGTCGAAGAAAAATCGGTATTATCGAGGAGAAGACGGTTTGGTGAATATTGGCAAAGCGAAGAAGAACATTCTGGAGAAATATCTGAAAATACAAAAATATTACCATAGAATTGTGTTTCATTCCTACTTTTAACACAATTGCACAAATCATGTAAGTGAAGAATCGCCAACAACCCTTCGAATTAATTTGAATCGTCACACGACCGCCCTCACCCACAATTCTCGATTCGCCTCCAGGATCATGACAGGATGACGCTGAATATGATCAATTGAACCATAAATTTGAAATGGACAAGGATCCATTTCTATTAAAAGTGAGGCATTTGTCTGACCATAAATTTGAAATGGACAAGGATCCATTTCTATTAAAAGTGAGGCATTTGTCTGACCATAAAGTTGAAATGGACAAGGATCCATTTCTATTAAAAGTGAGGCATTTGTCTGACCATAAATTTGAAATGGACAAGGATCCATTTCTATTAAAAGTGAGGCATTTGTCTGACCATAAAGTTGAAATGGACAAGGATCCATTTCTATTAAAAGTGAGGCATTTGTCTGACCATGAAGTTGAAATGGACAAGGATCCATTTCTATTAAAAGTGAGGCATTTGTCTGACCATAAAGTTGAAATGGACAAGGATCCATTTCTATTAAAAGTGAGGCATTTGTCTGACCATGAAGTTGAAATGGACAAGGATCCATTTCTATTAAAAGTGAGGCATTTGTCTGACCATAAAGTTGAAATGGACAAGGATCCATTTCTATTAAAAGTGAGGCATTTGTCTGACCATAAAGTTGAAATGGACAAGGATCCATTTCTATTAAAAGTGAGGCATTTGTCTGACCATGAAGTTGAAATGGACAAGGATCCATTTCTATTAAAAGTGAGGCATTTGTCTGACCATAAAGTTGAAATGGACAAGGATCCATTTCTATTAAAAGTGAGGCATTTGTCTGACCATGAAGTTGAAATGGACAAGGATCCATTTCTATTAAAAGTGAGGCATTTGTCTGACCATAAAGTTGAAATGGACAAGGATCCATTTCTATTAAAAGTGAGGCATTTGTCTGACCATAAAGTTGAAATGGACAAGGATCCATTTCTATTAAAAGTGAGGCATTTGTCTGACCATGAAGTTGAAATGGACAAGGATCCATTTCTATTAAAAGTGAGGCATTTGTCTGACCATAAAGTTGAAATGGACAAGGATCCATTTCTATTAAAAGTGAGGCATTTGTCTGACCATGAAGTTGAAATGGACAAGGATCCATTTTTATTAAAAGTGAGGCATTTGTCTGACCATAAAGTTGAAATGGACAAGGATCCATTTCTATTAAAAGTGAGGCATTTGTCTGACCATGAAGTTGAAATGGACAAGGATCCATTTCTATTAAAAGTGAGGCATTTGTCTGACCATAAAGTTGAAATGGACAAGAATCCATTTCTATTAAAAGTGAGGCATTTGTCTGACCATGAAGTTGAAATGGACAAGGATCCATTTCTATTAAAAGTGAGGCATTTGTCTGACCATAAATTTGAAATGGACAAGGATCCATTTCTATTAAAAGTGAGGCATTTGTCTGACCATAAATTTGAAATGGACAAGGATCCATTTCTATTAAAAGTGAGGCATTTGTCTGACCATAAATTTGAAATGGACAAGGATCCATTTCTATTAAAAGTGAGGCATTTGTCTGACCATAAAGTTGAAATGGACAAGGATCCATTTCTATTAAAAGTGAGGCATTTGTCTGACCATGAAGTTGAAATGGACAAGGATCCATTTCTATTAAAAGTGAGGCATTTGTCTGACCATAAAGTTGAAATGGACAAGGATCCATTTCTATTAAAAGTGAGGCATTTGTCTGACCATAAAGTTGAAATGGACAAGGATCCATTTCTATTAAAAGTGAGGCATTTGTCTGACCATGAAGTTGAAATGGACAAGGATCCATTTCTATTAAAAGTGAGGCATTTGTCTGACCATAAAGTTGAAATGGACAAGGATCCATTTCTATTAAAAGTGAGGCATTTGTCTGACCATAAAGTTGAAATGGACAAGGATCCATTTCTATTAAAAGTGAGGCATTTGTCTGACCATGAAGTTGAAATGGACAAGGATCCATTTCTATTAAAAGTGAGGCATTTGTCTGACCATAAAGTTGAAATGGACAAGGATCCATTTCTATTAAAAGTGAGGCATTTGTCTGACCATAAATTTGAAATGGACAAGGATCCATTTCTATTAAAAGTGAGGCATTTGTCTGACCATGAAGTTGAAATGGACAAGGATCCATTTCTATTAAAAGTGAGGCATTTGTCTGACCATGAAGTTGAAATGGACAAGGATCCATTTCTATTAAAAGTGAGGCATTTGTCTGACCATAAAGTTGAAATGGACAAGGATCCATTTCTATTAAAAGTGAGGCATTTGTCTGACCATAAAGTTGAAATGGACAAGGATCCATTTCTATTAAAAGTGAGGCATTTGTCTGACCATAAAGTTGAAATGGACAAGGATCCATTTCTATTAAAAGTGAGGCATTTGTCTGACCATAAAGTTGAAATGGACAAGGATCCATTTCTATTAAAAGTGAGGCATTTGTCTGACCATGAAGTTGAAATGGACAAGGATCCATTTCTATTAAAAGTGAGGCATTTGTCTGACCATGAAGTTGAAATGGACAAGGATCCATTTCTATTAAAAGTGAGGCATTTGTCTGACCATGAAGTTGAAATGGACAAGGATCCATTTCTATTAAAAGTGAGGCATTTGTCTGACCATAAAGTTGAAATGGACAAGGATCCATTTCTATTAAAAGTGAGGCATTTGTCTGACCATAAAGTTGAAATGGACAAGGATCCATTTCTATTAAAAGTGAGGCATTTGTCTGACCATGAAGTTGAAATGGACAAGGATCCATTTCTATTAAAAGTGAGGCATTTGTCTGACCATGAAGTTGAAATGGACAAGGATCCATTTCTATTAAAAGTGAGGCATTTGTCTGACCATAAAGTTGAAATGGACAAGGATCCATTTCTATTAAAAGTGAGGCATTTGTCTGACCATGAAGTTGAAATGGACAAGGATCCATTTCTATTAAAAGTGAGGCATTTGTCTGACCATAAAGTTGAAATGGACAAGGATCCATTTCTATTAAAAGTGAGGCATTTGTCTGACCATAAAGTTGAAATGGACAAGGATCCATTTCTATTAAAAGTGAGGCATTTGTCTGACCATGAAGTTGAAATGGACAAGGATCCATTTCTATTAAAAGTGAGGCATTTGTCTGACCATAAAGTTGAAATGGACAAGGATCCATTTCTATTAAAAGTGAGGCATTTGTCTGACCATAAATTTGAAATGGACAAGGATCCATTTCTATTAAAAGTGAGGCATTTGTCTGACCATGAAGTTGAAATGGACAAGGATCCATTTCTATTAAAAGTGAGGCATTTGTCTGACCATGAAGTTGAAATGGACAAGGATCCATTTCTATTAAAAGTGAGGCATTTGTCTGACCATAAAGTTGAAATGGACAAGGATCCATTTCTATTAAAAGTGAGGCATTTGTCTGACCATAAAGTTGAAATGGACAAGGATCCATTTCTATTAAAAGTGAGGCATTTGTCTGACCATGAAGTTGAAATGGACAAGGATCCATTTCTATTAAAAGTGAGGCATTTGTCTGACCATAAAGTTGAAATGGACAAGGATCCATTTCTATTAAAAGTGAGGCATTTGTCTGACCATAAATTTGAAATGGACAAGGATCCATTTCTATTAAAAGTGAGGCATTTGTCTGACCATAAATTTGAAATGGACAAGGATCCATTTCTATTAAAAGTGAGGCATTTGTCTGACCATAAAGTTGAAATGGACAAGGATCCATTTCTATTAAAAGTGAGGCATTTGTCTGACCATGAAGTTGAAATGGACAAGGATCCATTTCTATTAAAAGTGAGGCATTTGTCTGACCATAAAGTTGAAATGGACAAGGATCCATTTCTATTAAAAGTGAGGCATTTGTCTGACCATAAAGTTGAAATGGACAAGGATCCATTTCTATTAAAAGTGAGGCATTTGTCTGACCATAAATTTGAAATGGACAAGGATCCATTTCTATTAAGTGAGGCATTTGTCTGACCATAAAGTTGAAATGGACAAGGATCCATTTCTATTAAAAGTGAGGCATTTGTCTGACCATAAATTTGAAATGGACAAGGATCCATTTCTATTAAGTGAGGCATTTGTCTGACCATAAAGTTGAAATGGACAAGGATCCATTTCTATTAAAAGTGAGGCATTTGTCTGACCATAAAGTTGAAATGGACAAGGATCCATTTCTATTAAAAGTGAGGCATTTGTCTGACCATAAATTTGAAATGGACAAGGATCCATTTCTATTAAGTGAGGCATTTGTCTGACCATAAATTTGAAATGGACAAGGATCCATTTCTATTAAAAGTGAGGCATTTGTCTGACCATAAATTTGAAATGGACAAGGATCCATTTCTATTAAAAGTGAGGCATTTGTCTGACCATAAATTTGAAATGGACAAGGATCCATTTCTATTAAAAGTGAGGCATTTGTCTGACCATAAAGTTGAAATGGACAAGGATCCATTTCTATTAAAAGTGAGGCATTTGTCTGACCATAAAGTTGAAATGGACAAGGATCCATTTCTATTAAAAGTGAGGCATTTGTCTGACCATAAATTTGAAATGGACAAGGATCCATTTCTATTAAAAGTGAGGCATTTGTCTGACCATAAAGTTGAAATGGACAAGGATCCATTTCTATTAAAAGTGAGGCATTTGTCTGACCATAAAGTTGAAATGGACAAGGATCCATTTCTATTAAAAGTGAGGCATTTGTCTGACCATAAATTTGAAATGGACAAGGATCCATTTCTATTAAAAGTGAGGCATTTGTCTGACCATAAATTTGAAATGGACAAGGATCCATTTCTATTAAAAGTGAGGCATTTGTCTGACCATAAAGTTGAAATGGACAAGGATCCATTTCTATTAAAAGTGAGGCATTTGTCTGACCATAAAGTTGAAATGGACAAGGATCCATTTCTATTAAAAGTGAGGCATTTGTCTGACCATAAAGTTGAAATGGACAAGGATCCATTTCTATTAAAAGTGAGGCATTTGTCTGACCATAAAGTTGAAATGGACAAGAATCCATTTCTATTAAAAGTGAGGCATTTGTCTGACCATGAAGTTGAAATGGACAAGGATCCATTTCTATTAAAAGTGAGGCATTTGTCTGACCATGAAGTTGAAATGGACAAGGATCCATTTCTATTAAAAGTGAGGCATTTGTCTGACCATAAAGTTGAAATGGACAAGGATCCATTTCTATTAAAAGTGAGGCATTTGTCTGACCATAAAGTTGAAATGGACAAGGATCCATTTCTATTAAAAGTGAGGCATTTGTCTGACCATGAAGTTGAAATGGACAAGGATCCATTTCTATTAAAAGTGAGGCATTTGTCTGACCATAAAGTTGAAATGGACAAGGATCCATTTCTATTAAAAGTGAGGCATTTGTCTGACCATAAAGTTGAAATGGACAAGGATCCATTTCTATTAAAAGTGAGGCATTTGTCTGACCATGAAGTTGAAATGGACAAGGATCCATTTCTATTAAAAGTGAGGCATTTGTCTGACCATAAAGTTGAAATGGACAAGGATCCATTTCTATTAAAAGTGAGGCATTTGTCTGACCATAAATTTGAAATGGACAAGGATCCATTTCTATTAAAAGTGAGGCATTTGTCTGACCATAAATTTGAAATGGACAAGGATCCATTTCTATTAAAAGTGAGGCATTTGTCTGACCATAAAGTTGAAATGGACAAGGATCCATTTCTATTAAAAGTGAGGCATTTGTCTGACCATAAAGTTGAAATGGACAAGGATCCATTTCTATTAAAAGTGAGGCATTTGTCTGACCATAAATTTGAAATGGACAAGGATCCATTTCTATTAAGTGAGGCATTTGTCTGACCATAAATTTGAAATGGACAAGGATCCATTTCTATTAAAAGTGAGGCATTTGTCTGACCATAAAGTTGAAATGGACAAGGATCCATTTCTATTAAAAGTGAGGCATTTGTCTGACCATAAAGTTGAAATGGACAAGGATCCATTTCTATTAAAAGTGAGGCATTTGTCTGACCATAAATTTGAAATG
The DNA here is from genome assembly GCA_963931815.1 of Caenorhabditis plicata. Classification (NCBI taxonomy): domain Eukaryota; kingdom Metazoa; phylum Nematoda; class Chromadorea; order Rhabditida; family Rhabditidae; genus Caenorhabditis; species Caenorhabditis plicata. The sequence continues at coordinate 19,844,545 of OZ007492.1, read as the reverse complement.
GACAAGGATCCATTTCTATTAAAAGTGAGGCATTTGTCTGACCATAAAGTTGAAATGGACAAGGATCCATTTCTATTAAAAGTGAGGCATTTGTCTGACCATAAAGTTGAAATGGACAAGGATCCATTTCTATTAAAAGTGAGGCATTTGTCTGACCATAAATTTGAAATGGACAAGGATCCATTTCTATTAAAAGTGAGGCATTTGTCTGACCATAAATTTGAAATGGACAAGGATCCATTTCTATTAAGTGAGGCATTTGTCTGACCATAAAGTTGAAATGGACAAGGATCCATTTCTATTAAAAGTGAGGCATTTGTCTGACCATAAAGTTGAAATGGACAAGGATCCATTTCTATTAAAAGTGAGGCATTTGTCTGACCATAAATTTGAAATGGACAAGGATCCATTTCTATTAAGTGAGGCATTTGTCTGACCATAAAGTTGAAATGGACAAGGATCCATTTCTATTAAAAGTGAGGCATTTGTCTGACCATAAAGTTGAAATGGACAAGGATCCATTTCTATTAAAAGTGAGGCATTTGTCTGACCATAAATTTGAAATGGACAAGGATCCATTTCTATTAAGTGAGGCATTTGTCTGACCATAAATTTGAAATGGACAAGGATCCATTTCTATTAAGTGAGGCATTTGTCTGACCATAAAGTTGAAATGGACAAGGATCCATTTCTATTAAAAGTGAGGCATTTGTCTGACCATAAATTTGAAATGGACAAGGATCCATTTCTATTAAAAGTGAGGCATTTGTCTGACCATAAATTTGAAACGGACAAGGATCCATTTCTATTAAAAGTGAGGCATTTGTCTGACCATAAAGTTGAAATGGACAAGGATCCATTTCTATTAAAAGTGAGGCATTTGTCTGACCATAAAGTTGAAATGGACAAGGATCCATTTCTATTAAAAGTGAGGCATTTGTCTGACCATAAAGTTGAAATGGACAAGGATCCATTTCTATTAAAAGTGAGGCATTTGTCTGACCATAAATTTGAAATGGACAAGGATCCATTTCTATTAAAAGTGAGGCATTTGTCTGACCATAAATTTGAAATGGACAAGGATCCATTTCTATTAAAAGTGAGGCATTTGTCTGACCATAAATTTGAAATGGACAAGGATCCATTTCTATTAAAAGTGAGGCATTTGTCTGACCATAAAGTTGAAATGGACAAGGATCCATTTCTATTAAAAGTGAGGCATTTGTCTGACCATAAATTTGAAATGGACAAGGATCCATTTCTATTAAAAGTGAGGCATTTGTCTGACCATAAAGTTGAAATGGACAAGGATCCATTTCTATTAAAAGTGAGGCATTTGTCTGACCATAAAGTTGAAATGGACAAGGATCCATTTCTATTAAAAGTGAGGCATTTGTCTGACCATAAATTTGAAATGGACAAGGATCCATTTCTATTAAAAGTGAGGCATTTGTCTGACCATAAATTTGAAATGGACAAGGATCCATTTCTATTAAAAGTGAGGCATTTGTCTGACCATAAATTTGAAATGGACAAGGATCCATTTCTATTAAAAGTGAGGCATTTGTCTGACCATAAATTTGAAATGGACAAGGATCCATTTCTATTAAAAGTGAGGCATTTGTCTGACCATGAAGTTGAAATGGACAAGGATCCATTTCTATTAAAAGTGAGGCATTTGTCTGACCATAAATTTGAAATGGACAAGGATCCATTTCTATTAAAAGTGAGGCATTTGTCTGACCATAAAGTTGAAATGGACAAGGATCCATTTCTATTAAAAGTGAGGCATTTGTCTGACCATAAAGTTGAAATGGACAAGGATCCATTTCTATTAAAAGTGAGGCATTTGTCTGACCATAAATTTGAAATGGACAAGGATCCATTTCTATTAAAAGTGAGGCATTTGTCTGACCATAAATTTGAAATGGACAAGGATCCATTTCTATTAAAAGTGAGGCATTTGTCTGACCATAAATTTGAAATGGACAAGGATCCATTTCTATTAAAAGTGAGGCATTTGTCTGACCATAAATTTGAAATGGACAAGGATCCATTTCTATTAAAAGTGAGGCATTTGTCTGACCATAAATTTGAAATGGACAAGGATCCATTTCTATTAAAAGTGAGGCATTTGTCTGACCATAAAGTTGAAATGGACAAGGATCCATTTCTATTAAAAGTGAGGCATTTGTCTGACCATAAATTTGAAATGGACAAGGATCCATTTCTATTAAGTGAGGCATTTGTCTGACCATAAATTTGAAATGGACAAGGATCCATTTCTATTAAGTGAGGCATTTGTCTGACCATAAAGTTGAAATGGACAAGGATCCATTTCTATTAAAAGTGAGGCATTTGTCTGACCATAAAGTTGAAATGGACAAGGATCCATTTCTATTAAAAGTGAGGCATTTGTCTGACCATAAATTTGAAATGGACAAGGATCCATTTCTATTAAGTGAGGCATTTGTCTGACCATAAAGTTGAAATGGACAAGGATCCATTTCTATTAAAAGTGAGGCATTTGTCTGACCATAAAGTTGAAATGGACAAGGATCCATTTCTATTAAAAGTGAGGCATTTGTCTGACCATAAATTTGAAATGGACAAGGATCCATTTCTATTAAGTGAGGCATTTGTCTGACCATAAATTTGAAATGGACAAGGATCCATTTCTATTAAGTGAGGCATTTGTCTGACCATAAAGTTGAAATGGACAAGGATCCATTTCTATTAAAAGTGAGGCATTTGTCTGACCATAAAGTTGAAATGGACAAGGATCCATTTCTATTAAAAGTGAGGCATTTGTCTGACCATAAAGTTGAAATGGACAAGGATCCATTTCTATTAAGTGAGGCATTTGTCTGACCATAAAGTTGAAATGGACAAGGATCCATTTCTATTAAAAGTGAGGCATTTGTCTGACCATGAAGTTGAAATGGACAAGGATCCATTTCTATTAAAAGTGAGGCATTTGTCTGACCATAAAGTTGAAATGGACAAGGATCCATTTCTATTAAAAGTGAGGCATTTGTCTGACCATGAAGTTGAAATGGACAAGGATCCATTTCTATTAAAAGTGAGGCATTTGTCTGACCATGAAGTTGAAATGGACAAGGATCCATTTCTATTAAGAATGATTGGCATAGAAAATATAGTAATTATTATAATAAACAATTTAAATAATAAAGACAAGAAGCACAGGGTAAAAATAGAATTTAAAATGAATTTAAAACGAACATTTGATTGGAAAATATTTCAAATTAATTCAAAACAATGACAATAAAGTTGATCAAATAGTAGAAATCCAATGTATTAGCATATGGAATTTAAATAAAGATGATCTTGGAAGCAGTATTGATTACATAATCTAACAATATAAAGAAAAATTTTAAAGAAAAAGCTGAAAAACAAAATTCTGTGCGTTCAAAAATCTTCAAATAACGTACTCGATAAACTATCGTAAAGCGTGTTTTTATTCTCTCTCTCTTATTTCTCAACAATATTTTTTTATTTTTATTTCCATTAAAACAATTCAAAATGGAATAAATTTGAAAAAAATTTCGTTATACTTGATAAATTATGTATTATAACATAAGACTATAACATACTTGTCATTTGCGAACATTGCTTTGTTTAAACAATTGAAGAAGGATCGGAGTAACTAACGGTTGTGCAAGAAGGCGAAATTGGAAATTTTCTGCAGTGGTGAATCCAACATGGTTATCTTAAAATTTTTATATTAATATGCTCAGAAATCACTAAACAAATCACATCTGCTTGCGTGGATCCTTGCATAAGCTGCTCTTATGATAGCTTCTGTGACCAGGTTAACGACGTATTCTGAAATTGATAGAACAATTATATAGAGATCCACAAGTTAAAATCAGAATCGTTTCAACATCCATAGCTGGTTAGCAAATCTGGTATTACATGGACAGTTCCAGAATAATCAACGCATTATACAAAAATAAATATTCTGAGTTCATAATATTCTCAAACAGCAAAAACTTAAAAATGGCTTACAGTTTGTAAGCACAGAAGAATTTATGGGTCGTACGCATCACAGAGCACAAGATCAGTTAGGAAAAGGTGAGTTATTCAGATAATTAAACAAATTCAAACCAATTTTCAGTGCCAAAACGTTCAATATAAAATCAAATTACATTATTCTTGTTTGCAACAAATGCTAGGCTCGTTGCTTCCCTCGTAGAGTATGAAGATGGACATATGAATTCTGAAAAATTTATAATTTAAACCGAGAAAAACGACAAACAAGTTAATTACATAGTGGTAATCCTATGTTTTATCATATTTGAATAAGGTTGATCTTCAAAATAAATTTGCGCATTGTTTACATTTTCATTAGTGGACGCTGATAATTCAAATTAAACAATGTAATCATAATGAGCTTTTTCATCTTGGCTGGAATTCTAAATTGGGAATTTTATCAAAATGACGCCGAGGTTAATGTAAAATCGAGATTTCTTCGAAAATCATTTGCTGCTCGCGAGCGCGCAAGCCATAAATAGAAAAAGAAACGACATTTGTACTTTAAAAAAACGACATTTATTAAAATAAAATAGAATATAAAGCTTATCTTTGATATGTAATCCATGGTCACAGTTGCTCAAGACTCCGATCGTTTCTCGCTCATAGACAGTCTCTGAAAAATATAAAGTTGGTTAATAGTTAGAAGTAATCGAAAGATTTGAAAATAACCCATGTTTAGAATCAGAATGAAACAAAACTTTCAATATTTTTTTTTAAATCTGGGTATCACATGGAAAATGTGAAATACGCGTTCCCAGAATAAAAAACAGGATGATTCTTTATACAAAAAATACATTCTGGATTTCTAATTTTGATAAAATGCGATTTATAATCAGAATGATATTAAAATGAATTTGGATTACAACTGGTAATCACAAAGGTATTCATGTGATGTACTCATTCCAGCGCGCAAACCATAAATAGAAAAAGAAAACCATTCTGACTATAAAACGACATTTATTAAAATAAAATAGAATATAAAGCTTATCTTTGATATGTAATCCATTACCATAGTTCCTCAAGACTCCGATCGTTTCTCGCTCATACACAGTGCCTGAAAAATATAAAGTTAGTTAATAGTTAAAAGTAATCGAAACATTTGAAAATAACCCATGGTCATGTTTAGAATCAGAATGAAACCAAACTTTCAACATTTTTTAAAATCTGGGTATCACATGGAAAATGTGAAATACGCGTTCCCAGAATAAAAAACAGGATGATTCGTTATACAAAAATACATTCTGGATTCCTAATTTTTATAAAATGCGATTTATAATCAGAATGATATTAAAATGAATTGGATTACAACTGGTAATCACAAAGGTATTCATGTGATGTACGCATTCCAGCGCGCAAACCATAAATAGAAAAAGAAAAGCATTCGGATTATTAAACCACATTTGTACTTAAAACATCTCAAAAAATTAAATAGGATATAAACCCAAGCCACTATTCAAAATTTTAAAGCTTATCTTTGATATGTAATCCATGGTCATGGTTGCTCTCCGAAGCCTCCGTTTGTTTCTCGACTCGTAGTCAGTCACTAAAAAAGAATCATTTAGCATGGAAAGAAAATAAATAATGCCAATAATTAATTTAAAAAGAAAAGAGCTTAAAACATAGGACCGCACAAGGCGGCAGAATTTAAATAAAATGAATTTAAATTTTATTCCAGCGTCGATAAAGACTACGATGTATTCAAGCGGCGTCCCGACGCCATTTGAGAAGATCAAAGGAAGATGAATAATTCAAATTCAACATTTTTTACATGAATGTTTTAAGGTACAACGAGTGTCTTGATCTTCCAATATTTTGATCATCCACGCTAGCAATTCAAAAAACGGCGTGCTTACAGCGTAGCCTTTGGGTCAATGTAAGATCGACATTTCGCCGAGATTCATTTGTAGTTCGTGCTTTCGAGTTGTGCGGTTGGTTCCTCTTCTTTATGCCTTCCGTGCTCGTTGCATCATGAGACGTCACTTCACCATCGTGTGTGGAGGTTCTCTCTTCATCATTCTTCCGTTTTTATCTCTTTCTTTTTTTTAAATCTAAAGTTTTTGATTTCAGCTTTCCTGGCAGGTCGGTGGCGTGGTCTCGGAGCAGTGGCAGCAGAAGAGTAGGTCAGGTTTGTTCACCGGTAACGTTTCTTTCTTTTTATGTTTTTATCCCCTTTAAATCTCAAATTTTTGATTTCAGCTTTCTTGGCAGGTCGTTTCGTGCACCAACAAGAAAACAGTTAATTATATTTTTGTTTAAATCATATTCTTATTAATTACTGAACTCGTTTAAAGCTTTTAGTTAGTGCTAGTCACTGATTAGCATTACCTAAAATTTTTAACGAGTTCGGCGATTAATAAGAATTTGATTATTAAAACCGGCTTTTGGTAAATGGTATCATACGAAACAAACAAAATTAATCATTAAATCTTTATTTTATTTTTATTCGCATTATATTCATTAAAACTAAATTTTCTTATAATCACTTTGGAGTAATTTCTTTTCTCATTTGAAGCGGGGCGGAAGGTGGGGTGAGATGGGATTCCATCTTCCGAACCAATTCTTATGAGCATTGAAATTGCTCTATTGCTGCTTATAGGATCCATTTTTATTCTCAAAATTCATTCAAATGGTACCATTTATCTCCATTCTCCAATTTAAATATTTTATTTTGTTTTTTTTTTTCAAATTTTTTTGTTCCCCTTCAATCAGATTCTAATTACTTGCTCTATCTGTTTGTAATAGTTTAGATGAAGTCATTAACCATCACTTGACATCTTCTAAATTATTATTTCCAGAAACGGCATTTAATTTTTATTTGATTTTTAAGCCGGTTTTATAGGTGGTACTATTTTCAAATAATTATTTTTAAATTATATTATTCCTTAAATCATATTATTCCTTAAATCATATTATTCCTTAAATCATCATTTTATATTTAAAACTAGTGTAATCATATTATTTATTAAATTCAAATAGTACCACCTTTATTTTATTTTGTTGTCTTTGATATTTTGCTTATTGTTTTGTTATTGTTTTCTTATTTTGTATTATTTATTCTTTTTTAATAAAATTTTTTAAATTTTTTCTTTATTTTTTTAAATTTATTTTTTTCTTTATTTTTTTATTTATTTTTTAATTTATTTTTTAATTTATTTTTTACTCTATTTTTTTTCTTTATTTTTTTACTTTATTTTTTTTCTTTATTTTTTTCTTTATTTTTTTCTTTATTTTTTTAAATTTATTTTTTTCTTTATTTTTTTCTTTATTTTTTATTTTATTTTTTAATTTATTTTTTAATTTATTTTTTACTCTATTTTTTTTCTTTATTTTTTTACTTTATTTTTTTCTTTATTTTTTTCTTTATTTTTTTCTTTATTTTTTTCTTTATTTTTTAATTTATTTTTTTTTAATTTATTTTTTAATTTATTTTTTTAAATTTATTTTTTAATTTATTTTTTTACTTTATTTTTTTACTTTATTTTTTTATTTATTTTTTAATTTATTTTTTTTAATTTATTTTTTAATTTATTTTTTTTTAATTAATTTTTTTACTTTATTTTTTTACTTTATTTTTTAATTTATTTTTTAATTTATTTTTTACTTTATTTTTTTAATTTATTTTTAATTTATTTTTTAATTTATTTTTTTCTTTATTTATTTTTTTATTTATTTTTTTTATTTATTTTTTAATTTATTTTTTCTTTATTTATTTTTAAATTTATTTTTTTATTTATTTTTTAATTTATTTTTTAATTTATTTTTTACTTTATTTTTTTAATTTATTTTTAATTTATTTTTTAATTTATTTTTTTCTTTATTTATTTTTTTTATTTATTTTTTAATTTATTTTTTAATTTATTTTTTACTTTATTTTTTTAATTTATTTTTAATTTATTTTTAAATTTATTTTTTTCTTTATTTATTTTTAAATTTATTTTTTTTTATTTATTTTTAAATTTATTTTTAAATTTATTTTTTTAATTTATTTTTTACTTTATTTTTTTAATTTATTTTTAATTTATTTTTTAATTTATTTTTTTATTTATTTTTTAATTTATTTTTTAACTTTATTTATTTATTTATTTATTTTTTTTTTCTTTATTTATTTTTTAATTTATTTTTTTCTTTATTTATTTTTTAATTTATTTTTTACTTTATTTTTTTTTATTTATTTTTTAATTTATTTTTTAATTTATTTTTTTTATTTTTTTTACTTTGTTTTTTTATTTTTTTTTTTATTTTTTTTAATTCCTGGCAGGTCGTGGCGTCGTCTCGTAGCAGTGGCAGCAGAAGAGTAGGTCAGGTTTGTTCACCGGTAACGTTTCTTTCTTTTTTTGTTTTTATTTTTTTTTAATCTAAAATTTTTGATTTCAGCTTTCTTGGCAGGTCGTGGCATCGTCTCGTAGCAGTGGCAGCAGAAGAGTAGGTCAGGTTTGTTCACCGGTAACGTTTCTTTCTTTTTTTGTTTTTATTTTTTTTAATCTCAAATTTTTGATTTCAGCTTTCTTGGCAGGTCGTGGCATCGTCTCGTAGCAGTGGCAGCAGAAGAGTAGGTCAGGTTTGTTCACCGGTAACGTTTCTTTCTTTTTTTGTTTTTATTTTTTTTAATCTAAAATTTTTGATTTCAGCTTTCTTGGCAGGTCGTGGCATCGTCTCGTAGCAGTGGCAGCAGAAGAGTAGGTCAGGTTTGTTCACCGGTAACGTTTCTTTCTTTTTTTGTTTTTATTTTTTTTAATCTCAAATTTTTGATTTCAGCTTTCTTGGCAGGTCGTGGCATCGTCTCGTAGCAGTGGCAGCAGAAGAGTAGGTCAGGTTTGTTCACCGGTAACGTTTCTTTCTTTTTTTGTTTTTATTTTTTTTTTAATCTCAAATTTTTGATTTCAGCTTTCTTGGCAGGTCGTGGCATCGTCTCGTAGCAGTGGCAGCAGAAGAGTAGGTCAGGTTTGTTCACCGGTAACGTTTCTTTCTTTTTTTGTTTTTATTTTTTTTAATCTCAAATTTTTGATTTCAGCTTTCTTGGCAGGTCGTGGCATCGTCTCGTAGCAGTGGCCGCAGAAGAGTAGGTCAGGTTTGTTCACCGGTAACGTTTCTTTCTTTTTTGTTTTTATTTTTTTTTTAATCTCAAATTTTTGATTTCAGCTTTCTTGGCAGGTCGTGGCATCGTCTCGTAGCAGTGGCAGCAGAAGAGTAGGTCAGGTTTGTTCACCGGTAACGTTTCTTTCTTTTTTTGTTTTTATTTTTTTTAATCTCAAATTTTTGATTTCAGCTTTCTTGGCAGGTCGTGGCATCGTCTCGTAGCAGTGGCAGCAGAAGAGTAGGTCAGGTTTGTTCACCGGTAACGTTTCTTTCTTTTTTTGTTTTTATTTTTTTTAATCTAAAATTTTTGATTTCAGCTTTCTTGGCAGGTCGTGGCATCGTCTCGTAGCAGTGGCAGCAGAAGAGTAGGTCAGGTTTGTTCACCGGTAACGTTTCTTTCTTTTTTTGTTTTTATTTTTTTTAATCTCAAATTTTTGATTTCAGCTTTCTTGGCAGGTCGTGGCATCGTCTCGTAGCAGTGGCAGCAGAAGAGTAGGTCAGGTTTGTTCACCGGTAACGTTTCTTTCTTTTTTTGTTTTTATTTTTTTTTTAATCTCAAATTTTTGATTTCAGCTTTCTTGGCAGGTCGTGGCATCGTCTCGTAGCAGTGGCAGCAGAAGAGTAGGTCAGGTTTGTTCACCGGTAACGTTTCTTTCTTTTTTTGTTTTTATTTTTTTTAATCTCAAATTTTTGATTTCAGCTTTCTTGGCAGGTCGTGGCATCGTCTCGTAGCAGTGGCCGCAGAAGAGTAGGTCAGGTTTGTTCACCGGTAACGTTTCTTTCTTTTTTGTTTTTATTTTTTTTTTAATCTCAAATTTTTGATTTCAGCTTTCTTGGCAGGTCGTGGCATCGTCTCGTAGCAGTGGCAGCAGAAGAGTAGGTCAGGTTTGTTCACCGGTAACGTTTCTTTCTTTTTTTGTTTTTATTTTTTTTTAATCTCAAATTTTTGATTTCAGCTTTCTTGGCAGGTCGTGGCATCGTCTCGTAGCAGTGGCAGCAGAAGAGTAGGTCAGGTTTGTTCACCGGTAACGTTTCTTTCTTTTTTTGTTTTTATTTTTTTTAATCTCAAATTTTTGATTTCAGCTTTCTTGGCAGGTCGTGGCATCGTCTCGTAGCAGTGGCCGCAGAAGAGTAGGTCAGGTTTGTTCACCGGTAACGTTTCTTTCTTTTTTGTTTTTATTTTTTTTTTAATCTCAAATTTTTGATTTCAGCTTTCTTGGCAGGTCGTGGCATCGTCTCGTAGCAGTGGCAGCAGAAGAGTAGGTCAGGTTTGTTCACCGGTAACGTTTCTTTCTTTTTTTGTTTTTATTTTTTTTTAATCTCAAATTTTTGATTTCAGCTTTCTTGGCAGGTCGTGGCATCGTCTCGTAGCAGTGGCAGCAGAAGAGTAGGTCAGGTTTGTTCACCGGTAACGTTTCTTTCTTTTTTTGTTTTTATTTTTTTTAATCTCAAATTTTTGATTTCAGCTTTCTTGGCAGGTCGTGGCATCGTCTCGTAGCAGTGGCCGCAGAAGAGTAGGTCAGGTTTGTTCACCGGTAACGTTTCTTTCTTTTTTTGTTTTTATTTTTTTTTAATCTCAAATTTTTGATTTCAGCTTTCTTGGCAGGTCGTGGCATCGTCTCGTAGCAGTGGCAGCAGAAGAGTAGGTCAGGTTTGTTCACCGGTAACGTTTCTTTCTTTTTTTGTTTTTATTTTTTATTAATCTCAAATTTTTGATTTCAGCTTTCTTGGCAGGTCGTTCGGGCACCAAGAAGAAAACAGTTAATTATATTTTTGTTTAAATCATATTCTTATTAATTACTGAACTCGTTTAAATCTTTTAGTTAGTGCTAGTCACTGATTAGCATTACCTAAAATTTTTAACGAGTTCGGCGATTAATAAGAATTTGATTATTAAAACCGGCTTTTGGTAAATGGTATCATACGAAACAAACAAAATTAATCATTAAATCTTTATTTTATTTTTATTCGCATTATATTCATTAAAACTAAATTTTCTTATAATCACTTTGGAGTAATTTCTTTTCTCATTTGAAGCGGGGCGGAAGGTGGGGTGAGATGGGATTCCATCTTCCGAACCAATTCTTATGAGCATTGAAATTGCTCTATTGCTGCTTATAGGATCCATTTTTATTCTCAAAATTCATTCAAATGGTACCATTTATGTCCATTCTCCAATTTACATATTTTATTTTGTTTTTTTTTTTTCAAATTTTTTTGTTCCCCTTTAATCAGATTCTAATTACTTGCTCTATCTGTTTGTAATAGTTTGGATGAAGTCATTAACCATCACTTGACATCTTCTAAATTATTATTTCCAGAAACGGCATTTAATTTTTATTTGATTTTTAAGCCGGTTTTATAGGTGGTACTATTTTCAAATAATTATTTTTAAATTATATTATTCCTTAAATCATATTATTCCTTAAATCATCATTTTATATTTAAAACTAGTGTAATCATATTATTTATTAAATTCAAATAGTACCACCTTTATTTTATTTTTTTGTCTATGATATTTTGCTTATTGTTTTGTTATTGTTTTGTTATTTTGTATTATTTATTTGCTCTTTAACACTAACTTAAATTCATTTCACCTAGCTAGGTTTTTTTATGGGTTAGGCTTCTTTCTTTTTCACTAATTTTTCTCCAAAACAAATTTCTAAATTCGGGTTCCCTTACTAGGTTAACTTATGGCCATAATTAGGTAGGTAACTTGTTAGGTGTGGGGGGGTGGTCTGCAGATATCCGGCCTCCTCGTGGCGCAGACTGGGAAACGCCGGGAATTCCGGTAGGCTAACGGATATCAGAACAAGTTATTCTAATATTTTAATATTTCTATTATTTGTTTGCTCGGACTAGTGTATTTTTCTGTTTTAAAGAAAAACTCGGTCCAATGTCTTTCTGTTATACATTTTGATTATAAGTATTATGTAACAATATGATTAAATAGATCCGTTTTTATATAAATGCTCTTATTTATATTATGAACTCATTATTTTGAGTTCAGTAGATGTCCAATATACTATCTGAAATATTAGCATGCAGGTGAATATAGGAACTTTCGTCCTTCGAAAATCGCTTCAGAAAGAACATTTAAATTAGGAATGACTGTTCCTTTGTTCTCGTGACAATTGATATAAATATTATTATCAAACTAAAATAGATTATATATACTATATTTTGGTATGAAATACTCTAGTATACTTCGGTCAAAACGAAATTCCACCCTCAGTAGCTAGCTAGTATATAATAACAGAAACTAAATTCTAAAAAAATTAGAGATTAATTCGCTAAACGAAATATTTTTTCATTTTTGAATTATTAAAATAAAATGAATTTTATGTTTCTTATGGGTTCTCCAATGGAATATGCTTATAACAGATTTTGTGATTTCATGTGAAATGAAAATGTGAAAATAATTGATAAAAAACGTTGCGTTACGATATTTTATAAAATCCGTCATCTCTAATTTAGTGTCCTCACTGAAATGATTTTAATTTACGGAATGATGACAAATCGTTTTTTTTTGTTTGGGATTTCAGAATACTGATTTTATCATATATGAGATAAGCTTATATCACTGCTAGGTTTTTTTTTTAATATTTAGAAGTGATCCATATGTACCGACGCGCATTGCTATATCCTTTCCATTGGGGGATAGACCAACTTTTTTGAAAAATTAATTTATTTGACCAAGGATTTGTAAAAATTTAAATAATTTTTAATTAGCATCGCTTCTTTGATCTGCTGAAATGGCGTAGGAACGCCGCTTGAATACATTGTAGTCTCTGTCAATGTAAGATTGAGATTTGAAATAAATTTCATTTTATTTGAATTCACTCATCTTGTGTGGCTGCATATCTTAATTAAATAAATCATTTGAATATTTATATTAACATTTCTGTTTTCAGGTTACATCAGGGGAAATGTTCGACGTCAATTCAACAATCTGGTCTTGATGCTCTTGTTATTAAGCTATGTTTCATTTTCATTTGGATTTCAATTGATATTGCACATGTTTTGAGAATATATCAATTACCATATATTAAAAAAAAAGAGAAATTGATAATTCATTTTCAACATTTTTAATTATTCTCAAATAGTCTCCATGAGAACATGAAAAAATATTCTATTTATGTTAATAATTTCTCGGTTTTTCATTGTATAAAAAATTTCTAGATCAGATTAGAATAAATCGAATTATCAATTTCTCATATCTTGATAATATCGTTACCCGGGGTTAACACAGGGATTTAAATTGCGTTTACCAGAAATTTTAAGGAGTATGTTGTTTCTATTTATTATCCAAATAGAGTGATCTCTACTGCGACACTTTGGATATCGTATTGTCAACCTTACCCAATTGTGTTTTCCAGTAGAGTGGTCAATTAGAGAGAAAAACGTAGGCGACACTTGCCCTGGAGAAAGTATGTTGAGTTGAGCGATCGTATTCTTCTTGAATTTCATTGGTTGTAAAACAGTACTTAGGATACTTAGGATACTTAGGATAGTCCGTTTTCCTTCGTGTTATTGGACGATGGACCTCTATTCGATCGCTTCCTGCGTGGTGGCAAATTGTGGTCATACACCTCTGCAGTCGGCTAGAATTTTCTGTCGTCAACGTTCATGTTTACGCGCCGCACAGTACAGTCGGGAGGACTTTCTGGAAGAGAAGTTCCTTAGTTTTCTCTTTGTCAAGATGGACGAGAAGTGGTTTGATCTGGGTGTAAGCACTCCACGCAGCCTTGATTCGTCTCGAAGTTTCCTCGCTCAAACAGCCATCGGAACTAATGTAGCTGCCCAAAAATTTTACACCTTCATTGACTTTGCACGAAATTCCTCCACTTGATATCGATTCTAACGGTGCAACTTGTTTCGCAGTACGATGGTTTTCGTCGGGTTAATAACTAGACCGTGTTGGCCGGCTACTAATTCCAGAACCGACAATCTTCTTTCCATTTTCCATTGAGCTTCCACCTTAATAAACCTTTCTTTTTGGAAATCTCCTTCCCGGGTTCTGCCTCCACGCGGCGAAGGATGGTAACTGCACTTCAACAACATCGCGGGATTTGGCCACCCTCGACAGTGTAGGCCGAAGGAACCCTGCCCCCGTTCCAGCTCCGGTAGCGGCCCATACTCGCAGCTGGTCCGGTCCTCGGAGGCCTGGTAAGCCAACCGTACGGAATTAAGGGCATCTACTATTACTCCAAAGTCAAATAAAGAAATAAACTGGATGGATTCAGCGCGGGATCACTCCCTTCCAAACCGACGGTTCTCTGTGAGGAAGGGCCCCGCGTGTAGTGGACGAAGAACCAAGGATATGTTAAATTTACGATTTATGGAAAACCCACAAACCCGAAGTACAACTTCAACTCATTCACACTCAAACACACATCTGCTGACTCGTCACAGACGTCGTGGAACAATACAAATTGGAACTTGGAACACTCGATCAATTGCGAACGAAAGGATGCTTTCAGCGCTACCATACCTCCTTAGGTCCGGCTGCGCAGTTGTCGCCCTTCAAGAAACTCACCACGAGACGGATCGCGATAACTCCATCTTCTACGGCCACCAATTTCTATACGCATCGCGCACCACGAAGGACCACGGCACAGGATTTTTCGTGCACAAACGTTTCAAAAATCTTATCACAGATTTTCGTACCTTCGATGCGCGAACATCACTACTCACAATGTCAATTGGAAAAAATAGAATTGGTCTGTTGAATGTCTATGCTCCAGTTGCTGGTTCTAAAGCGGACCTGAAGAAAGCGGAGGACTACTACAAGGAACTTTCGAACTATTATGCCATATCGAATTCCTCCCACGATTTCGTTATAGTTCTTGGCGATTTCAACGCTTCGATTGGAAATACCTCAGACGGCTCGATGGTACCAACGTTTGGTAAACACGCATACGGTCAGGGAAATATGCATGGCGACCTTCTTCTTTCGTTTATGGAAGCCAAAGGACTCAAAGATGCCGCATCGCACTTTCCGAAGAAGCCCAACCGAAAAGCGACGTATATCAGCCCATGCGGTCTGCATCGATCCGAAATAGATCGAGTCGCCGTTTCCAGCCTTTCTTTCCTTCACGACATCGACACTTTCCGCGCTCCTCATCAAAGTGATCACACCCTCCTCAAATCACGATGGCACTTTCCAAGGAAGATACTCCCGAAGAGCATCATCGAACGAAACCCATCAAAGCAAACCTCTTCTTCTAAGTCCATAAACCTGTTCTCATTTCGACAGCTTCTCTTATCACGAAATCTCGAAGCTGAGGACAACTACCATTCCTTCTGCGAGTCATTAAGGCAATGCGCCGAAGAAGCACAAGACAAGAGGAATGCAATCGATAGACTGTCAAGCCGCTCAAAGGAGCTCCTCGAAATTCGTCATCAGATTCGTCACCACACTCCCTTCGACGCAGCTAAATTCAAGGAGGCATCGGACAAAGCGCGCAAATCACTGGAAGAGGACGTGAAAAGACACCGTGAAGCCATTCTCGCTGGTCTAATTGCGAAACTCAACACGAAGAAACTCCGTTTTCTAGATGAAAAGACAATACCATTGCACAAACTGACGCGGCAAAACGGAGACGTCACGTATAACAGGGAGGAGATTCGCGAACTAGTCAAATCACACTTCTGCAACCTCTATAAAGACTCTTCTCGATCAACATCGTATGTGTCACCGCAGATTTCTACGCATGGAAGCTCTCACATCGACGAATTGCCCGACATTCTTCCTGAAGAGGTGGAACATGCAATCGGCCAACTCAAAAACGAATCCGCTCCAGGTCAGGACGGCATTACACCGACGATGCTAAAAGCCAATCCTGAACTTCTTTCCATTCCGTTGGCCAAGATGATGAACCGCGCAATCCATGAGAAATGCACGCCTCCGGACTGGAAGAAGGCTAAGGTCACGCTGTTACCCAAGAAAAAGGATGCCGAAACACTCAAACACTACCGTCCCATCGCCTTGACGTCAATTATCTCCAAGATATTCTCGAAGATTTTGACGACACGTCTCGGCTCCTACTCGAAGGTATACCTGGAAGAGACTCAAAACGGTTTTCGGGCTGGTCATTCGTGCATCGACAACATCCAATGCGTCAGACAATTAATCGAAAAGTGCAACGAATTCAAACTTCCGTTGGTTCTCGCTTTCATCGATTACTCCAGCGCTTTCGACAAGTTATCCCATTCCGCGATAAACAACGCCTTGATCGAAGCTGGAGTCCCGAACGAGCTTAAAGACGCAATCATGGAGACCACAAACGGCGGACTTGCCCAATTCGAGGTCCATGGAGAACTTATCGATGTGCCACTAGAACGAGGAGTGAGGCAAGGCGACTCAGCCTCTCCGACACTCTTTGCCTACGGTCTGCAAAGAATTCTTGACAAAGTAGACAAGAAAAGGAGATCGAGCGAATCATGTACCGAAGATGGAATAATGATTGACGGGAGAAGACTGGAACGTCTCGAGTTTGCCGACGACGTCGTGCTCATTGGAAAAAGCTGCAACGAAATCGAGGACCGTCTGAATCTCCTCGTGGAGGAAAGCAGACTTTGCGGCTTGGAGATCAACACAGGCAAAACCGTTATTCTCCACAACGACTATACCCCTTCGACTCCAATCAGGTGTCAGGGTGAAGTTTGCACTTCATCCAAGGGGCTTCGATACCTGGGCAGCTGGATCTGCATCGACGGCTCGCTGGA
The DNA here is from genome assembly GCA_963931815.1 of Caenorhabditis plicata. Lineage (NCBI taxonomy): Eukaryota > Metazoa > Nematoda > Chromadorea > Rhabditida > Rhabditidae > Caenorhabditis > Caenorhabditis plicata. Next base: position 19,827,682 of record OZ007492.1, on the reverse strand, counting down.
CGACGAAATAAAACGTAGGATCAAGTCTGCTTGGGCAGCGTTCTCGAAATGCAAACCACTGCTCCCGATGCTCGACAGCGACAAGAAAAAGAAGCTGATTTTTCAGAATGTGCTCCCCGCCATGCTTTATGGCTCCGAGACATGGACTCCCACCCGCGACCAGATCTGCCGACTTCAACGTTCCCTGAATGCACTCCTTTTCCACGCTGAGTGTAACGTTCCGATCGATATCGCCACCATTGTCGATAACAGGAAATTACAGTGGGCCGGTCATGTCGCTCGACTGCCGCCCACGCGATGGACAAGGACTATCACGGAATGGACACCAAGGGGAGCTCAGCGCTCGAGGGGGCGACCCAAAGACAGGTGGGATAAGCGGGTTAAGGAGCGGGTTGCCGAATTTGTGGACCATGAATCAAGGACATGCACATCCGGAAGAAGAAGATTGGGAATGCTCCAGAAGAAAACGACCTGGTCTACATTGGCGAGATGCAGTCGTTCGAGATGGAGGGAGATAGTTCGCAACCGCTTATGCGGTTGATTCGAACTCCAAAGTATCCAAAGTAAGTATCCGTCATCTCTAATTTAGTGTCCTCACTGAAATGATTTTAATTTACGGAATGATGACAAATCGTTTTTTTTTGTTTGGGATTTCAGAATACTGATTTTATCATATATGAGATAAGCTTATATCACTGCTAGGTTTTTTTTTTAATATTTAGAAGTGATCCATATGTACCGACGCGCATTGCTATATCCTTTCCATTGGGGGATAGACCAACTTTTTTGAAAAATTAATTTATTTGACCAAGGATTTGTAAAAATTTAAATAATTTTTAATTAGCATCGCTTCTTTGATCTGCTGAAATGGCGTAGGAACGCCGCTTGAATACATTGTAGTCTCTGTCAATGTAAGATTGAGATTTGAAATAAATTTCATTTTATTTGAATTCACTCATCTTGTGTGGCTGCATATCTTAATTAAATAAATCATTTGAATATTTATATTAACATTTCTGTTTTCAGGTTACATCAGGGGAAATGTTCGACGTCAATTCAACAATCTGGTCTTGATGCTCTTGTTATTAAGCTATGTTTCATTTTCATTTGGATTTCAATTGATATTGCACATGTTTTGAGAATATATCAATTACCATATATTAAAAAAAAAGAGAAATTGATAATTCATTTTCAACATTTTTAATTATTCTCAAATAGTCTCCATGAGAACATGAAAAAATATTCTATTTATGTTAATAATTTCTCGGTTTTTCATTGTATAAAAAATTTCTAGATCAGATTAGAATAAATCGAATTATCAATTTCTCATATCTTGATAATATCGTTACCCGGGGTTAACACAGGGATTTAAATTGCGTTTACCAGAAATTTTAAGGAGTATGTTGTTTCTATTTATTATCCAAATAGAGTGATCTCTACTGCGACACTTTGGATATCGTATTGTCAACCTTACCCAATTGTGTTTTCCAGTAGAGTGGTCAATTAGAGAGAAAAACGTAGGCGACACTTGCCCTGGAGAAAGTATGTTGAGTTGAGCGATCGTATTCTTCTTGAATTTCATTGGTTGTAAAACAGTACTTAGGATACTTAGGATACTTAGGATAGTCCGTTTTCCTTCGTGTTATTGGACGATGGACCTCTATTCGATCGCTTCCTGCGTGGTGGCAAATTGTGGTCATACACCTCTGCAGTCGGCTAGAATTTTCTGTCGTCAACGTTCATGTTTACGCGCCGCACAGTACAGTCGGGAGGACTTTCTGGAAGAGAAGTTCCTTAGTTTTCTCTTTGTCAAGATGGACGAGAAGTGGTTTGATCTGGGTGTAAGCACTCCACGCAGCCTTGATTCGTCTCGAAGTTTCCTCGCTCAAACAGCCATCGGAACTAATGTAGCTGCCCAAAAATTTTACACCTTCATTGACTTTGCACGAAATTCCTCCACTTGATATCGATTCTAACGGTGCAACTTGTTTCGCAGTACGATGGTTTTCGTCGGGTTAATAACTAGACCGTGTTGGCCGGCTACTAATTCCAGAACCGACAATCTTCTTTCCATTTTCCATTGAGCTTCCACCTTAATAAACCTTTCTTTTTGGAAATGAAATGTGAACCCTCTATGTGCACCCCAGATTAATAAACCTTTTTTCTTTTTGGAAATGAAACAATATTCTAAATTTATTCTGATTTTACTTGATATCATTCTCATTCTCATGGGTCCTTTTTTAAAACATTCATCCTACCTGTTGGTATCGGGGAGTCTCACCCAACCCACACCTAAATTATGATACTTGATGCAAGAATTATCAGAATACTTTAAATCTATTCGTTCTTAAAAATCCATCTGTCTTCCAGTCAGATGAAAGCTTATTTTGAGTTAAAAACTTGGTTTGTTTTAAATCTGGAATGCATTGGTCACATGTTCTATGTGAACCCCAGATTAATAAACCTTTTTTCTTTTTGGAAATGAAACAATATTCTAAATTTATTCTGATTTTACTTGATATCATTCTCATTCTCATGGGTCCTTTTTTAAAAAGTTCATCCTACCTTCTGGTATCGGGGAGTCTCACCCAACCCACACCTAAATTATGATACTTGATGCAAGAATGATCAGAATACTTTAAATCTATTCGTTCTTAAAAATCCATCTGTCTTCCAGTCAGATGAAAGCTTATTTTGAGTTAAAAACTTGGTTTGTTTTAAATCTGGAATGCATTGGTCACATGTTCTATGTGAACCCCAGATTAATAAACCTTTTTTCTTTTTGGAAATGAAACAATATTCTAAATTTATTCTGATTTTACTTGATATCATTCTCATTCTCATGGGTCCTTTTTTAAAAAGTTCATCCTACCTTCTGGTATCGGGGAGTCTCACCCAACCCACACCTAAATTATGATACTTGATGCAAGAATGATCAGAATACTTTAAATCTATTCGTTCTTAAAAATCCATCTGTCTTCCAGTCAGATGAAAGCTTATTTTGAGTTAAAAACTTGGTTTGTTTTAAATCTGGAATGCATTGGTCACATGTTCTATGTGAACCCCAGATTAATAAACCTTTTTTCTTTTTGGAAATGAAACAATATTCTAAATTTATTCTGATTTTACTTGATATCATTCTCATTCTCATGGGTCCTTTTTTAAAACATTCATCCTACCTTCTGGTATCGGGGAGTCTCACCCAACCCACACCTAAATTATGATACTTGATGCAAGAATGATCAGAATACTTTAAATCTATTCGTTCTTAAAAATCCATCTGTCTTCCAGTCAGATGAAAGCTTATTTTGAGTTAAAAACTTGGTTTGTTTTAAATCTGGAATGCATTGGTCACATGTTCTATGTGAACCCCAGATTAATAAACCTTTTTTCTTTTTGGAAATGAAACAATATTCTAAATTTATTCTGATTTTACTTGATATCATTCTCATTCTCATGGGTCCTTTTTTAAAAAGTTCATCCTACCTTCTGGTATCGGGGAGTCTCACCCAACCCACACCTAAATTATGATACTTGATGCAAGAATGATCAGAATACTTTAAATCTATTCGTTCTTAAAAATCCATCTGTCTTCCAGTCAGATGAAAGCTTATTTTGAGTTAAAAACTTGGTTTGTTTTAAATCTGGAATGCATTGGTCACATGTTCTATGTGAACCCCAGATTAATAGACCTTTTTTCTTTTTGGAAATGAAACAATATTCTAAATTTATTCTGATTTTACTTGATATCATTCTCATTCTCATGGGTCCTTTTTTAAAACATTCATCCTACCTGTTGGTATCGGGGAGTCTCACCCAACCCACACCTAAATTATGATACTTGATGCAAGAATTATCAGAATACTTTAAATCTATTCGTTCTTAAAAATCCATCTGTCTTCCAGTCAGATGAAAGCTTATTTTGAGTTAAAAACTTGGTTTGTTTTAAATCTGGAATGCATTGGTCACATGTTCTATGTGAACCCCAGATTAATAAACCTTTTTTCTTTTTGGAAATGAAACAATATTCTAAATTTATTCTGATTTTACTTGATATCATTCTCATTCTCATGGGTCCTTTTTTAAAAAGTTCATCCTACCTTCTGGTATCGGGGAGTCTCACCCAACCCACACCTAAATTATGATACTTGATGCAAGAATGATCAGAATACTTTAAATCTATTCGTTCTTAAAAATCCATCTGTCTTCCAGTCAGATGAAAGCTTATTTTGAGTTAAAAACTTGGTTTGTTTTAAATCTGGAATGCATTGGTCACATGTTCTATGTGAACCCCAGATTAATAAACCTTTTTTCTTTTTGGAAATGAAACAATATTCTAAATTTATTCTGATTTTACTTGATATCATTCTCATTCTCATGGGTCCTTTTTTAAAAAGTTCATCCTACCTTCTGGTATCGGGGAGTCTCACCCAACCCACACCTAAATTATGATACTTGATGCAAGAATGATCAGAATACTTTAAATCTATTCGTTCTTAAAAATCCATCTGTCTTCCAGTCAGATGAAAGCTTATTTTGAGTTAAAAACTTGGTTTGTTTTAAATCTGGAATGCATTGGTCACATGTTCTATGTGAACCCCAGATTAATAAACCTTTTTTCTTTTTGGAAATGAAACAATATTCTAAATTTATTCTGATTTTACTTGATATCATTCTCATTCTCATGGGTCCTTTTTTAAAAAGTTCATCCTACCTTCTGGTATCGGGGAGTCTCACCCAACCCACACCTAAATTATGATACTTGATGCAAGAATGATCAGAATACTTTAAATCTATTCGTTCTTAAAAATCCATCTGTCTTCCAGTCAGATGAAAGCTTATTTTGAGTTAAAAACTTGGTTTGTTTTAAATCTGGAATGCATTGGTCACATGTTCTATGTGAACCCCAGATTAATAAACCTTTTTTCTTTTTGGAAATGAAACAATATTCTAAATTTATTCTGATTTTACTTGATATCATTCTCATTCTCATGAGTCCTTTTTTAAAAAGTTCATCCTACCTTCTGGTATCGGGGAGTCTCACCCACACCTAAATTATGATACTTGATGCAAGAATGATCAGAATACTTTAAATCTATTCGTTCTTAAAAATCCATCTGTCTTCCAGTCAGATGAAAGCTTATTTTGAGTTAAAAACTTGGTTTGTTTTAAATCTGGAATGCATTGGTCACATGTTCTATGTGAACCCCAGATTAATAAACCTTTTTTCTTTTTGGAAATGAAACAATATTCTAAATTTATTCTGATTTTACTTGATATCATTCTCATTCTCATGGGTCCTTTTTTAAAAAGTTCATCCTACCTTCTGGTATCGGGGAGTCTCACCCAACCCACACCTAAATTATGATACTTGATGCAAGAATGATCAGAATACTTTAAATCTATTCGTTCTTAAAAATCCATCTGTCTTCCAGTCAGATGAAAGCTTATTTTGAGTTAAAAACTTGGTTTGTTTTAAATCTGGAATGCATTGGTCACATGTTCTATGTGAACCCCAGATTAATAAACCTTTTTTCTTTTTGGAAATGAAACAATATTCTAAATTTATTCTGATTTTACTTGATATCATTCTCATTCTCATGGGTCCTTTTTTAAAAAGTTCATCCTACCTTCTGGTATCGGGGAGTCTCACCCAACCCACACCTAAATTATGATACTTGATGCAAGAATGATCAGAATACTTTAAATCTATTCGTTCTTAAAAATCCATCTGTCTTCCAGTCAGATGAAAGCTTATTTTGAGTTAAAAACTTGATACTTACTTACTTTGGATACTTTGGAGCCCGACTCATTCTCCAGCGGAGAAGCGGACTAACTCCTTCCATTCCGAACGGCTCTTCCTTGCCAACGTAGACCAAGCCGTTTTTCTTTCAAGGATTCCAATTCTTCTTCTTTGGGTCCGCGTAGTTGAGCAATGGTGAGTGTAACGTGCAACCATGTCTTTGACTTGATCTGACCAGCGCGCTTTCGGTCTTCCCTTCGCTCTTGACCACCCCCTCGGATCCCATTCCGTTAGTCTTCGGCACCACCTTTCTGCCGGCATCCGTGCAACATGTCCTGCCCATTTCATCAACTTCTTCTTCATGATTCGCTCCACATCGATTGTATCGCAGTTGGCATGGAAACTTATTGCATCCATCGCCCTCTGTAGCCGCCTCGTTTGATCCGCGAATAGTGGCCACGTTTCGGAAGCGTAGAGCAAAGCAGGTACAACGTTTTGGAAAAGCAGTTGTTTGCGTCGTTTCTTCTCAATGACGTCGATTAGCGGTTTGCATTTACCAAAAGCTGACCAGGCTGCCTTGATCCTTCCAATCGTCTCGTCCTCTGTACTCCCGTCCATTCTGATCCAGCTTCCAAGGTATTTCACCCCCTCTTTCGGCGTACAACTGGTTCCGTCGACTGAAATAGAACGCGAGGAGGTGAATGCATTGTGCAGGATGACTGTCTTTGTAGGATTTATTTCAAGTCCTTTGGATTTAGAGTGTACGACAAGTTCCTGTATTTTGGATTCCATCTCTTCGCAGGTGTGGGAGACTAGGACTACGTCGTCCGCGAATTCAAGCCTTTCCAAGTTGACTCCGTCGATGTTGATTCCGTCTTCATTTATTTCGGAGTTTTTCCCGATTTCGTAGAGAATGGATTGGAGTGCGAAAGCAAATAGAGTGGGGGATGCAGAGTCCCCTTGTCGGACACCCCTTTTTAGAGGCACTTCAAGTTTCACGCCATGGACAGTGATTTCCGCTGTCCCATCGTTGATCGACGCGAGTATGGCTTCGCTGAATTGAGAAGGGACACCAGCAGTCGCCAGTGAGCTTCGGATGGCCTGATGTTTTATTTTATCGAACGCACTTGAGAAATCTACAAATCCAAGGACTAGAGGAATTTTGAATTCATTGCACTTGCTGATCAACTGTCGGATGGCATGTATATTGTCTATGCATGAGCGAGTTGGCCGGAATCCTTGTTGAGTTTCTTCCAGATACATATTGCCGTACGATTGTAGCCGATTGGTGAGAATTTTAGTAAAACATTTTCCTATCACCGATAGAAGGGCAATCGGCCTGTAATGTTTTATGGTCTCGGGATCTTTCTTTTTGGGTATGAGATTGAGTTTGGACGTCTTCCATGTTCGAGGATGATCTCCTGTTTCTCTAATTCGATTAAAGAACTTGGTGAGCGTGGGAGCGATAATATCTATGCCACCTTTCAGCATTGATGGAGTTATCCCATCTATACCCGGAGACGAGTCGTTTTTTAGATTCCGAATTACCAATCTGACCTCTTCTTCAAGAATTGGGAGGAAATCGTCAACATCATTTAGCGGCTGAGTGATTTCTTGAAGGCGTTGGGATTCCTCGTCTTCGTAGAGTTGCACAAAATGGGATTTAATGAGTTCCCTGATTTCTCCGCGGTTGTAGGTGATAGTACCTTCTGAATTAATCAGCTTGTGGAATGGAACTGTGTCCTCGTTGAAACCAATCTGTCTCGTTCTGAGTCTTTTGGCTGCAGATTGTAGGCGGACTGCTTTCCATTTTTCGATGTCTTCCTTGAGTGCTTCACGTATAATCTTGTTTAGGATAGTGAGTTCTCCGTGATCGCCGTTTCTTCGTAGCTGATGTCGTTTTTTCAGAAGCATTAAAGTTTGCTCCGAAATCCGTGAGTGCTCTAATTTCTTATTGATTTGGGCGGCTTCAGCTGCTTGGTGGAGTGCGTTTGTGAGATCCTCATATGTTTCTGCCTTGTTTATAAGGTGAGCCAGAGAGTCATTAAAGATGGCTTCGTTAAAATATTTTGGAGATAGATTCTTAGAAGATAATAATTGTTCGTTCTTCTTCATCCAAGGTTTGGCCTTACGTTTCGGAATGCTCCATCTCGAGCGAACCATAACGTGGTCGCTGACGTTGAAGTAGTGACTAAAGGTGTCCACATCTTCGATGTATTTCAAATAGTTCGAGAGAACAAAGTCGATCTCAGAGTTTCCCTTTTCCGAATGAAAGGTTATTTTCCTATTTGTAGGTTTCTGAAAGAAGGAGTTAAGGAGTTTGAGATGATTTCCTTCCAGGAAGGAGTGTAAGACGTCTCCGTGAGGATTCCTTGTTCCAGTTGAGAATCTTCCGATGTGTGGCAGAAGGTTTCCATTTACATTTTGGCCGATGTTCGCGTTGTAGTCACCAATGAGAATTGTAAGATCGTGACGTTCTTTTTCATGCCGATAGTACCTTGATAGGGATTTGAAGTACTTTTCTGATTTGGATACATCCCTGTTACTTCCTGCAGTTGGCGCGTATGAGTTGATGATCGCAATTCGATGATTGTTGTAAGAGATTGTTAGACAAATAGTTCTTGCGTCGAGTGATTTAAAATCAATTATTTTATCGATCCAGTCTTTCCTAATGAAGAAAGCGAGTCCCTTGTCTTTGGTTGTCCGTTTTGAGTAGAGAAGATGGTTTCCATAAAAAATTGATGATTCCTTATCTATTTCATGACATGTTTCTTGCAAACCCACTATACCGCAGTTTGACTTGAGGAGATAATTGAGCGCTCCTTCCATTCTCTCGAACTGGATGGATCTGCAGTTCCAGGTGCCGATGGTAAGCTGGGAAGCCTTCTTCTTTTTCCTTGAGACGTGACTAATCGTAGTGTTAGTAGATGTTAAGGCTGGTACTCGTGGTGGTTCCGTTCCTATGATCCTCTTTCCACAACACCCGGGCCCCCTCCTCCGCGGGGATCTTGGCGGCGATGGGGGTATATCCCGGGCTGAATCCTTCGGTTTCTTTTTTGAATTATTTGGAGTTATAGTAGAGTTCCCTGGTATTCCTCGGGTTGGCTTACCAGGCCGTCGAGGACCAATCCGTTGCTATGGCCGATTCTGCATGCGGTTGGGGGTTTGGTTCTGTTAGCCTACTCCTTGACGCCCGGCCTGATGGATTAAGAATAAGGAGCAGTTACCACTCTTCACCACGTGGAGGTAGAACCATGAAGAGTAAAGGAGTCTCACCCAACCCACACCTAAATTATGATACTTGATGCAAGAATGATCAGAATACTTTAAATCTATTCGTTCTTAAAAATCCATCTGTCTTCCAGTCAGATGAAAGCTTATTTTGAGTTAAAAACTTGGTTTGTTTTAAATCTGGAATGCATTGGTCACATGTTCTATGTGAACCCCAGATTAATAAACCTTTTTTCTTTTTGGAAATGAAACAATATTCTAAATTTATTCTGATTTTACTTGATATCATTCTCATTCTCATGGGTCCTTTTTTAAAACATTCATCCTACCTGTTGGTATCGGGGAGTCTCACCCAACCCACACCTAAATTATGATACTTGATGCAAGAATTATCAGAATACTTTAAATCTATTCGTTCTTAAAAATCCATCTGTCTTCCAGTCAGATGAAAGCTTATTTTGAGTTAAAAACTTGGTTTGTTTTAAATCTGGAATGCATTGGTCACATGTTCTATGTGAACCCCAGATTAATAAACCTTTTTTCTTTTTGGAAATGAAACAATATTCTAAATTTATTCTGATTTTACTTGATATCATTCTCATTCTCATGGGTCCTTTTTTAAAAAGTTCATCCTACCTTCTGGTATCGGGGAGTCTCACCCAACCCACACCTAAATTATGATACTTGATGCAAGAATGATCAGAATACTTTAAATCTATTCGTTCTTAAAAATCCATCTGTCTTCCAGTCAGATGAAAGCTTATTTTGAGTTAAAAACTTGGTTTGTTTTAAATCTGGAATGCATTGGTCACATGTTCTATGTGAACCCCAGATTAATAAACCTTTTTTCTTTTTGGAAATGAAACAATATTCTAAATTTATTCTGATTTTACTTGATATCATTCTCATTCTCATGAGTCCTTTTTTAAAAAGTTCATCCTACCTTCTGGTATCGGGGAGTCTCACCCACACCTAAATTATGATACTTGATGCAAGAATGATCAGAATACTTTAAATCTATTCGTTCTTAAAAATCCATCTGTCTTCCAGTCAGATGAAAGCTTATTTTGAGTTAAAAACTTGGTTTGTTTTAAATCTGGAATGCATTGGTCACATGTTCTATGTGAACCCCAGATTAATAAACCTTTTTTCTTTTTGGAAATGAAACAATATTCTAAATTTATTCTGATTTTACTTGATATCATTCTCATTCTCATGGGTCCTTTTTTAAAAAGTTCATCCTACCTTCTGGTATCGGGGAGTCTCACCCAACCCACACCTAAATTATGATACTTGATGCAAGAATTATCAGAATACTTTAAATCTATTCGTTCTTAAAATCCATCTGTCTTCCAGTCAGATGAAACTTTATTTTGAAAAGTTCTGGATTTATTGCCCTTGATCCGATTCTCCTGTTTGTCTTTCTGTGTTTTGTTTTTCTCGATTTTTGGACACCCCTGGAATTCCATTTCGTGACAATCCTCGTCAATCGCGTGGGCTGCAGGTAAGGAACGTGGCTATCCAGTTCTCTCTGGCAATCAGTATTCTTCGTTGTATACGTGGCTCGATTTCCTCTTTCTGAAGACATTATCTTTTCTCATTCCTAGTTATTGTGGTTATCGATAAGCTCTCCATGCACATCAAACTAGGCTAATTCGCTGGTTTTCTCGTCTCCGTGGTAGAGTATTTGAGGTCGTTGGGAATTCCTGTTTCAATCGGACCTGGAGGTCTTGTGATTGGTGTAATTGTTGAAAGCGAGCACCAGCCGATGTTTAAATTGGATGTAATTTCGACTAGTTTCCGTTTCCCGAAAGTTCCCGAAATCTGTTTAAGTCTCCTCCCGATATAGTGCCTAAATGTGTGGTCCAAATCTTCGAGAACATTTTCGAAAAAGATGATGTTAAAACGATAGAGCGGTGGTGTTTGAGCATTTCGGCATCTTTTTCTTGGGTAGCAACGTGGTCTTGATCCTTTTTAGTCTGGATGTGTTCTTCTCTCTTGAATTGATCGATTTTTCATCTTGGCCATTGGGATTGATAGCGTTTATGTGCTTTTAACATTATCGGTATTACACCGTCCTGACGGGAGAAGACTCGTTTTTATTTGGCGTATTATGAGATGTGCGATTTAACCAATATTCCTAATATACGTGACTTATACATTCCGCAACTATCTCCAGCATCCATGATGTGATCCGATAGGGCCCTAGATCCGTTTAAATTATATGGTCAGGTATTGTGCTCCGTCAACTTTGATGCTTCTCGGTTGATCATCTGGTGAGTGAGGGCGGTCGTGTGACGATTCAAATTAATTCGAAGGGTTGTTGGCGATTCTTCACTTACATGATTTGTGCAATTGTGTTAAAAGTAGGAATGAAACACAATTCTATGGTAATATTTTTGTATTTTCAGATATTTCTCCAGAATGTTCTTCTTCGCTTTGCCAATATTCACCAAACCGTCTTCTCCTCGATAATACCGATTTTTCTTCTACGTTCCCTGGTGGTAGACTTCTCGTGGACGAATTCCGAAACCCAAAGCAGTTTCGATGATTATTAAATTTTTATAATTTAATGTAATAATTAATTATTTTTATTAAATAATTATTGTTTGGAATCAAAAAAGAATTCCATAATTGTTTTGAAATTGAAATATGTTGCTGTGTATTTTGTTTCAGACATCATTCAAGTTTTAAACGGCATTTGATTGGAAGAAGAGCAAATCGAGTGGAATTGAAGAGAATGATGTAAGTCCTTATTAAATATTAACCATGTTAAAATTTGAAGTGGTCCGGATCCCCAAAAAATATGATTTAATACGCTTTAATCGCCCGGTTGAATACGCCACCAGAAATAAAAATGATTGGTTCATTGATGGCTTTAGATCGTCATTGAACCATGGTAATAGTTATCATATTTATGGTCTGAATTGAAAACCCTTAAAAGTCGACAGAAAATATAAACGGCGGATATCAGTAATTCGTGATTGAATTTTGTTCAATTTGATTTTTCCGGTATAATGCGTGGATTTGTTTTGTGGTGTAAGTTGTGAGTATGCCGGACTTTCGCCGCCTAGGTGGGTCTTGATTCATTGACATTGTTCATCAAGGATTTGAAGTTGTTTCCCTTGCTCATCATAGCGTTTTAAAACTCTTCCCCATTTCTTTATATAATAATAAGCTTTTGCGCGAGTTGATCCTTGAAGAATCTTCATCCAACAAATCGTAAACTTTTCATTCTCAACATTGCTGATGAACCTCGTAGATTTTGTAGTTAAATTATTAAATTTGCGAGTTTATTCAATATTGCGGCATCGGCGTAAGATTGCACGTAAGTGCTCCGGATCCAAAAAAAAAGATGAGATGAGTTGAGAATGATAAGAAAGAAGATTCCTAGCTCGGTAAAGGAATTTGAGCAAAATGAAAGGAAAGAGAAAGATCAAGTGGAGGAAGAGAGAACCTCCACCAATGGCCAATAAGAAGTTGCCATCAGCGAAGGGACTACTCTTTCATTCGTTAGCAAGGGTGGCTAAAAAAGAGAAGAGGAGCCAACCGCACAGGTCGAATGAACGAGCAGCAAGTGATTTTTGGCGGAATCTCCATCTTACATTGACCTGGACTACACTGTAAGCACGCTAGCTTGCGTAGTCAAAGCATTTGAAGATCAATACACACATTTAAACTTGATTTATTTCAATGTTTTCCTATCAAAATGCCTTGACCAATAATTTGAAAAAATTTAAATAATTTTGAATTAGCATCGCTTCTTTGATCTGCTGAAATGGCGTAGGAACGCCGCTTGAATACATTGTAGTCTCTGTCAATGTAAGATTGAGATTTGAAATAAATTTCATTTTATTTGAATTCGCTCATCTTGTGTGGCTGCATAGCTGAAATAAATAAACCATTTGAATATTTATATTAACATTTCTGTTTTCAGGTTACATCAGGGGAAATGTTCGACGTCAATTTTTTGAGCGGATCAATCAACATATATCAACGTTACCCGAGTTTCAATGGCGTCAATACAAGGGTTTCAATGAGTCGTTAGTTCGTGCTTTTGTTTAAAATACTTATTTTCATAAATTGATTATTGTTGAATCCTTATTAATTAAGCTGGATGGATCTTTATAAAAGTTTAGTAAAATACAGTATCATGGCGGCACGAGGTAAACCTCGCCTTTAAAGAATATTTTTGATACAATTATTTCAGTTTTTCTGAATTTCATATTTCTATATTATCTTGAATAATTAAATAAGTTTAATTACGGTCCGTCAATATCAATTTCTACAATTTTTTAAATTTAATAATTTCAATCAAAATTTTAAATCAAATTTTGGTGGTAAAACTGTTTTTATCTATACGAATGGCGATGAAAATTTCATTTGAAACAATTTTTGTTTTTAGTAGTTAATTATTTATATTTTCTTCTTTGTATTTTTATTATTCTTTTTGATGAAAAAATTCTTTGATAGAAACTTGTCTAGTATTTAGTTGTAAAGATTTATTATGATAATCACTCATTGTAGAATTATCTAATTAACTCTTGAAATCGGTGATACAAATTTTAGGTTAAGCTTTCCTAGAATAATTAAGGCTGAGATGGGTCCTGGCTGGGTGAAGCTGTGCGATGATCCCCCTCCACAATCCAATTGATCATATTCAGCGTCATCCGGTCAGGATCCTGGGAATATGAGTCCATGCCGAGTGTTCTCACTCGGTACTTGGACTCATATTAGGTTAAATTTTAATTTTTTAAATTAAATTTTAAATTATTTAAGGTTCAGATGGGTCCTGGCTGGATGAAGCTGTGCGATGATCCCCCTCCACAATTCAATTGATCATATTCAGCGTCATCCGGTCAGGATCCTGGGAATATGAGTCCATGCCGAGTGTTCTCACTCGGTACTTGGACTCATATTAGGTTAAATTTTAATTTTTTAAATTAAATTTTAAATTATTTAAGGTTCAGATGGGTCCTGGCTGGATGAAGCTGTGCGATGATCCCCCTCCACAATTCAATTGATCATATTCAGCGTCATCCGGTCAGGATCCTGGGAATATGAGTCCATGCCGAGTGTTCTCACTCGGTACTTGGACTCATATTAGGTTAAATTTTATTTTTTTAAATTAAATTTTAAATTATTTAAGGTTCAGATGGGTCCTGGCTGGGTGAAGCTGTGCGATGATCCCCCTCCACAATCCAATTGATCATATTCAGCGTCATCCGGTCAGGATCCTGGGAATATGAGTCCATGCCGAGTGTTCTCACTCGGTACTTGGACTCATATTAGGTTAAATTTTATTTTTTTAAATTAAATTTTAAATTATTTAAGGTTCAGATGGGTCCTGGCTGGATGAAGCTGTGCGATGATCCCCCTCCACAATCCAATTGATCATATTCAGCGTCATCCGGTCAGGATCCTGGGAATATGAGTCCATGCCGAGTGTTCTCACTCGGTACTTGGACTCATATTAGGTTAAATTTTAATTTTTTAAATTAAATTTTAAATTATTTAAGGTTCAGATGGGTCCTGGCTGGATGAAGCTGTGCGATGATCCCCCTCCACAATTCAATTGATCATATTCAGCGTCATCCGGTCAGGATCCTGGGAATATGAGTCCATGCCGAGTGTTCTCACTCGGTACTTGGACTCATATTAGGTTAAATTTTAATTTTTTAAATTAAATTTTAAATTATTTAAGGTTCAGATGGGTCCTGGCTGGATGAAGCTGTGAGATGATCCCCCTCCACAATTCAATTGATCATATTCAGCGTCATCCGGTCAGGATCCTGGGAATATGAGTCCATGCCGAGTGTTCTCACTCGGTACTTGGACTCATATTAGGTTAAATTTTAATTTTTTAAATTAAATTTTAAATTATTTAAGGTTCAGATGGGTCCTGGCTGGATGAAGCTGTGCGATGATCCCCCTCCACAATTCAATTGATCATATTCAGCGTCATCCGGTCAGGATCCTGGGAATATGAGTCCATGCCGAGTGTTCTCACTCGGTACTTGGACTCATATTAGGTTAAATTTTAATTTTTTAAATTAAATTTTAAATTATTTAAGGTTCAGATGGGTCCTGGCTGGATGAAGCTGTGCGATGATCCCCCTCCACAATTCAATTGATCATATTCAGCGTCATCCGGTCAGGATCCTGGGAATATGAGTCCATGCCGAGTGTTCTCACTCGGTACTTGGACTCATATTAGGTTAAATTTTAATTTTTTAAATTAAATTTTAAATTATTTAAGGTTCAGATGGGTCCTGGCTGGATGAAGCTGTGAGATGATCCCCCTCCACAATTCAATTGATCATATTCAGCGTCATCCGGTCAGGATCCTGGGAATATGAGTCCATGCCGAGTGTTCTCACTCGGTACTTGGACTCATATTAGGTTAAATTTTATTTTTTTAAATTAAATTTTAAATTATTTAAGGTTCAGATGGGTCCTGGCTGGATGAAGCTGTGCGATGATCCCCCTCCACAATTCAATTGATCATATTCAGCGTCATCCGGTCAGGATCCTGGGAATATGAGTCCATGCCGAGTGTTCTCACTCGGTACTTGGACTCATATTAGGTTAAATTTTAATTTTTTAAATTAAATTTTAAATTATTTAAGGTTCAGATGGGTCCTGGCTGGATGAAGCTGTGCGATGATCCCCCTCCACAATTCAATTGATCATATTCAGCGTCATCCGGTCAGGATCCTGGGAATATGAGTCCATGCCGAGTGTTCTCACTCGGTACTTGGACTCATATTAGGTTAAATTTTATTTTTTTAAATTAAATTTTAAATTATTTAAGGTTCAGATGGGTCCTGGCTGGGTGAAGCTGTGCGATGATCCCCCTCCACAATCCAATTGATCATATTCAGCGTCATCCGGTCAGGATCCTGGGAATATGAGTCCATGCCGAGTGTTCTCACTCGGTACTTGGACTCATATTAGGTTAAATTTTATTTTTTTAAATTAAATTTTAAATTATTTAAGGTTCAGATGGGTCCTGGCTGGATGAAGCTGTGCGATGATCCCCCTCCACAATCCAATTGATCATATTCAGCGTCATCCGGTCAGGATCCTGGGAATATGAGTCCATGCCGAGTGTTCTCACTCGGTACTTGGACTCATATTAGGTTAAATTTTAATTTTTTAAATTAAATTTTAAATTATTTAAGGTTCAGATGGGTCCTGGCTGGATGAAGCTGTGCGATGATCCCCCTCCACAATTCAATTGATCATATTCAGCGTCATCCGGTCAGGATCCTGGGAATATGAGTCCATGCCGAGTGTTCTCACTCGGTACTTGGACTCATATTAGGTTAAATTTTAATTTTTTAAATTAAATTTTAAATTATTTAAGGTTCAGATGGGTCCTGGCTGGATGAAGCTGTGAGATGATCCCCCTCCACAATTCAATTGATCATATTCAGCGTCATCCGGTCAGGATCCTGGGAATATGAGTCCATGCCGAGTGTTCTCACTCGGTACTTGGACTCATATTAGGTTAAATTTTAATTTTTTAAATTAAATTTTAAATTATTTAAGGTTCAGATGGGTCCTGGCTGGATGAAGCTGTGCGATGATCCCCCTCCACAATTCAATTGATCATATTCAGCGTCATCCGGTCAGGATCCTGGGAATATGAGTCCATGCCGAGTGTTCTCACTCGGTACTTGGACTCATATTAGGTTAAATTTTAATTTTTTAAATTAAATTTTAAATTATTTAAGGTTCAGATGGGTCCTGGCTGGATGAAGCTGTGCGATGATCCCCCTCCACAATTCAATTGATCATATTCAGCGTCATCCGGTCAGGATCCTGGGAATATGAGTCCATGCCGAGTGTTCTCACTCGGTACTTGGACTCATATTAGGTTAAATTTTAATTTTTTAAATTAAATTTTAAATTATTTAAGGTTCAGATGGGTCCTGGCTGGATGAAGCTGTGAGATGATCCCCCTCCACAATTCAATTGATCATATTCAGCGTCATCCGGTCAGGATCCTGGGAATATGAGTCCATGCCGAGTGTTCTCACTCGGTACTTGGACTCATATTAGGTTAAATTTTATTTTTTTAAATTAAATTTTAAATTATTTAAGGTTCAGATGGGTCCTGGCTGGATGAAGCTGTGCGATGATCCCCCTCCACAATTCAATTGATCATATTCAGCGTCATCCGGTCAGGATCCTGGGAATATGAGTCCATGCCGAGTGTTCTCACTCGGTACTTGGACTCATATTAGGTTAAATTTTAATTTTTTAAATTAAATTTTAAATTATTTAAGGTTCAGATGGGTCCTGGCTGGATGAAGCTGTGCGATGATCCCCCTCCACAATCCAATTGATCATATTCAGCGTCATCCGGTCAGGATCCTGGGAATATGAGTCCATGCCGAGTGTTCTCACTCGGTACTTGGACTCATATTAGGTTAAATTTTAATTTTTTAAATTAAATTTTAAATTATTTAAGGTTCAGATGGGTCCTGGCTGGATGAAGCTGTGAGATGATCCCCCTCCACAATTCAATTGATCATATTCAGCGTCATCCGGTCAGGATCCTGGGAATATGAGTCCATGCCGAGTGTTCTCACTCGGTACTTGGACTCATATTAGGTTAAATTTTAATTTTTTAAATTAAATTTTAAATTATTTAAGGCTGAGATGGGTCCTGGCTGGATGAAGCTGTGAGATGATCCACCTCCACAATTCAATTGATCATATTCAGCGTCATCCGGTCAGGATCCTGGGAATATGAGTCCATGCCGAGTGTTCTCACTCGGTACTTGGACTCATATTAGGTTAAATTTTAATTTTTTAAATTAAATTTTAAATTATTTAAGGCTGAGATGGGTCCTGGCTGGATGAAGCTGTGAGATGATCCACCTCCACAATTCAATTGATCATATTCAGCGTCATCCGGTCAGGATCCTGGGAATATGAGTCCATGCCGAGTGTTCTCACTCGGTACTTGGACTCATATTAGGTTAAATTTTAATTTTTTAAATTAAATTTTAAATTATTTAAGGTTCAGATGGGTCCTGGCTGGATGAAGCTGTGAGATGATCCACCTCCACAATTCAATTGATCATATTCAGCGTCATCCGGTCAGGATCCTGGGAATATGAGTCCATGCCGAGTGTTCTCACTCGGTACTTGGACTCATATTAGGTTAAATTTTAATTTTTTAAATTAAATTTTAAATTATTTAAGGCTGAGATGGGTCCTGGCTGGATGAAGCTGTGAGATGATCCCCCTCCACAATTCAATTGATCATATTCAGCGTCATCCGGTCAGGATCCTGGGAATATGAGTCCATGCCGAGTGTTCTCACTCGGTACTTGGACTCATATTAGGTTAAATTTTAATTTTTTAAATTAAATTTTAAATTATTTAAGGCTGAGATGGGTCCTGGCTGGATGAAGCTGTGCGATGATCCCCCTCCACAATTCAATTGATCATATTCAGCGTCATCCGGTCAGGATCCTGGGAATATGAGTCCATGCCGAGTGTTCTCACTCGGTACTTGGACTCATATTAGGTTAAATTTTAATTTTTTAAATTAAATTTTAAATTATTTAAGGTTCAGATGGGTCCTGGCTGGATGAAGCTGTGCGATGATCCCCCTCCACAATTCAATTGATCATATTCAGCGTCATCCGGTCAGGATCCTGGGAATATGAGTCCATGCCGAGTGTTCTCACTCGGTACTTGGACTCATATTAGGTTAAATTTTAATTTTTTAAATTAAATTTTAAATTATTTAAGGTTCAGATGGGTCCTGGCTGGATGAAGCTGTGCGATGATCCCCCTCCACAATTCAATTGATCATATTCAGCGTCATCCGGTCAGGATCCTGGGAATATGAGTCCATGCCGAGTGTTCTCACTCGGTACTTGGACTCATATTAGGTTAAATTTTATTTTTTTAAATTAAATTTTAAATTATTTAAGGTTCAGATGGGTCCTGGCTGGGTGAAGCTGTGCGATGATCCCCCTCCACAATCCAATTGATCATATTCAGCGTCATCCGGTCAGGATCCTGGGAATATGAGTCCATGCCGAGTGTTCTCACTCGGTACTTGGACTCATATTAGGTTAAATTTTATTTTTTTAAATTAAATTTTAAATTATTTAAGGTTCAGATGGGTCCTGGCTGGATGAAGCTGTGCGATGATCCCCCTCCACAATCCAATTGATCATATTCAGCGTCATCCGGTCAGGATCCTGGGAATATGAGTCCATGCCGAGTGTTCTCACTCGGTACTTGGACTCATATTAGGTTAAATTTTAATTTTTTAAATTAAATTTTAAATTATTTAAGGTTCAGATGGGTCCTGGCTGGATGAAGCTGTGCGATGATCCCCCTCCACAATTCAATTGATCATATTCAGCGTCATCCGGTCAGGATCCTGGGAATATGAGTCCATGCCGAGTGTTCTCACTCGGTACTTGGACTCATATTAGGTTAAATTTTAATTTTTTAAATTAAATTTTAAATTATTTAAGGTTCAGATGGGTCCTGGCTGGATGAAGCTGTGAGATGATCCACCTCCACAATTCAATTGATCATATTCAGCGTCATCCGGTCAGGATCCTGGGAATATGAGTACATGCCGAGTGTTCTCACTCGGTACTTGGACTCATATTAGGTTGAATTTTAATTTTTTAAATTAAATTTTAAATTATTTAAGGCTGAGATGGGTCCTGGCTGGATGAAGCTGTGAGATGATCCCCCTCCACAATTCAATTGATCATATTCAGCGTCATCCGGTCAGGATCCTGGGAATATGAGTACATGCCGAGTGTTCTCACTCGGTACTTGGACTCATATTAGGTTGAATTTTAATTTTTTAAATTAAATTTTAAATTATTTAAGGTTCAGATGGGTCCTGGCTGGATGAAGCTGTGAGATGATCCTCCTCCACAATTCAATTGATCATATTCAGCGTCATCCGGTCAGGATCCTGGGAATATGAGTCCATGCCGAGTGTTCTCACTCGGTACTTGGACTCATATTAGGTTAATTTTAATTTTTTAAATTAAATTTTAAATTATTTAAGGCTGAGATGGGTCCTGGCTGGATGAAGCTGTGAGATGATCCCCCTCCACAATTCAATTGATCATATTCAGCGTCATCCGGTCAGGATCCTGGGAATATGAGTCCATGCCGAGTGTTCTCACTCGGTACTTGGACTCATATTAGGTTAAATTTTAATTTTTTAAATTAAATTTTAAATTATTTAAGGCTGAGATGGGTCCTGGCTGGATGAAGCTGTGAGATGATCCCCCTCCACAATTCAATTGATCATATTCAGCGTCATCCGGTCAGGATCCTGGGAATATGAGTCCATGCCGAGTGAGAACACTCGGTACTTGGACTCATATTAGGTTAAATTTCAATTTTTTAAATTAAATTTTAAATTATTTAAGGCTGAGATGGGTCCTGGCTGGATGAAGCTGTGAGATGATCCCCCTCCACAATTCAATTGATCATATTCAGCGTCATCCGGTCAGGATCCTGGGAATATGAGTCCATGCCGAGTGTTCTCACTCGGTACTTGGACTCATATTAGGTTAAATTTTATTTTTTTTAATTAAATTTTAAATTATTTAAGGCTGAGATGGGTCCTGGCTGGATGAAGCTGTGAGATGATCCCCCTCCACAATTCAATTGATCATATTCAGCGTCATCCGGTCAGGATCCTGGGAATATGAGTCCATGCCGAGTGTTCTCACTCGGTACTTGGACTCATATTAGGTTAAATTTTATTTTTTTAAATTAAATTTTAAATTATTTAAGGTTCAGATGGGTCCTGGCTGGATGAAGCTGTGAGATGATCCCCCTCCACAATTCAATTGATCATATTCAGCGTCATCCGGTCAGGATCCTGGGAATATGAGTCCATGCCGAGTGTTCTCACTCGGTACTTGGACTCATATTAGGTTAAATTTTATTTTTTTAAATTAAATTTTAAATTATTTAAGGTTCAGATGGGTCCTGGCTGGATGAAGCTGTGAGATGATCCACCTCCACAATTCAATTGATCATATTCAGCGTCATCCGGTCAGGATCCTGGGAATATGAGTCCATGCCGAGTGTTCTCACTCGGTACTTGGACTCATATTAGGTTAAATTTTATTTTTTTAAATTAAATTTTAAATTATTTAAGGTTCAGATGGGTCCTGGCTGGATGAAGCTGTGAGATGATCCACCTCCACAATTCAATTGATCATATTCAGCGTCATCCGGTCAGGATCCTGGGAATATGAGTCCATGCCGAGTGTTCTCACTCGGTACTTGGACTCATATTAGGTTAAATTTTAATTTTTTAAATTAAATTTTAAATTATTTAAGGCTGAGATGGGTCCTGGCTGGATGAAGCTGTGAGATGATCCCCCTCCACAATTCAATTGATCATATTCAGCGTCATCCGGTCAGGATCCTGGGAATATGAGTCCATGCCGAGTGTTCTCACTCGGTACTTGGACTCATATTAGGTTAAATTTTAATTTTTTAAATTAAATTTTAAATTATTTAAGGCTGAGATGGGTCCTGGCTGGATGAAGCTGTGAGATGATCCCCCTCCACAATTCAATTGATCATATTCAGCGTCATCCGGTCAGGATCCTGGGAATATGAGTCCATGCCGAGTGTTCTCACTCGGTACTTGGACTCATATTAGGTTAAATTTTAATTTTTTAAATTAAATTTTAAATTATTTAAGGCTGAGATGGGTCCTGGCTGGATGAAGCTGTGAGATGATCCCCCTCCACAATTCAATTGATCATATTCAGCGTCATCCGGTCAGGATCCTGGGAATATGAGTCCATGCCGAGTGTTCTCACTCGGTACTTGGACTCATATTAGGTTAAATTTTATTTTTTTAAATTAAATTTTAAATTATTTAAGGTTCAGATGGGTCCTGGCTGGATGAAGCTGTGCGATGATCCCCCTCCACAAGCCAATTGATCATATTCAGCGTCATCCGGTCAGGATCCTGGGAATATGAGTCCATGCCGAGTGTTCTCACTCGGTACTTGGACTCATATTAGGTTAAATTTTATTTTTTTAAATTAAATTTTAAATTATTTAAGGTTCAGATGGGTCCTGGCTGGATGAAGCTGTGAGATGATCCACCTCCACAATTCAATTGATCATATTCAGCGTCATCCGGTCAGGATCCTGGGAATATGAGTCCATGCCGAGTGTTCTCACTCGGTACTTGGACTCATATTAGGTTAAATTTTATTTTTTTAAATTAAATTTTAAATTATTTAAGGTTCAGATGGGTCCTGGCTGGATGAAGCTGTGAGATGATCCACCTCCACAATTCAATTGATCATATTCAGCGTCATCCGGTCAGGATCCTGGGAATATGAGTCCATGCCGAGTGTTCTCACTCGGTACTTGGACTCATATTAGGTTAAATTTTAATTTTTTAAATTAAATTTTAAATTATTTAAGGCTGAGATGGGTCCTGGCTGGATGAAGCTGTGAGATGATCCCCCTCCACAATTCAATTGATCATATTCAGCGTCATCCGGTCAGGATCCTGGGAATATGAGTCCATGCCGAGTGTTCTCACTCGGTACTTGGACTCATATTAGGTTAAATTTTAATTTTTTAAATTAAATTTTAAATTATTTAAGGCTGAGATGGGTCCTGGCTGGATGAAGCTGTGAGATGATCCCCCTCCACAATTCAATTGATCATATTCAGCGTCATCCGGTCAGGATCCTGGGAATATGAGTCCATGCCGAGTGTTCTCACTCGGTACTTGGACTCATATTAGGTTAAATTTTAATTTTTTAAATTAAATTTTAAATTATTTAAGGCTGAGATGGGTCCTGGCTGGATGAAGCTGTGAGATGATCCCCCTCCACAATTCAATTGATCATATTCAGCGTCATCCGGTCAGGATCCTGGGAATATGAGTCCATGCCGAGTGTTCTCACTCGGTACTTGGACTCATATTAGGTTAAATTTTAATTTTTTAAATTAAATTTTAAATTATTTAAGGCTGAGATGGGTCCTGGCTGGATGAAGCTGTGAGATGATCCACCTCCACAATTCAATTGATCATATTCAGCGTCATCCGGTCAGGATCCTGGGAATATGAGTCCATGCCGAGTGTTCTCACTCGGTACTTGGACTCATATTAGGTTAAATTTTAATTTTTTAAATTAAATTTTAAATTATTTAAGGTTCAGATGGGTCCTGGCTGGATGAAGCTGTGCGATGATCCCCCTCCACAATTCAATTGATCATATTCAGCGTCATCCGGTCAGGATCCTGGGAATATGTGTCCATGCCGAGTGTTCTCACTCGGTACTTGGACTCATATTAGGTTAAATTTTATTTTTTTTAAATTAAATTTTAAATTATTTAAGGTTCAGATGGGTCCTGGCTGGATGAAGCTGTGCGATGATCCCCCTCCACAATTCAATTGATCATATTCAGCGTCATCCGGTCAGGATCCTGGGAATATGAGTCCATGCCGAGTGTTCTCACTCGGTACTTGGACTCATATTAGGTTAAATTTTAATTTTTTAAATTAAATTTTAAATTATTTAAGGTTCAGATGGGTCCTGGCTGGATGAAGCTGTGCGATGATCCCCCTCCACAATTCAATTGATCATATTCAGCGTCATCCGGTCAGGATCCTGGGAATATGTGTCCATGCCGAGTGTTCTCACTCGGTACTTGGACTCATATTAGGTTAAATTTTATTTTTTTAAATTAAATTTTAAATTATTTAAGGCTGAGATGGGTCCTGGCTGGATGAAGCTGTGCGATGATCCCCCTCCACAATCCAATTGATCATATTCAGCGTCATCCGGTCAGGATCCTGGGAATATGAGTCCATGCCGAGTGTTCTCACTCGGTACTTGGACTCATATTAGGTTAAATTTTATTTTTTTAAATTAAATTTTAAATTATTTAAGGTTCAGATGGGTCCTGGCTGGGTGAAGCTGTGCGATGATCCCCCTCCACAATCCAATTGATCATATTCAGCGTCATCCGGTCAGGATCCTGGGAATATGAGTCCATGCCGAGTGTTCTCACTCGGTACTTGGACTCATATTAGGTTAAATTTTATTTTTTTTAATTAAATTTTAAATTATTTAAGGCTGAGATGGGTCCTGGCTGGATGAAGCTGTGAGATGATCCCCCTCCACAATTCAATTGATCATATTCAGCGTCATCCGGTCAGGATCCTGGGAATATGAGTCCATGCCGAGTGTTCTCACTCGGTACTTGGACTCATATTAGGTTAAATTTTATTTTTTTAAATTAAATTTTAAATTATTTAAGGTTCAGATGGGTCCTGGCTGGATGAAGCTGTGAGATGATCCCCCTCCACAATTCAATTGATCATATTCAGCGTCATCCGGTCAGGATCCTGGGAATATGAGTCCATGCCGAGTGTTCTCACTCGGTACTTGGACTCATATTAGGTTAAATTTTATTTTTTTAAATTAAATTTTAAATTATTTAAGGTTCAGATGGGTCCTGGCTGGATGAAGCTGTGAGATGATCCACCTCCACAATTCAATTGATCATATTCAGCGTCATCCGGTCAGGATCCTGGGAATATGAGTCCATGCCGAGTGTTCTCACTCGGTACTTGGACTCATATTAGGTTAAATTTTAATTTTTTAAATTAAATTTTAAATTATTTAAGGCTGAGATGGGTCCTGGCTGGATGAAGCTGTGAGATGATCCCCCTCCACAATTCAATTGATCATATTCAGCGTCATCCGGTCAGGATCCTGGGAATATGAGTCCATGCCGAGTGTTCTCACTCGGTACTTGGACTCATATTAGGTTAAATTTTAATTTTTTAAATTAAATTTTAAATTATTTAAGGCTGAGATGGGTCCTGGCTGGATGAAGCTGTGAGATGATCCACCTCCACAATTCAATTGATCATATTCAGCGTCATCCGGTCAGGATCCTGGGAATATGAGTCCATGCCGAGTGTTCTCACTCGGTACTTGGACTCATATTAGGTTAAATTTTAATTTTTTAAATTAAATTTTAAATTATTTAAGGCTGAGATGGGTCCTGGCTGGATGAAGCTGTGAGATGATCCCCCTCCACAATTCAATTGATCATATTCAGCGTCATCCGGTCAGGATCCTGGGAATATGAGTCCATGCCGAGTGTTCTCACTCGGTACTTGGACTCATATTAGGTTAAATTTTAATTTTTTAAATTAAATTTTAAATTATTTAAGGCTGAGATGGGTCCTGGCTGGATGAAGCTGTGAGATGATCCACCTCCACAATTCAATTGATCATATTCAGCGTCATCCGGTCAGGATCCTGGGAATATGAGTCCATGCCGAGTGTTCTCACTCGGTACTTGGACTCATATTAGGTTAAATTTTAATTTTTTAAATTAAATTTTAAATTATTTAAGGTTCAGATGGGTCCTGGCTGGATGAAGCTGTGCGATGATCCCCCTCCACAATTCAATTGATCATATTCAGCGTCATCCGGTCAGGATCCTGGGAATATGTGTCCATGCCGAGTGTTCTCACTCGGTACTTGGACTCATATTAGGTTAAATTTTATTTTTTTTAAATTAAATTTTAAATTATTTAAGGTTCAGATGGGTCCTGGCTGGATGAAGCTGTGCGATGATCCCCCTCCACAATCCAATTGATCATATTCAGCGTCATCCGGTCAGGATCCTGGGAATATGAGTCCATGCCGAGTGTTCTCACTCGGTACTTGGACTCATATTAGGTTAAATTTTAATTTTTTAAATTAAATTTTAAATTATTTAAGGTTCAGATGGGTCCTGGCTGGATGAAGCTGTGCGATGATCCCCCTCCACAATTCAATTGATCATATTCAGCGTCATCCGGTCAGGATCCTGGGAATATGTGTCCATGCCGAGTGTTCTCACTCGGTACTTGGACTCATATTAGGTTAAATTTTATTTTTTTAAATTAAATTTTAAATTATTTAAGGCTGAGATGGGTCCTGGCTGGATGAAGCTGTGCGATGATCCCCCTCCACAATCCAATTGATCATATTCAGCGTCATCCGGTCAGGATCCTGGGAATATGAGTCCATGCCGAGTGTTCTCACTCGGTACTTGGACTCATATTAGGTTAAATTTTATTTTTTTAAATTAAATTTTAAATTATTTAAGGTTCAGATGGGTCCTGGCTGGATGAAGCTGTGCGATGATCCCCCTCCACAATTCAATTGGTCATATTCAGCTTCATCCAGTCAGGACCCTTTGAAGTCAGGACCCTTTTTCCAGTCAGATGAAACTTTATTTTGAAAAGTTCTGGATTTATTGCCCTTGATCCGATTCTCCTGTTTGTCTTTCTGTGTTTTGTTTTTCTCGATTTTTGGACACCCCTGGAATTCCATTTCGTGACAATCCTCGTCAATCGCGTGGGCTGCGGGTAAGGAACGTGGCTATCCAGTTCTCTCTGGCAATCAGTATTCTTCGTTGTATACGTGGCTCGATTTCCTCTTTCTGAAGACATTATCTTTTCTCATTCCTAGTTCTTGTGGTTATCGATAAGCTCTCCATGCACATCAAACTAGGCTAATTCGCTGGTTTTCTCGTCTCCGTGGTAGAGTATTTGAGGTCGTTGGGAATTCCTGTTTCAATCGGACCTGGAGGTCTTGTGATTGGTGTAATTGTTGAAAGCGAGCACCAGCCGATGTTTAAATTGGATGTAATTTCGACTAGTTTCCGTTTCCCGAAAGTTCCCGAAATCTGTTTAAGTCTCCTCCCGATATAGTGCCTAAATGTGTGGTCCAAATCTTCGAGAACATTTTCGAAAAAGATGATGTTAAAACGATAGAGCGGTGGTGTTTGAGCATTTCGGCATCTTTTTCTTGGGTAGCAACGTGGTCTTGATCCTTTTTAGTCTGGATGTGTTCTTCTCTCATGAATTGATCGATTTTTCATCTTGGCCATTGGGATTGATAGCGTTTATGTGCTTTTAACATTATCGGTATTACACCGTCCTGACGGGAGAAGACTCGTTTTTATTTGGCGTATTATGAGATGTGCGATTTAACCAATATTCCTAATATACGTGACTTATACATTCCGCAACTATCTCCAGCATCCATGATGTGATCCGATAGGGCCCTAGATCCGTTTAAATTCTATGGTCAGGTATTGTGCTCCGTCAACTTTGATGCTTCTCGGTTGATCATCTGGTGAGTGAGGGCGGTCGTGTGACGATTCAAATTAATTCGAAGGGTTGTTGGCGATTCTTCACTTACATGATTTGTGCAATTGTGTTAAAAGTAGGAATGAAACACAATTCTATGGTAATATTTTTGTATTTTCAGATATTTCTCCAGAATGTTCTTCTTCGCTTTGCCAATATTCACCAAACCGTCTTCTCCTCGATAATACCGATTTTTCTTCGACGTTCCCTGGTGGTAGACTTCTCGTGGACGAATTCCGAAACCCAAAGCAGTTTCGATGATTATTAAATTTTTATAATTTAATGTAATAATTAATTATTTTTATTAAATAATTATTGTTTGGAATCAAAAAAGAATTCCATAATTGTTTTGAAATTGAAATATGTTGCTGTGTATTTTGTTTCAGACATCATTCAAGTTTTAAACGGCATTTGATTGGAAGAAGAGCAAATCGAGTGGAATTGAAGAGAATGATGTAAGTCCTTATTAAATATTAACCATGTTAAAATTTGAAGTGGTCCGGATCCCCAAAAAATATGATTTAATACGCTTTAATCGCCCGGTTGAATACGCCACCAGAAATAAAAATGATTGGTTCATTGATGGCTTTAGATCGTCATTGAACCATGGTAATAGTTATCATATTTATGGTCTGAATTGAAAACCCTTAAAAGTCGACAGAAAATATAAACGGCGGATATCAGTAATTCGTGATTGAATTTTGTTCAATTTGATTTTTCCGGTATAATGCGTGGATTTGTTTTGTGGTGTAAGTTGTGAGTATGCCGGACTTTCGCCGCCTAGGTGGGTCTTGATTCATTGACATTGTTCATCAAGGATTTGAAGTTGTTTCCCTTGCTCATCATAGCGTTTTAAAACTCTTCCCCATTTCTTTATATAATAATAAGCTTTTGCGCGAGTTGATCCTTGAAGAATCTTCATCCAACAAATCGTAAACTTTTCATTCTCAACATTGCTGATGAACCTCGTAGATTTTGTAGTTAAATTATTAAATTTGCGAGTTTATTCAATATTGCGGCATCGGCGTAAGATTGCACGTAAGTGCTCCGGATCCAAAAAAAAAGATGAGATGAGTTGAGAATGATAAGAAAGAAGATTCCTAGCTCGGTAAAGGAATTTGAGCAAAATGAAAGGAAAGAGAAAGATCAAGTGGAGGAAGAGAGAACCTCCACCAATGGCCAATAAGAAGTTGCCATCAGCGAAGGGACTACTCTTTCATTCGTTAGCAAGGGTGGCTAAAAAAGAGAAGAGGAGCCAACCGCACAGGTCGAATGAACGAGCAGCAAGTGATTTTTGGCGGAATCTCCATCTTACATTGACCTAGACTACACTGTAAGCACGCTAGCTTGCGTAGTCAAAGCATTTGAAGATCAATACACACATTTAAACTTGATTTATTTCAATGTTTTCCTATCAAAATGCCTTGACCAATAATTTGAAAAAATTTAAATAATTTTGAATTAGCATCGCTTCTTTGATCTGCTGAAATGGCGTAGGAACGCCGCTTGAATACATTGTAGTCTCTGTCAATGTAAGATTGAGATTTGAAATAAATTTCATTTTATTTGAATTCGCTCATCTTGTGTGGCTGCATAGCTGAAATAAATAAACCATTTGAATATTTATATTAACATTTCTGTTTTCAGGTTACATCAGGGGAAATGTTCGACGTCAATTTTTTGAGCGGATCAATCAACATATATCAACGTTACCCGAGTTTCAATGGCGTCAATACAAGGGTTTCAATGAGTCGTTAGTTCGTGCTTTTGTTTAAAATACTTATTTTCATAAATTGATTATTGTTGAATCCTTATTAATTAAGCTGGATGGATCTTTATAAAAGTTTAGTAAAATACAGTATCATGGCGGCACGAGGTAAACCTCGCCTTTAAAGAATATTTTTGATACAATTATTTCAGTTTTTCTGAATTTCATATTTCTATATTATCTTGAATAATTAAATAAGTTTAATTACGGTCCGTCAATATCAATTTCTACAATTTTTTAAATTTAATAATTTCAATCAAAATTTTAAATCAAATTTTGGTGGTAAAACTGTTTTGATCTATACGAATGGCGATGAAAATTTCATTTGAAACAATTATTGTTTTTAGTAGTTAATTATTTATATTTTCTTCTTTGTATTTTTATTATTCTTTTTGATGAAAAAATTCTTTGATAGAAACTTGTCTAGTATTTAGTTGTAAAGATTTATTATGATAATCACTCATTGTAGAATTATCTAATTAACTCTTGAAATCGGTGATACAAATTTTAGGTTAAGCTTTCCTAGAATAATTAAGGCTGAGATGGGTCCTGGCTGGGCGAAGCTGTGCGATGATCCCCCTCCACAATTCAATTGATCATATTCAGCGTCATCCGGTCAGGATCCTGGGAATATGAGTCCATGCCGAGTGTTCTCACTCGGTACTTGGACTCATATTAGGTTAAATTTTAATTTTTTAAATTAAATTTTAAATTATTTAAGGTTCAGATGGGTCCTGGCTGGATGAAGCTGTGCGATGATCCCCCTCCACAATCCAATTGATCATATTCAGCGTCATCCGGTCAGGATCCTGGGAATATGAGTCCATGCCGAGTGTTCTCACTCGGTACTTGGACTCATATTAGGTTAAATTTTAATTTTTTAAATTAAATTTTAAATTATTTAAGGTTCAGATGGGTCCTGGCTGGATGAAGCTGTGCGATGATCCCCCTCCACAATCCAATTGATCATATTCAGCGTCATCCGGTCAGGATCCTGGGAATATGAGTCCATGCCGAGTGTTCTCACTCGGTACTTGGACTCATATTAGGTTAAATTTTAATTTTTTAAATTAAATTTTAAATTATTTAAGGTTCAGATGGGTCCTGGCTGGATGAAGCTGTGAGATGATCCACCTCCACAATTCAATTGATCATATTCAGCGTCATCCGGTCAGGATCCTGGGAATATGAGTCCATGCCGAGTGTTCTCACTCGGTACTTGGACTCATATTAGGTTAAATTTTAATTTTTTAAATTAAATTTTAAATTATTTAAGGTTCAGATGGGTCCTGGCTGGATGAAGCTGTGCGATGATCCCCCTCCACAATTCAATTGATCATATTCAGCGTCATCCGGTCAGGATCCTGGGAATATGAGTCCATGCCGAGTGTTCTCACTCGGTACTTGGACTCATATTAGGTTAAATTTTAATTTTTTAAATTAAATTTTAAATTATTTAAGGCTGAGATGGGTCCTGGCTGGATGAAGCTGTGAGATGATCCACCTCCACAATTCAATTGATCATATTCAGCGTCATCCGGTCAGGATCCTGGGAATATGAGTCCATGCCGAGTGTTCTCACTCGGTACTTGGACTCATATTAGGTTAAATTTTAATTTTTTAAATTAAATTTTAAATTATTTAAGGCTGAGATGGGTCCTGGCTGGATGAAGCTGTGAGATGATCCACCTCCACAATTCAATTGATCATATTCAGCGTCATCCGGTCAGGATCCTGGGAATATGAGTCCATGCCGAGTGTTCTCACTCGGTACTTGGACTCATATTAGGTTAAATTTTAATTTTTTAAATTAAATTTTAAATTATTTAAGGCTGAGATGGGTCCTGGGTGGATGAAGCTGTGAGATGATCCACCTCCACAATTCAATTGATCATATTCAGCGTCATCCGGTCAGGATCCTGGGAATATGAGTCCATGCCGAGTGTTCTCACTCGGTACTTGGACTCATATTAGGTTAAATTTTAATTTTTTAAATTAAATTTTAAATTATTTAAGGCTGAGATGGGTCCTGGCTGGATGAAGCTGTGAGATGATCCCCCTCCACAATTCAATTGATCATATTCAGCGTCATCCGGTCAGGATCCTGGGAATATGAGTCCATGCCGAGTGTTCTCACTCGGTACTTGGACTCATATTAGGTTAAATTTTAATTTTTTAAATTAAATTTTAAATTATTTAAGGCTGAGATGGGTCCTGGCTGGATGAAGCTGTGAGATGATCCCCCTCCACAATTCAATTGATCATATTCAGCGTCATCCGGTCAGGATCCTGGGAATATGAGTCCATGCCGAGTGTTCTCACTCGGTACTTGGACTCATATTAGGTTAAATTTTAATTTTTTAAATTAAATTTTAAATTATTTAAGGCTGAGATGGGTCCTGGCTGGATGAAGCTGTGAGATGATCCACCTCCACAATTCAATTGATCATATTCAGCGTCATCCGGTCAGGATCCTGGGAATATGAGTCCATGCCGAGTGTTCTCACTCGGTACTTGGACTCATATTAGGTTAAATTTTAATTTTTTAAATTAAATTTTAAATTATTTAAGGCTGAGATGGGTCCTGGCTGGATGAAGCTGTGAGATGATCCACCTCCACAATTCAATTGATCATATTCAGCGTCATCCGGTCAGGATCCTGGGAATATGAGTCCATGCCGAGTGTTCTCACTCGGTACTTGGACTCATATTAGGTTAAATTTTAATTTTTTAAATTAAATTTTAAATTATTTAAGGCTGAGATGGGTCCTGGCTGGATGAAGCTGTGAGATGATCCCCCTCCACAATTCAATTGATCATATTCAGCGTCATCCGGTCAGGATCCTGGGAATATGAGTCCATGCCGAGTGTTCTCACTCGGTACTTGGACTCATATTAGGTTAAATTTTAATTTTTTAAATTAAATTTTAAATTATTTAAGGCTGAGATGGGTCCTGGCTGGATGAAGCTGTGAGATGATCCCCCTCCACAATTCAATTGATCATATTCAGCGTCATCCGGTCAGGATCCTGGGAATATGAGTCCATGCCGAGTGTTCTCACTCGGTACTTGGACTCATATTAGGTTAAATTTTAATTTTTTAAATTAAATTTTAAATTATTTAAGGCTGAGATGGGTCCTGGCTGGATGAAGCTGTGAGATGATCCACCTCCACAATTCAATTGATCATATTCAGCGTCATCCGGTCAGGATCCTGGGAATATGAGTCCATGCCGAGTGTTCTCACTCGGTACTTGGACTCATATTAGGTTAAATTTTAATTTTTTAAATTAAATTTTAAATTATTTAAGGCTGAGATGGGTCCTGGCTGGATGAAGCTGTGAGATGATCCACCTCCACAATTCAATTGATCATATTCAGCGTCATCCGGTCAGGATCCTGGGAATATGAGTCCATGCCGAGTGTTCTCACTCGGTACTTGGACTCATATTAGGTTAAATTTTAATTTTTTAAATTAAATTTTAAATTATTTAAGGCTGAGATGGGTCCTGGCTGGATGAAGCTGTGAGATGATCCACCTCCACAATTCAATTGATCATATTCAGCGTCATCCGGTCAGGATCCTGGGAATATGAGTCCATGCCGAGTGTTCTCACTCGGTACTTGGACTCATATTAGGTTAAATTTTAATTTTTTAAATTAAATTTTAAATTATTTAAGGCTGAGATGGGTCCTGGCTGGATGAAGCTGTGAGATGATCCCCCTCCACAATTCAATTGATCATATTCAGCGTCATCCGGTCAGGATCCTGGGAATATGAGTCCATGCCGAGTGTTCTCACTCGGTACTTGGACTCATATTAGGTTAAATTTTAATTTTTTAAATTAAATTTTAAATTATTTAAGGCTGAGATGGGTCCTGGCTGGATGAAGCTGTGAGATGATCCCCCTCCACAATTCAATTGATCATATTCAGCGTCATCCGGTCAGGATCCTGGGAATATGAGTCCATGCCGAGTGTTCTCACTCGGTACTTGGACTCATATTAGGTTAAATTTTAATTTTTTAAATTAAATTTTAAATTATTTAAGGCTGAGATGGGTCCTGGCTGGATGAAGCTGTGAGATGATCCACCTCCACAATTCAATTGATCATATTCAGCGTCATCCGGTCAGGATCCTGGGAATATGAGTCCATGCCGAGTGTTCTCACTCGGTACTTGGACTCATATTAGGTTAAATTTTAATTTTTTAAATTAAATTTTAAATTATTTAAGGCTGAGATGGGTCCTGGCTTGATGAAGCTGTGAGATGATCCACCTCCACAATTCAATTGATCATATTCAGCGTCATCCGGTCAGGATCCTGGGAATATGAGTCCATGCCGAGTGTTCTCACTCGGTACTTGGACTCATATTAGGTTAAATTTTAATTTTTTAAATTAAATTTTAAATTATTTAAGGCTGAGATGGGTCCTGGCTTGATGAAGCTGTGAGATGATCCACCTCCACAATTCAATTGATCATATTCAGCGTCATCCGGTCAGGATCCTGGGAATATGAGTCCATGCCGAGTGTTCTCACTCGGTACTTGGACTCATATTAGGTTAAATTTTAATTTTTTAAATTAAATTTTAAATTATTTAAGGTTCAGATGGGTCCTGGCTGGATGAAGCTGTGAGATGATCCACCTCCACAATTCAATTGATCATATTCAGCGTCATCCGGTCAGGATCCTGGGAATATGAGTCCATGCCGAGTGTTCTCACTCGGTACTTGGACTCATATTAGGTTAAATTTTAATTTTTTAAATTAAATTTTAAATTATTTAAGGCTGAGATGGGTCCTGGCTTGATGAAGCTGTGAGATGATCCACCTCCACAATTCAATTGATCATATTCAGCGTCATCCGGTCAGGATCCTGGGAATATGAGTCCATGCCGAGTGTTCTCACTCGGTACTTGGACTCATATTAGGTTAAATTTTAATTTTTTAAATTAAATTTTAAATTATTTAAGGCTGAGATGGGTCCTGGCTTGATGAAGCTGTGAGATGATCCACCTCCACAATTCAATTGATCATATTCAGCGTCATCCGGTCAGGATCCTGGGAATATGAGTCCATGCCGAGTGTTCTCACTCGGTACTTGGACTCATATTAGGTTAAATTTTAATTTTTTAAATTAAATTTTAAATTATTTAAGGTTCAGATGGGTCCTGGCTGGATGAAGCTGTGAGATGATCCACCTCCACAATTCAATTGATCATATTCAGCGTCATCCGGTCAGGATCCTGGGAATATGAGTCCATGCCGAGTGTTCTCACTCGGTACTTGGACTCATATTAGGTTAAATTTTAATTTTTTAAATTAAATTTTAAATTATTTAAGGCTGAGATGGGTCCTGGCTGGATGAAGCTGTGAGATGATCCCCCTCCACAATTCAATTGATCATATTCAGCGTCATCCGGTCAGGATCCTGGGAATATGAGTCCATGCCGAGTGTTCTCACTCGGTACTTGGACTCATATTAGGTTAAATTTTAATTTTTTAAATTAAATTTTAAATTATTTAAGGCTGAGATGGGTCCTGGCTGGATGAAGCTGTGCGATGATCCCCCTCCACAATTCAATTGATCATATTCAGCGTCATCCGGTCAGGATCCTGGGAATATGAGTCCATGCCGAGTGTTCTCACTCGGTACTTGGACTCATATTATGTTAAATTTTATTTTTTTTAATTAAATTTTAAATTATTTAAGGTTCAGATGGGTCCTGGCTGGATGAAGCTGTGAGATGATCCCCCTCCACAATTCAATTGATCATATTCAGCGTCATCCGGTCAGGAACCATTGAATATGAGTCCATGCCGAGTGTTCTCACTCGGTACTTGGACTCATATTAGGTTAAATTTTAATTTTTTAAATTAAATTTTAAATTATTCAAGGCTGAGATGGGTCCTGGCTGGATGAAGCTGTGCGATGATCCCCCTCCACAATTCAATTGATCATATTCAGCGTCATCCGGTCAGGATCCTGGGAATATGAGTCCATGCCGAGTGTTCTCACTCGGTACTTGGACTCATATTAGGTTAAATTTTAATTTTTTAAATTAAATTTTAAATTATTTAAGGCTGAGATGGGTCCTGGCTGGATGAAGCTGTGAGATGATCCACCTCCACAATTCAATTGATCATATTCAGCGTCATCCGGTCAGGATCCTGGGAATATGAGTCCATGCCGAGTGTTCTCACTCGGTACTTGGACTCATATTAGGTTAAATTTTATTTTTTTAAATTAAATTTTAAATTATTTAAGGCTGAGATGGGTCCTGGCTGGATGAAGCTGTGAGATGATCCACCTCCACAATTCAATTGATCATATTCAGCGTCATCCGGTCAGGATCCTGGGAATATGAGTCCATGCCGAGTGTTCTCACTCGGTACTTGGACTCATATTAGGTTAAATTTTAATTTTTTAAATTAAATTTTAAATTATTTAAGGCTGAGATGGGTCCTGGCTGGATGAAGCTGTGAGATGATCCCCCTCCACAATTCAATTGATCATATTCAGCGTCATCCGGTCAGGATCCTGGGAATATGAGTCCATGCCGAGTGTTCTCACTCGGTACTTGGACTCATATTAGGTTAAATTTTAATTTTTTAAATTAAATTTTAAATTATTTAAGGCTGAGATGGGTCCTGGCTGGATGAAGCTGTGCGATGATCCCCCTCCACAATTCAATTGATCATATTCAGCGTCATCCGGTCAGGATCCTGGGAATATGAGTCCATGCCGAGTGTTCTCACTCGGTACTTGGACTCATATTAGGTTAAATTTTATTTTTTTAAATTAAATTTTAAATTATTTAAGGCTGAGATGGGTCCTGGCTGGATGAAGCTGTGAGATGATCCACCTCCACAATTC
Source organism: Caenorhabditis plicata (assembly GCA_963931815.1). Taxonomy (NCBI): domain Eukaryota; kingdom Metazoa; phylum Nematoda; class Chromadorea; order Rhabditida; family Rhabditidae; genus Caenorhabditis; species Caenorhabditis plicata. Next base: position 19,791,837 of record OZ007492.1, on the reverse strand, counting down.
AATTGATCATATTCAGCGTCATCCGGTCAGGATCCTGGGAATATGAGTCCATGCCGAGTGTTCTCACTCGGTACTTGGACTCATATTAGGTTAAATTTTAATTTTTTAAATTAAATTTTAAATTATTTAAGGCTGAGATGGGTCCTGGCTGGATGAAGCTGTGAGATGATCCCCCTCCACAATTCAATTGATCATATTCAGCGTCATCCGGTCAGGATCCTGGGAATATGAGTCCATGCCGAGTGTTCTCACTCGGTACTTGGACTCATATTAGGTTAAATTTTATTTTTTTAAATTAAATTTTAAATTATTTAAGGCTGAGATGGGTCCTGGCTGGATGAAGCTGTGAGATGATCCACCTCCACAATTCAATTGATCATATTCAGCGTCATCCGGTCAGGATCCTGGGAATATGAGTCCATGCCGAGTGTTCTCACTCGGTACTTGGACTCATATTAGGTTAAATTTTAATTTTTTAAATTAAATTTTAAATTATTTAAGGCTGAGATGGGTCCTGGCTGGATGAAGCTGTGCGATGATCCCCCTCCACAATTCAATTGATCATATTCAGCGTCATCCGGTCAGGATCCTGGGAATATGAGTCCATGCCGAGTGTTCTCACTCGGTACTTGGACTCATATTAGGTTAAATTTTATTTTTTTAAATTAAATTTTAAATTATTTAAGGCTGAGATGGGTCCTGGCTGGATGAAGCTGTGCGATGATCCCCCTCCACAATTCAATTGATCATATTCAGCGTCATCCGGTCAGGATCCTGGGAATATGAGTCCATGCCGAGTGTTCTCACTCGGTACTTGGACTCATATTAGGTTAAATTTTATTTTTTTAAATTAAATTTTAAATTATTTAAGGCTGAGATGGGTCCTGGCTGGATGAAGCTGTGAGATGATCCACCTCCACAATTCAATTGATCATATTCAGCGTCATCCGGTCAGGATCCTGGGAATATGAGTCCATGCCGAGTGTTCTCACTCGGTACTTGGACTCATATTAGGTTAAATTTTAATTTTTTAAATTAAATTTTAAATTATTTAAGGCTGAGATGGGTCCTGGCTGGATGAAGCTGTGAGATGATCCCCCTCCACAATTCAATTGATCATATTCAGCGTCATCCGGTCAGGATCCTGGGAATATGAGTCCATGCCGAGTGTTCTCACTCGGTACTTGGACTCATATTAGGTTAAATTTTATTTTTTTAAATTAAATTTTAAATTATTTAAGGCTGAGATGGGTCCTGGCTGGATGAAGCTGTGCGATGATCCCCCTCCACAATTCAATTGATCATATTCAGCGTCATCCGGTCAGGATCCTGGGAATATGAGTCCATGCCGAGTGTTCTCACTCGGTACTTGGACTCATATTAGGTTAAATTTTAATTTTTTAAATTAAATTTTAAATTATTTAAGGCTGAGATGGGTCCTGGCTGGATGAAGCTGTGAGATGATCCACCTCCACAATTCAATTGATCATATTCAGCGTCATCCGGTCAGGATCCTGGGAATATGAGTCCATGCCGAGTGTTCTCACTCGGTACTTGGACTCATATTAGGTTAAATTTTAATTTTTTAAATTAAATTTTAAATTATTTAAGGCTGAGATGGGTCCTGGCTGGATGAAGCTGTGCGATGATCCCCCTCCACAATTCAATTGATCATATTCAGCGTCATCCGGTCAGGATCCTGGGAATATGAGTCCATGCCGAGTGTTCTCACTCGGTACTTGGACTCATATTAGGTTAAATTTTATTTTTTTAAATTAAATTTTAAATTATTTAAGGCTGAGATGGGTCCTGGCTGGATGAAGCTGTGAGATGATCCACCTCCACAATTCAATTGATCATATTCAGCGTCATCCGGTCAGGATCCTGGGAATATGAGTCCATGCCGAGTGTTCTCACTCGGTACTTGGACTCATATTAGGTTAAATTTTAATTTTTTAAATTAAATTTTAAATTATTTAAGGCTGAGATGGGTCCTGGCTGGATGAAGCTGTGAGATGATCCCCCTCCACAATTCAATTGATCATATTCAGCGTCATCCGGTCAGGATCCTGGGAATATGAGTCCATGCCGAGTGTTCTCACTCGGAACTTGGACTCATATTAGGTTAAATTTTAATTTTTTAAATTAAATTTTAAATTATTTAAGGCTGAGATGGGTCCTGGCTGGATGAAGCTGTGCGATGATCCCCCTCCACAATTCAATTGATCATATTCAGCGTCATCCGGTCAGGATCCTGGGAATATGAGTCCATGCCGAGTGTTCTCACTCGGTACTTGGACTCATATTAGGTTAAATTTTATTTTTTTAAATTAAATTTTAAATTATTTAAGGCTGAGATGGGTCCTGGCTGGATGAAGCTGTGAGATGATCCACCTCCACAATTCAATTGATCATATTCAGCGTCATCCGGTCAGGATCCTGGGAATATGAGTCCATGCCGAGTGTTCTCACTCGGTACTTGGACTCATATTAGGTTAAATTTTAATTTTTTAAATTAAATTTTAAATTATTTAAGGCTGAGATGGGTCCTGGCTGGATGAAGCTGTGAGATGATCCCCCTCCACAATTCAATTGATCATATTCAGCGTCATCCGGTCAGGATCCTGGGAATATGAGTCCATGCCGAGTGTTCTCACTCGGTACTTGGACTCATATTAGGTTAAATTTTAATTTTTTAAATTAAATTTTAAATTATTTAAGGCTGAGATGGGTCCTGGCTGGATGAAGCTGTGAGATGATCAACCTCCACAATTCAATTGATCATATTCAGCGTCATCCGGTCAGGATCCTGGGAATATGAGTCCATGCCGAGTGTTCTCACTCGGTACTTGGACTCATATTAGGTTAAATTTTAATTTTTTAAATTAAATTTTAAATTATTTAAGGCTGAGATGGGTCCTGGCTGGATGAAGCTGTGAGATGATCCCCCTCCACAATTCAATTGATCATATTCAGCGTCATCCGGTCAGGATCCTGGGAATATGAGTCCATGCCGAGTGTTCTCACTCGGTACTTGGACTCATATTAGGTTAAATTTTAATTTTTTAAATTAAATTTTAAATTATTTAAGGCTGAGATGGGTCCTGGCTGGATGAAGCTGTGAGATGATCCACCTCCACAATTCAATTGATCATATTCAGCGTCATCCGGTCAGGATCCTGGGAATATGAGTCCATGCCGAGTGTTCTCACTCGGTACTTGGACTCATATTAGGTTAAATTTTAATTTTTTAAATTAAATTTTAAATTATTTAAGGCTGAGATGGGTCCTGGCTGGATGAAGCTGTGAGATGATCCACCTCCACAATTCAATTGATCATATTCAGCGTCATCCGGTCAGGATCCTGGGAATATGAGTCCATGCCGAGTGTTCTCACTCGGTACTTGGACTCATATTAGGTTAAATTTTAATTTTTTAAATTAAATTTTAAATTATTTAAGGTTCAGATGGGTCCTGGCTGGATGAAGCTGTGAGATGATCCCCCTCCACAATTCAATTGATCATATTCAGCGTCATCCGGTCAGGATCCTGGGAATATGAGTCCATGCCGAGTGTTCTCACTCGGTACTTGGACTCATATTATGTTAAATTTTATTTTTTTTAATTAAATTTTAAATTATTTAAGGTTCAGATGGGTCCTGGCTGGATGAAGCTGTGAGATGATCCCCCTCCACAATTCAATTGATCATATTCAGCGTCATCCGGTCAGGAACCATTGAATATGAGTCCATGCCGAGTGTTCTCACTCGGTACTTGGACTCATATTAGGTTAAATTTTAATTTTTTAAATTAAATTTTAAATTATTTAAGGCTGAGATGGGTCCTGGCTGGATGAAGCTGTGAGATGATCCCCCTCCACAATTCAATTGATCATATTCAGCGTCATCCGGTCAGGAACCATTGAATATGAGTCCATGCCGAGTGTTCTCACTCGGTACTTGGACTCATATTAGGTTAAATTTTAATTTTTTAAATTAAATTTTAAATTATTTAAGGCTGAGATGGGTCCTGGCTGGATGAAGCTGTGAGATGATCCACCTCCACAATTCAATTGATCATATTCAGCGTCATCCGGTCAGGATCCTGGGAATATGAGTCCATGCCGAGTGTTCTCACTCGGTACTTGGACTCATATTATGTTAAATTTTATTTTTTTTTAATTAAATTTTAAATTATTTAAGGTTCAGATGGGTCCTGGCTGGATGAAGCTGTGAGATGATCCCCCTCCACAATTCAATTGATCATATTCAGCGTCATCCGGTCAGGAACCATTGAATATGAGTCCATGCCGAGTGTTCTCACTCGGTACTTGGACTCATATTAGGTTAAATTTTAATTTTTTAAATTAAATTTTAAATTATTTAAGGTTCAGATGGGTCCTGGCTGGATGAAGCTGTGAGATGATCCCCCTCCACAATTCAATTGATCATATTCAGCGTCATCCGGTCAGGATCCTGGGAATATGAGTCCATGCCGAGTGTTCTCACTCGGTACTTGGACTCATATTAGGTTAAATTTTAATTTTTTAAATTAAATTTTAAATTATTTAAGGTTCAGATGGGTCCTGGCTGGATGAAGCTGTGCGATGATCCCCCTCCACAATTCAATTGATCATATTCAGCGTCATCCGGTCAGGATCCTGGGAATATGTGTCCATGCCGAGTGTTCTCACTCGGTACTTGGACTCATATTAGGTTAAATTTTATTTTTTTTAAATTAAATTTTAAATTATTTAAGGTTCAGATGGGTCCTGGCTGGATGAAGCTGTGCGATGATCCCCCTCCACAATCCAATTGATCATATTCAGCGTCATCCGGTCAGGATCCTGGGAATATGAGTCCATGCCGAGTGTTCTCACTCGGTACTTGGACTCATATTAGGTTAAATTTTAATTTTTTAAATTAAATTTTAAATTATTTAAGGTTCAGATGGGTCCTGGCTGGATGAAGCTGTGCGATGATCCCCCTCCACAATTCAATTGATCATATTCAGCGCTTCATCCAGTCAGGACCCTTTGAATATGAGTCCATGCCGAGTGTTCTCACTCGGTACTTGGACTCATATTAGGTTAAATTTTAATTTTTTAAATTAAATTTTAAATTATTTAAGGTTCAGATGGGTCCTGGCTGGATGAAGCTGTGAGATGATCCACCTCCACAATTCAATTGATCATATTCAGCGTCATCCGGTCAGGATCCTGGGAATATGAGTCCATGCCGAGTGTTCTCACTCGGTACTTGGACTCATATTAGGTTAAATTTTAATTTTTTAAATTAAATTTTAAATTATTTAAGGTTCAGATGGGTCCTGGCTGGATGAAGCTGTGAGATGATCCACCTCCACAATTCAATTGATCATATTCAGCGTCATCCGGTCAGGATCCTGGGAATATGAGTCCATGCCGAGTGTTCTCACTCGGTACTTGGACTCATATTAGGTTAAATTTTAATTTTTTAAATTAAATTTTAAATTATTTAAGGCTGAGATGGGTCCTGGCTGGATGAAGCTGTGAGATGATCCCCCTCCACAATTCAATTGATCATATTCAGCGTCATCCGGTCAGGATCCTGGGAATATGAGTCCATGCCGAGTGTTCTCACTCGGTACTTGGACTCATATTAGGTTAAATTTTAATTTTTTAAATTAAATTTTAAATTATTTAAGGCTGAGATGGGTCCTGGCTGGATGAAGCTGTGAGATGATCCCCCTCCACAATTCAATTGATCATATTCAGCGTCATCCGGTCAGGATCCTGGGAATATGAGTCCATGCCGAGTGTTCTCACTCGGTACTTGGACTCATATTAGGTTAAATTTTAATTTTTTAAATTAAATTTTAAATTATTTAAGGCTGAGATGGGTCCTGGCTGGATGAAGCTGTGCGATGATCCCCCTCCACAATTCAATTGATCATATTCAGCGTCATCCGGTCAGGATCCTGGGAATATGAGTCCATGCCGAGTGTTCTCACTCGGTACTTGGACTCATATTAGGTTAACATTTTAATTTTTTAAATTAAATTTTAAATTATTTAAGGCTGAGATGGGTCCTGGCTGGATGAAGCTGTGAGATGATCCCCCTCCACAATTCAATTGATCATATTCAGCGTCATCCGGTCAGGATCCTGGGAATATGAGTCCATGCCGAGTGTTCTCACTCGGTACTTGGACTCATATTAGGTTAAATTTTAATTTTTTAAATTAAATTTTAAATTATTTAAGGTTCAGATGGGTCCTGGCTGGATGAAGCTGTGAGATGATCCACCTCCACAATTCAATTGATCATATTCAGCGTCATCCGGTCAGGATCCTGGGAATATGAGTCCATGCCGAGTGTTCTCACTCGGTACTTGGACTCATATTAGGTTAACATTTTAATTTTTTAAATTAAATTTTAAATTATTTAAGGCTGAGATGGGTCCTGGCTGGATGAAGCTGTGCGATGATCCCCCTCCACAATTCAATTGATCATATTCAGCGTCATCCGGTCAGGATCCTGGGAATATGAGTCCATGCCGAGTGTTCTCACTCGGTACTTGGACTCATATTAGGTTAAATTTTAATTTTTTAAATTAAATTTTAAATTATTTAAGGCTGAGATGGGTCCTGGCTGGATGAAGCTGTGAGATGATCCCCCTCCACAATTCAATTGATCATATTCAGCGTCATCCGGTCAGGATCCTGGGAATATGAGTCCATGCCGAGTGTTCTCACTCGGTACTTGGACTCATATTAGGTTAAATTTTAATTTTTTAAATTAAATTTTAAATTATTTAAGGCTGAGATGGGTCCTGGCTGGATGAAGCTGTGAGATGATCCCCCTCCACAATTCAATTGATCATATTCAGCGTCATCCGGTCAGGATCCTGGGAATATGAGTCCATGCCGAGTGTTCTCACTCGGTACTTGGACTCATATTAGGTTAAATTTTAATTTTTTAAATTAAATTTTAAATTATTTAAGGCTGAGATGGGTCCTGGCTGGATGAAGCTGTGAGATGATCCCCCTCCACAATTCAATTGATCATATTCAGCGTCATCCGGTCAGGATCCTGGGAATATGAGTCCATGCCGAGTGTTCTCACTCGGTACTTGGACTCATATTAGGTTAAATTTTAATTTTTTAAATTAAATTTTAAATTATTTAAGGTTCAGATGGGTCCTGGCTGGATGAAGCTGTGAGATGATCCACCTCCACAATTCAATTGATCATATTCAGCGTCATCCGGTCAGGATCCTGGGAATATGAGTCCATGCCGAGTGTTCTCACTCGGTACTTGGACTCATATTAGGTTAAATTTTAATTTTTTAAATTAAATTTTAAATTATTTAAGGCTGAGATGGGTCCTGGCTGGATGAAGCTGTGAGATGATCCCCCTCCACAATTCAATTGATCATATTCAGCGTCATCCGGTCAGGATCCTGGGAATATGAGTCCATGCCGAGTGTTCTCACTCGGTACTTGGACTCATATTAGGTTAAATTTTAATTTTTTAAATTAAATTTTAAATTATTTAAGGCTGAGATGGGTCCTGGCTGGATGAAGCTGTGCGATGATCCCCCTCCACAATTCAATTGATCATATTCAGCGTCATCCGGTCAGGATCCTGGGAATATGAGTCCATGCCGAGTGTTCTCACTCGGTACTTGGACTCATATTAGGTTAACATTTAATTTTTTAAAATTTTTTAATATTAAATTTTAAATAAGTTAAGGTTGAGATGGGGCCTGCCTGGATGGAGCTGTGCGGATGATCCCCCTCCACAATTCAATTGATCATATTCAGCGCTTCATCCAGTCAGGACCCTTTGAATATGAGTCCATGCCGAGTGTTCTCACTCGGTGCTTGGACTCATATTAGGTTAACATTTAATTTTTTAATATTAAATTTTAAATAAGTTAAGGTTGAGATGGGGCCTGACTGGATGGAGCTGTGCGGATGATCCCCCTCCACAATTCAATTGATCATATTCAGCTTCATCCAGTCAGGACCCTTTGAATATGAGTCCATGCCGAGTGTTCTCACTCGGTACTTGGACTCATATTAGGTTAAATTTTAATTTTTTAAATTAAATTTTAAATTATTTAAGGTTCAGATGGGTCCTGGCTGGATGAAGCTGTGAGATGATCCACCTCCACAATTCAATTGATCATATTCAGCGTCATCCGGTCAGGATCCTGGGAATATGAGTCCATGCCGAGTGTTCTCACTCGGTACTTGGACTCATATTAGGTTAAATTTTAATTTTTTAAATTAAATTTTAAATTATTTAAGGTTCAGATGGGTCCTGGCTGGATGAAGCTGTGAGATGATCCACCTCCACAATTCAATTGATCATATTCAGCTTCATCCAGTCAGGACCCTTTGAATATGAGTCCATGCCGAGTGTTCTCACTCGGTACTTGGACTCATATTAGGTTAAATTTTAATTTTTTAAATTAAATTTTAAATTATTTAAGGCTGAGATGGGTCCTGGCTGGATGAAGCTGTGCGATGATCCCCCTCCACAATTCAATTGATCATATTCAGCGTCATCCGGTCAGGATCCTGGGAATATGAGTCCATGCCGAGTGTTCTCACTCGGTACTTGGACTCATATTAGGTTAAATTTTAATTTTTTAAATTAAATTTTAAATTATTTAAGGTTCAGATGGGTCCTGGCTGGATGAAGCTGTGAGATGATCCACCTCCACAATTCAATTGATCATATTCAGCGTCATCCGGTCAGGATCCTGGGAATATGAGTCCATGCCGAGTGTTCTCACTCGGTACTTGGACTCATATTAGGTTAAATTTTAATTTTTTAAATTAAATTTTAAATTATTTAAGGCTGAGATGGGTCCTGGCTGGATGAAGCTGTGAGATGATCCCCCTCCACAATTCAATTGATCATATTCAGCGTCATCCGGTCAGGATCCTGGGAATATGAGTCCATGCCGAGTGTTCTCACTCGGTACTTGGACTCATATTAGGTTAAATTTTAATTTTTTAAATTAAATTTTAAATTATTTAAGGCTGAGATGGGTCCTGGCTGGATGAAGCTGTGAGATGATCCCCCTCCACAATTCAATTGATCATATTCAGCGTCATCCGGTCAGGATCCTGGGAATATGAGTCCATGCCGAGTGTTCTCACTCGGTACTTGGACTCATATTAGGTTAAATTTTAATTTTTTAAATTAAATTTTAAATTATTTAAGGCTGAGATGGGTCCTGGCTGGATGAAGCTGTGCGATGATCCCCCTCCACAATTCAATTGATCATATTCAGCGTCATCCGGTCAGGATCCTGGGAATATGAGTCCATGCCGAGTGTTCTCACTCGGTACTTGGACTCATATTAGGTTAACATTTAATTTTTTAAAATTTTTTAATATTAAATTTTAAATAAGTTAAGGTTGAGATGGGGCCTGCCTGGATGGAGCTGTGCGGATGATCCCCCTCCACAATTCAATTGATCATATTCAGCGCTTCATCCAGTCAGGACCCTTTGAATATGAGTCCATGCCGAGTGTTCTCACTCGGTGCTTGGACTCATATTAGGTTAACATTTAATTTTTTAATATTAAATTTTAAATAAGTTAAGGTTGAGATGGGGCCTGACTGGATGGAGCTGTGCGGATGATCCCCCTCCACAATTCAATTGATCATATTCAGCGCTTCATCCAGTCAGGACCCTTTGAATATGAGTCCATGCCGAGTGTTCTCACTCGGTGCTTGGACTCATATTAGGTTAACATTTAATTTTTTAATATTAAATTTTAAATAAGTTAAGGTTGAGATGGGGCCTGCCTGGATGGAGCTGTGCGGATGATCCCCCTCCACAATTCAATTGATCATATTCAGCGCTTCATCCAGTCAGGACCCTTTGAATATGAGTCCATGCCGAGTGTTCTCACTCGGTGCTTGGACTCATATTAGGTTAACATTTAATTTTTTAATATTAAATTTTAAATAAGTTAAGGTTGAGATGGGGCCTGACTGGATGGAGCTGTGCGGATGATCCCCCTCCACAATTCAATTGATCATATTCAGCTTCATCCAGTCAGGACCCTTTGAATATGAGTCCATGCCGAGTGTTCTCACTCGGTGCTTGGACTCATATTAGGTTAACATTTAATTTTTTAATATTAAATTTTAAATAAGTTAAGGTTGAGATGGGGCCTGACTGGATGGAGCTGTACGAATGATCCCCCACCACAATTCAATTGATCATATTCAGCTTCATCCAGTCAGGACCCTTTGAATATGAGTCCATGCCGAGTGTTCTCACTCGGTGCTTGGACTCATATTAGGTTAACATTTAATTTTTTAATATTAAATTTTAAATAAGTTAAGGTTGAGATGGGGCCTGACTGGATGGAGCTGTGCGGATGATCCCCCTCCACAATTCAATTGATCATATTCAGCTTCATCCAGTCAGGACCCTTTGAATATGAGTCCATGCCGAGTGTTCTCACTCGGTGCTTGGACTCATATTAGGTTAACATTTAATTTTTTAATATTAAATTTTAAATAAGTTAAGGTTGAGATGGGGCCTGACTGGATGGAGCTGTGCGGATGATCCCCCTCCACAATTCAATTGATCATATTCAGCTTCATCCAGTCAGGACCCTTTGAATATGAGTCCATGCCGAGTGTTCTCACTCGGTGCTTGGACTCATATTAGGTTAACATTTAATTTTTTAATATTAAATTTTAAATAAGTTAAGGTTGAGATGGGGCCTGACTGGATGGAGCTGTGCGGATGATCCCCCTCCACAATTCAATTGATCATATTCAGCTTCATCCAGTCAGGACCCTTTGAATATGAGTCCATGCCAGTGTTCTCACTCGGGCTTGGACTCATATTAGGTTAACATTTAATTTTTTAATATTAAATTTTAAATAAGTTAAGGTTGAGATGGGGCCTGACTGGATGGAGCTGTGCGGATGATCCCCCTCCACAATTCAATTGATCATATTCAGCGCTTCATCCAGTCAGGACCCTTTGAATATGAGTCCATGCCAGTGTTCTCACTCGGTGCTTGGACTCATATTAGGTTAACATTTAATTTTTTAATATTAAATTTTAAATAAGTTAAGGTTGAGATGGGGCCTGACTGGATGGAGCTGTGCGGATGATCCCCCTCCACAATTCAATTGATCATATTCAGCTTCATCCAGTCAGGACCCTTTGAATATGAGTCCATGCCGAGTGTTCTCACTCGGTGCTTGGACTCATATTAGGTTAACATTTAATTTTTTAATATTAAATTTTAAATAAGTTAAGGTTGAGATGGGGCCTGACTGGATGGAGCTGTGCGGATGATCCCCCTCCACAATTCAATTGATCATATTCAGCTTCATCCAGTCAGGACCCTTTGAATATGAGTCCATGCCGAGTGTTCTCACTCGGTGCTTGGACTCATATTAGGTTAACATTTAATTTTTTAATATTAAATTTTAAATAAGTTAAGGTTGAGATGGGGCCTGACTGGATGGAGCTGTGCGGATGATCCCCCTCCACAATTCAATTGATCATATTCAGCTTCATCCAGTCAGGACCTTTTGAATATGAGTCCATGCCTAGCTAGGCATGCCTAGTGTTCTCACTTGGACTCTTATTAGGTCAAAATTCGAACCAACATAGAATGAAAAAATGAATCAAGTCCTCTAACAGGTATGCTACGCATCCTCTTTTGTTTTAATTAATTAATCCGTTGAAGTTTGAGGAAACATTTTAAATTCTATGGTGTAATATTCCGTGATTTTTGGCGGAAATGCATTTTATTTTGCGACGGGAGAAATTTTCGCTTTTCCTAGACTTAATAACATCCAATTAATAACAGATTTTACGAACACGTACGATATCGATTGATCGATGGTAAGGGGGATGGACCGCCAAATTAAAAAAAAGAGAGAGAGACTGATCACGGAAATTTTAAATTTAATTTGAAATTGTTCCTCAAACTTCAACGGGCTAATGAATTCGGATAAATGTTTATGCTTATGGTACAGAATAATACTGAATTTTATTTCCAAAAATTAACGCGGGTACGATTCTTCAATTTTTTATGCCAGCGGAGACTCATAAAAAGTCGACTCAGAAGTCGATTCAGCACTTCTGTGAGTAAATACCCATACAAGGAATTTTATTTCGATAAAACTTTTTTGAAATTTATTCCGCAATAAAATCTTTTCACGTCACAAACGCCACTGTCCGAACACTACGCGGCAATGCAAAATGCGGCTTGGCCGCCAAAATTTTTATGAATTTAGAGTCTAAATATTTTTAATCTAATGACTAATTTTATTCACGGGGTAACTTTGAAGTGCTAACTTTCATCATAGGTAATTTTTATATTATCTATATCTAGAAAAAAATCTAGAATTTTTGAAATTAAACTACTTTGATTGGATAGCTCTCTTAATATTTAATTATTGTTTCATTGAATTATAGTGTAAATACAATATCAAATTATAAAATTATATACCAATGTCTTGGACATAACCAACCATTTCCATCCAATTATCATCAGAATTGCGCAATTTTTCACACATAATTTCGTCGAGCTCGACCTGTCTAATCCCCCTCCCCCACAATGCAGACTTTAATACCCATTAATCCATTGATGACCATCAACTTTTTATACAAAACAAAACATATACTACATAAATAAACATTTTTTAGAATTCTTCGCCAGAATCAATTCGATAATCATCAACAATTCAGCGAGGTGAGCATATGGGTGCTCGAAGCGAGCGTGCACGTGCATTTCATGCGTTCATTTCAACGACACCGCGCAGATGGTCATGTTGTTTGTACTCGAATCGATGCGAATCCGGCACGGCCCGGCCGCGTCGTGGGGGTGGTGCGCGTTTCATTTGACGTCCCACCCTCTTCTCCATCCGACTCATGCAAACAACCGAATATAATAATAACAACAAGCCACAATGGGTCTTGCTTGCACTATTATGCGGGTGTCCAGTGGTCATTCACGAGGTTTTTCCTTGAGACTTCATTATTCTTATTCGTATGCTACTTCTTCTTCTTCTTCCATGTCACATGTTCTATTGCCACACTCACCGCGCGAGGCAGCAGACACGTGACGCCGCTTCCTCCTCTTTGCCTATAAATATGAGTGTTTTTTGGTTCCATTATATATTGTTATTTTCTCTCGATTCGACAAGTGTTTGGTAATTGAAAGTTAAAATGATATTGAACTTGCGTCATTCTTGCTCAATCCTTGCTGCTTCTCCTCTTGTTGTTGTTGTTGTTGTTGTTTTCTTTTCCATTCTTGCTTTGTTTTTTTTTATGTGTGTGCGTCTAGAACTGGGCGGAACTCGTTTCCCCACCCATTCTCGCAGCTTTATTTTAAGAGACGTACCAATTTGCTGATTCTACTCACAACTTGTTCATTTCCAGCCATGCTTACCGGTATCTATGACTACATTTTCGGAGGAGAAGACTCGAACCAATCCACGTCGTCGACTGAGGAATTCCCTGAAATCCATGGAAAAAGCTGCGATAACGGCTGGTTCCTCATCGGTTTGTCGGCGATCGTGTATGCTCGCAAAATTGATTTTTAGAGAACCAAAACAATAGCGGAAGGTTCTCACCGGTGTTGGTGCCGAATCCTGAGCTGCGAGATATCGATGAGTTGTCTTACGCGTCGCGAAAATCGACCGGCAAGTCTTCCAAAAGGCCTCTCGCCGCCACGGCTGAGGAATTGTTCCGCAAGGCTGAGGAAGTCAGGCTGGTCAAGGAGAGAATCGCACAAAGAGCTTATTTAGAAAAAATGGTATAAATGTATATTTTTCGCCCACTTGATTTGTCCGTTTGTTTATAGTTGTTTGATGATTGTACCACGACATCTACGACGAATAGTATTTACAAGAAGAATTCTAGTGGAATCAAGCGGGTGACAGCACAAGTAAATGATCTTCATAAGGGAAAATCGCGATCAAAGAAGGCTTCCGGAAAACTTTCATCCGGACGCAACAATGATAGAAAAGTTAACAATATTGACTAGATTTTGCACAGCAAAAATCAATCTTCCCATAATCTTCCCATTTATACGACTGCCGATTATACTTTCTCTCAATTTTTGAGTCGCGAATATAATAATTCTCTTTTTTATATGTAAATGTAAAATCTCTTGAGCTGGTCTCTTATATGTATTATAAATTGTAAAAAAATAATCAAATCGATATCGATTGTATATGTATAATTGTTTAAAGAATTGTATAATTTAAGATCCCTGTATGTATTTATATGTATATTTCTTCTCGAAATTATGTGACTGAATAGATGAAAAATTTTCTCATCCTAATTTTGTTTTTGTTTTTCTTCCAATAACTCTAATCGGAGAGAAATAATAAAGAGCTAGAGTGGATGACGATTGACAGAGCTCTGGTTTGACGTACAAATCGTCAAATTTTCGCATTTATGGTGATTCATTGCTGAAGATAATGATCATTAAATTTTGTTCCGATTGCATTCATAAGAAGCGAGTAGGAATAATTGTAATAATAATAATAATAATTATTATTATTATTGTTATTATTACTATCTAGAACAGACTAAGTTTGTGTTCATTTTCCAGTCACATTATATTGTTCGATTTCATGGAGAAATTAATGAAAAAGTGAAAATAATAAACGTAATTTTGTGATAACGATAAGTTAACAACAAAATTGAGACATAAATATGTTTTTTTTCGTTACAATAAGGTTTCACTTACTTACATCGTTATCGATAAAAAATTAAAAAAAAAAGATTTATAGTAAAAGTAGAATTAAATTATTCCCCTATAAATTCTAATATATTCACAATAGCAGAAATGCAAAAAGTTTCATCTTTACACTAAAAAAATTTATAGGCAACCATTGCTAAACTTACAACACTAAATTTTTAAAATCCAAAATGCAGACCATTCGAATGGGAAAATCAACAAAATCTGAAATTAAAATTCACAAAAAAATTGATTTCGAATGTTAAACTTTTTTGGTTCGTATTTATTAATTTTTGTTCATAAAACAACCAATATACTAAAACTATTAAATAAAAACATTAATTTACGATGTACTTGCCTTTAACGTGTTTAAAAATATTTATATAATAAAAATAATAAAAAATAAAAATAATATTGAGACGGTCGTGGACTAGAATTTTTCCAGTGGCCGGACTTTTCTCTCTATCAAGGAAGAAAGATATTAAACCGATTGCCGTCATGACTTCAATGGGCTTTGGGCTTTTTCACGGAACATAAATACTAAAATCTTCACAAAATATTAGATTTGAGGGAGTTTTCTGAGCTTGCGTTATTCGCGTTCCAGTTGTCGTGAAGTTTTACTATTCTTCTCATTTAAAATTCATACGACCGATTATTACGCCATTCTGAAGAATTGCTCTTAAACTATATTAAAATCTGACTTATTAGGGAAATAATAGAACCTTTTATGCTTACTCAGTTATATCCTTGCATTTGTTGTGAACGTACATAAACGGATTTCTATAAATCAATTTCAGATATATTGAAGAAACTGTTCACTATTATTCTGTGGAATAATCAAGGCAATTTATTATAATCCAAAGAGCAATCTTATCGTAGAGAGTATGCATGTCTAATTATATCAATAATTCAACATGGCCTATTATCAAATTTCGCAAGAGCGCAATCATTGAGCATTTCAAAGTAGAAACAGATGTTTCGACTATGATCATCAAATCGAGCAGCAAGGAAAAAACAACGAAAACATTGCAATCAAACCACTGACGACGACCTTTGCCCAGGTGTTTTTCTAGCCATCATATGATGAAAATCCTTATCTCTCATTGTTATTGTTATTTGCTTCTTCCGCAATCAGCTCTAATTCGATTAATCGTTTTTTCACAAGCCTTGTTTATTTTTTTCAAAATAAAATATCCCTGTTTTTTACACCAAACTACCAAATCATTTAATTATAGACAATTAGAGTGGAGAAAATAACAAAAACAGTCTTAATTATCCAAGTTCACAATAACAGAACCAATTATTGGATTTTGCGGTCGTCAGTCGGCATTATTATCATCATAAAAAGGTCATAATCCAATAAAAATCGAACAATTAGAGGAAGTGTTTATTTGTTCGGAACGAACATTAAATTTTTGGAAACAAAACTTTTTGATGGGCATATATTTATAAAATAAAGTTTGATGAACAATACATTGTTTAGATATTTTTATATTGTGGCATTCTTTAGGTGTAATAAATTATGGGTTTAAAGTAGAAGAGCGCATGAATTTTTCACAAAATTGTTTTTCATTTTTCGCATAATCCAATTATATTACTTTATCAGCAGATCATGGTGTATGATAAGCCTTTTTTAAAACAATTTCACGTCAAATTAAGCGTATAAAGCGAGAGGACATAAAACATGCTCAGATATATGCGCCGTAGCCGCGTAAGAGAAGCGATATTTATTTCGGAATGTGTCTGACAAAATTATGTTAACAGCATTCTTGATATAATAAGTTTATTATACTAATTGAAATATTAGAAAATGTTCATTTCAAGTTAACGTGCAATTTTGTAGCAGACCTAGGATTTTCGAATTGTTTAGTGTTTTATATAATTCTACGTGGAATTTGTGAATCAAATTTTTTCGTCAATTTACTGGGAATTTTCTCCAAATATCACAAAAAGCTGGAAATATTAATATGACACGCCAAGTGAAAATTAATATTCTGCTATATGTAAACACTTTTTTTTAAATACCACGTGTATATTAAACGATTCGAAGCGATTCTCTTAATATATCTCTTTCAGTTTAAATTTTTAGGTTATAATATAATTATATAATATAATAATAATAATTTAAAGTTATAATAGTATAATTTCAGGTAATACTATTATCTTTCTGAACTCCTGTTTTTACCAAATCATTTGACGTGCTATCCTAGATCTCGTAGATCCTATATTTCATTCACAAATCTCTTTCAGCGGTTCTTAAAAAGATTAAATAATACACTCGTAATAAATATTATCGATGAAAACAAAGAAACATTCAATTAACACTAATTCATGAAACAGGTGTTCAAAGCATTTGGTCATGCCGGTCTCCTCGAAAAACACTCCATCATGATGATGCAATTGGCGGTCATCCGCCGTTGAACGAAACGACACCTTCCTATTTGTCCATGCCAAGTTATCAAACAGCTCCAAGAGCACCATTGTTTTTGTTGTTCTCAATATGACCTTGTTATAATTTTTGTCATTCATCGAACAAAGCAAAGCATCTATACAAATAATGGTACAATCCATAGATCGTTCAAATCCAATATAACTTTATATTCAACAAATATCAATACATTTACAAGATAATTATAAAAAAGGAATTAAAAAACATTTTGTTTGATTCCAATTATGATTTTAACATTTCATTATAATTTGTAGGATTTGGTTTTCCATTGACCACTTCTTCAATCAACGCCAGTAATTCTTTAAAACAAAATTTGATGAGTGAAACAGTTGTATACTTATTTGGAATAGCCACGTGTTTAAAATATAGCTCAACAATCACCAAGAAAACCCAGAAAATCTCAAATTTATTTTTCTCACTTGATGATTAAAATATTCTAGTTTATTTCAGCCTTGTACCGTTTAGATCACGGTTTTGTTGTTTCAATTTTACCGACTGCAAATGGGAATAACTAGGAAAGTTTTACGTCTTATTGTCGGAAGATCAACTGATTTGTGCCTCAATACATCAGCAAAATCACACACAATAAACATATAATTTAAATAAGCTGGAAAAATATCTGATTTTCTAATTATTGAACAAATATTCAATAAAGCAACACATAAAATATGTTAAATATACTGTTTACTTGTTTATTATAATTAAAACTCCAAGGAAATGGCAAGATTTCTATAAAAATTTAAAAAGACAAATTTGCAATAGGGAATCGAACATGTTCAACCATATCCCATTAAAATTCGCATTAAATTTTGGTTAACTTATAAAATATAATTTATTATGTTTAAATCCAACGATTACCTTGAGTACGTGCTATTGCGAAAAGATTAATGATCAAAGAATTTGATTCTCCGATGGGATTAATTAACTCCTTCCTAGTGTGGTTTTCAGGGAGTGAAATTAAAATTCGGATTTAAAGAATTTCAGTTCGTGAAAATTCGGCCGGCCTACAAGCTTATACTACCTATTATTATTTGTATTTATTTAATTCGTGACCATATAATATATGGTCGTCGCCAAATGCGCAAAACGTGGCGCACTTTTTCTAAAATTTTATTTTTTCATTTAATTTTGCAGATTATTTTCTTGTTTATGCTCGTTCTATACTGTTTTTGGTTAAATACATTGAAGAATATGTTTTAGATGTTGTTTCAATTGTGGAATAAATGTGGAAATTAATAATAATCATAAAAATTAAATGACAAAATAATATAGTCGTCGCCAAATGCGATTACCGCCGCAAAGTGTGGCGCACTTTTTTAAATAATATTTTTTCATTTAATTTTTATGATTATTATCATTTCTCACATTTATTCCACTATTTAAACAACATCTAAAACATATTCTTCAATTTATTTAAGCAAAAACAGTATAGAACGAGTCTAAAAAAGAAAATAATCATGAAAATTAAATGAAAAAATTATATTTAAAAAAGTGCGCCACACTTTGCGGCGGTAATCGCATTTGGCGACGACTATATTTAAAAAAGTGCGCCACATTTTGCGGTGGTTATCGCATATGGCGACGACTATATATTAAAAATAGATTGATGAGATACAACAGAGTGGCCGTCTAAACGAGAACCTCATTTTGTTCTAATTTTTTCCTCTTCCATTAGGTACCGATCTCTGAGAAGGAAAATACTATATTGTAAATGGAAGTAATTAAATTTGTTAGAAAACGAGCTGTCTGTCAATCGTGGTTGGATTTTAATAGCGGCTTCTTGTCTAACATAACAAAAATTTACCTGAAAAATCCTCCTCTTCGACTTTGTCCTCTATTAGACTTTCATCAATATTGGTCTTCTCATCATTAAATTCATCATCATAATTATTGTTATTATTATTATCATCATCCGCAAAATGGTATTCATGCATATCAATCTGATCAACTTTTCCATCTTCATCCTTCTTCTCATTTAATTTCTGGCGTTTTCGTGCAGTTTGCTGACTATTTGAAATTACTTTCCTCATACTGTCATAATCATCTAAAATTGGCAACATTTCAAGGAAAAAAGAACAAAGTACCCACCAAAGTCGGTGAGAACCATTTCGGTCATGTCACGTTGAGCCTCCAGAAATATGTCTTTCGGCCGCCTTGATGGATATTTACGTCCAAGTGCGCGTAAATGGGATCGAATCAGCTCTTTCTAAACATTTCGGTTCTTATGTAACCCGCTCCAAATATTTTCATACGTTTAATAATTTCACATCTTGCTCATGGTTGTGCTGTCGCATCTTGTGTATCTTTCCATCCACGCGTTTACGTGTAACACCACGACAGAGAATACCACTGCGGTTTCTGAAATATTCATTTAATTTTTTAATGGAATAAGAACGCTTCTTCTATTGAACTTACCAACCAAGTAGTAAGTTCAATGGTCTCAAAGATAACATGAAACAACTATTCAATTTATGTTAATAACTTCTCTGTTTTTCATTATATTTCTTCAAAATTTCTAGATCAAATCAGATTTATTACTTTTATTTTTTATGAAAAGAAAATTGGAATTGTCAATTTCTTAGATTTTGATAATATTTGTTTGAAATTTTATCTCGATTACTCTATTTACGACTACGACTACGATGGAAAGGACCTCGTTTATCGAAAATCCAGGTAGGGGAAACTTAAAATATTTGGAAGGATTGTTTGTCCCGTTCGCAACCATCAAACAGTCTTTCCACATTCACGACAAGTATCCGTTCCGTTGTTATAATCTCATATTATATCTTATTAATTCACATATTCTGATAATTGATTCACCTTATTCATCCATTTGGTCGCACATAAATTTAAAAAATAATGAAATTTAAAAATAAAAAAAATCACACAAGAAATACCGTAATAAGTTTTAAAGGAGCAGATCCCAATGTATGTGTTACGATAGAACGTTGTTTACTATTAATTTTTTTAAAATAAAACACGTTGTTTATCGTCTCATCCCTGGTTTACGTCCGGTCAGATAATTTAAAATTATCTAATGAACATATAGGAAAATCTTTAAAAAATCTTACTGTAGTCTGAGTAAATCAAATGTTTTCGATGAGCGAAGATTTTATGAAGTGTTTAATGAAGTGAATCACGCGTTTTTCTAATTTCTGCGAGTATGTACATACATTGTAGTGGAACCGTCATTCAATATCATTTTTGACAGTTCACGCGAAATATTATGTCGCTCGTGTGCGTGAAATGAGGCTTAATAACTCATGGCCTGGATCAGCTGTTATATTCCCTATCAAGCTGTATGTTTATACAAATCGTAATCATGAACAAGCATCGTGTAGTCCAACATAATCCAACAAGACGGATCCAAGGACGCCAAGTGTCTCGTGGAACTCAAAGATTCGAAGAAATAACAAAGAATGCTCAATAAAAACGTATCAAAGGATATCATTATGTGCATTATAGAAACGTAATTGGTGCATAATGAAAAATGTGCTAGTTTTGTCGATTGATACCAAATTAATGTTAGTTTTAATTACGGACTGGAATAAGAAACTTAAAGGGACCCTAGCAACAGAAGTAAACGAATACTCCATTTGATAATATACGGTAAAAGACCTTGGCCTTTACTAATAAAGAAGACTGTTGAGCCACGTCTGAAAAGACGCGCTTAGAAATTTTGACACGACTAACAGATTATGTAAGTAAAACAAACTTCTTAAAAAATATATCACTTTAGAGTAACATAACTCGATTACCCAACACATTTTACCTGCAAATGCAATGATAGGTGATGCTTCCATCCTTATGCACGCGCTTAATCGTCATCGGATATCCGCAAATATCAAATACCAGGGTCATTTCTTGAAAATCCACTCGCTGCACTTGTCGGAGTTCAATCGAATGATAATAAATTATCCAACAACTTTGGTCAAACGATTTTGCCGAAATGAGTTGGAAACGGCAATATTTTGCGCGTTTGCAATTAAAAACAACAACTTCAATCTTTTTTTTGTGTTATTGTTCTTGTTAAATTAATAGTACGCATTTTTACTCATTTCAATAAAATGGAGGATCAAATCTATGGATATATTCATGTAAAAGGCAACAAATAAATATTTATTTATTTACATACATAATAATCTGTTTAACAAGAATACAATAAATTAGTTCAAAGTTATCCACATATTCTCCTAATTGGTTGTTAGTACATATAATTTAACAGATTAAGGTCATGAGTTTTTGAAACTTCAAATTTAAAATAACATCTACTAGAGTTTTAAGATTTGTTAAGTTATTTTGGATATTCTACAGAAAAGTACCCAAAGAATGTTTGTTTCGAATTTTTAACAAAAATTGACATATTGAAGGAACACAGTCGAATTAGCTGCAATACAGAAAAAAATTAGGCTCAGTCGCTTATAGGATATCCATAAGAGTATTAATAAAGCAAATATTGAGAGCAAAATTTAATTCTTATCAAATTAATTTTACCAAAAAATAAAACCTCCCTTTTATGTGTCTCCATGGTGCTTCCGATTATCAATTTTAAATTAAAAATTTCAAACAAATAAAATACGATGACACTAAAAATAAATTAAACTAATTTCTGTATCGAATACGCAATCATTCTCCCAATAACCGCATTGTCGCAACAGCTCTCAATCTTTCCATTCGAAATGCTTATAATGCACAAATCCTTCCTTGACCTCGTTTGGCACGTATATAATCCATTCCCGACATCATAAACATTCGCAATCCTTTGGATCTTCCCTACTTCCAGCTTCTTGTCATCAACATCTAGCAC
The DNA here is from genome assembly GCA_963931815.1 of Caenorhabditis plicata. Lineage (NCBI taxonomy): Eukaryota > Metazoa > Nematoda > Chromadorea > Rhabditida > Rhabditidae > Caenorhabditis > Caenorhabditis plicata. The sequence continues at coordinate 19,769,847 of OZ007492.1, read as the reverse complement.
GTGCCTATTGAGTCCGCTCAATCTCGCCTTTTCACTTCTCACCTCCTCCTCATTTATGCATATTGGCTGAACTTGTTCCCCATACGGGACCTAAATCTCAAGAATTCATAATTTACTTTCCATCTTCTTTCTACTCACCTCAAATCTAAATAACTTATTCTTCCCATCGTTTCTCTTTAATTCCCATTCCCTAAGCTTCGCTTTATCTTCCAGATCCACCGACAGTATCATCGACAACGACCCGCCAGCTGGTATCGTACCAATCGACTTTGCTCCTTTGATATCAAGCTCTTCCTGACAATTCAATTCAACGCCTTCTACATCTTCCTCAGTCCCATTGAAAATCTCAAACTTGAGAGGAGTGTACTGCGCATCATTCTGTCTCGTATACGAAACACTCAAAGACAATCCATTGCCTTCAACAACGTTGAGCAATTCAACACTAGTGCTCTCTATATTATTTGCCGGCTCCATTATCCGACGGCTTCCCGCCGCAGAAAAGTCGACATCCAATAATAAATCAATTGCGTTTTCGGTTTTAGACGTAATTGATTTGCCATTCGTCAATTTTTTGGTAGATTTTGGAGTTTCCTGTGTATCATCCTCTTCTTCATCTTCATCTTCATCATCATCCTCTTCCTCTTCCTCATCTTCTCCCTCTTCACTTTCCTCTTCCTCGTCCTCATCATCCTCTTCATCCTCCTCCTCGCCTTCTTCATCTTCATCCTCTTCCTCTTCCTCCTCCTCTTCCTCATCTTCATCTTCATCTTCATCATCTTCTTCTTCAAGCTCCAACTCCAAGGGAGCGTTCGCTTCCTTCCTCAACGCTGGATCGGTCGACGTAATTGGGAATTCGGGAAGATCTATATACTTCTGACATCGTTGATTCAACAAATGCGACAATGATCCCAACTGGAACTGATCCCTTTCTATAAAAATACATATTATTTACTTCGAAAAATTTAAAACAACCTTTAAACGTGCTCAGGAGTGCTGGAGCAGGCTTCTGTGTCATAAAAATCTCTTCTGAATAATTCGATAGCACCTCCGTATTGAATACCAAGTTCTTCAAAAATCTACACCGATCTCGCACGTCATAGCTAAGATCGTAGCGCGCCAATTGAAACACATACTGCACTAATTTGGCACATTCCTCTCGTTTCCTCAGGAACAGTTTTATCGCCAACTTAAGCGTCTCAATCTTGACGAGCTCGTTCTCGCTGGAAAATCGTTTCGCCAGTATTCGTAACAAGTCCGGAGCCTCATCAATAACTTGCTCCAGATGATGTGCCACGAGCCAGATGACACAAGCGCGCGCTTGGGGCGCTACCATCTTGCTCATCATTCTCATCAGACGCTTTAATAGCGATAACGGCGCCGTCATGTGCAACAATCTTTAATAAAACACGTATGCAAGAATATAAACAAACAATGCAAACCTTTTCAGCACAATGACAGCCGCACACACGACACTCTCATCCGATGATGATATCAGCTGCACCAATCCCGACATGCACTGATCGCTAACCGCTTCCACCCGCACTGCACATCTTCCAATCGCTTCAACTGCCGATGACGCAAGGTCACTCATGCTTACGTACGTCTGCAGCTCCCGCAGTATCACGTGCACATTCGTCTCCGAGACAAGACTCGTTAAAACGTGCAGTTTTAACTGCTTCACCAGCGCACAGTCGCAAGACCGAACAAAGAATGATTTGAGAAACGGGTCGAACATGTTCTGCAATAGTTGAATCAATCATTTAAGTGCTCGTCGAGATTTTAAATTATGTCATATCACACACCAAATACAACCAAGTTCACAACAGAATACAATCAATAATCTCACTCGTAGAGTAGTCGTCAGTTTTTTTCACAATTTACTTTAATTGACAATTTTAATACAGTCAGTGGGATATTAAAATACCACTTGGTGTGCCCCAATATTATAATGCGATGAATTTACACCCGCAATTGACAGTCGAAAATAAAAAATTCTACGTAATAATTTAATTAATACATATTTCCCAAATGTGGGCTAAAAATTCCGTGTCTAAAACGATCAAATCGTAGATTAAATTTAATACATTCCCACTTCTACAAGATACATTGTGAAGAAAAGTTAGCAACGGCCCTATCCAATCTAACCGCATATTCAATTTAGGAAAAACCGATAGACATTGACTCTACAATTACTCAAACTAAAGGTACAACGACATGCTGGTGATGGTGCTCGAATTTGGTTTACTTTCGATATGGCATAAGTTCCCTCCTCTACCGGATTTCGCTCACAAATTGTTGCAATGTTCATTAGCACCACGTACTGCACTTCTCTTGGACCTCGCAACAATCTAACCAATGCCCGCGCAATCTAAACCAATTAGTTTTTCGCAATCAGCAAAAATTAAAATCTCCAACAAAACCTGCGACAATTGTGCTTTCGGTGCCACATGATAAAATAGTTGCGTCACAGCCATAACCACACTACAATTCCTCGATTGTAACAATGGTCGCGCCGAGTTCAACAGAAGCACAATATCGGGATCGGGCTGGCCTTTGTCAGGATCAGCAAGCTCACTCCTTGCATACCTCGTAAGTAGGTGAATCATGCTAATCTGCCCCCATTCGTCAACATCCGCGAGTGCGCGGCAAAGGGCTCGAAAGTGCTTATGCAGCATATCCAATCGATGCGGACAAATCTCGTCAAATGCGTACACCGCGCTGCCCAAAACAAGGCTTCTTCTATCAGCTAACAAGAAATCAATGCAATCGATCAACTGCAATTCGAGTTCCGGTTCCAGTGAATACAGCTTCGGGATGGCATGGGCTGCAATCTATGAAAACAAAAATTACATTCATGTGAACTTAACCACATTTCCAATACCTTTCGCACATACGGGCTCATATCCCTCACCGCATCTTTAACCGCCAGCAGCATGATAGGCGCCACCATTGGCACCCGAATCGACGTCAACACCCTCAATGCACTACCTCTAATAAGCTGATTAGGATCCTTTAATGCTCTTTGAAATGTCGATATGGATAACAGCGCCAAATCTTGCTGCTCTTCCGCATACCTTACAAGATAGACAAACACGAGCTTTTTCAGCTGTTAAACATTTTATTACTCTTGTTTCCAATGCTGTTACTTACTTCAACATTCTTTGCAGCCACATTCTTCACAACAGCCGGGAACAGCTCGCTCACATCTTTACCCTTTGCTATCAATTGAATGATCCTCTTCATGGCGTCCACTTTCAGATTATCCTTGTTGCTATCAAGCATTGCTTTCAAATCAGCAAACCGGCTAGAAATTGAATTTTTTTGTAATAATGTAATTTTATTATTAAATAGTCACCAAGTAAGTTAGGACGCACCTAAATTCAGGGATAACTATTTGAATTCAACGAAAGTCTAATATTCTGTTGTTAAATTATTCAAATGAGCATAAGATTAACAAACCAATTTCAAGAACACTGAAACGATCTATCTTTTTAAGGAATATAGGTATCATTAATAGGTATCATCATCCACGAGGTCTTTTCGGGATATTTTAAAATATTTATTTTAAGTCAAAGAAAAATATGAAATCAAATTGTATGGACCTACGGGGATCTAGGGGAGCTACATCCTTTACCTAGGACGTCATTTTCGGATTGGTAGCTAATAGATTTTGAAACTTTTTCCTCTCAATTCTAAAGAGGAGTACATTTTTCAAAACTTTCAGACAAATCTAAGGCAATAATATTGTTTATCCCGGATTTTTTCAGGCACCATGAAAATATCAATTTAAAAACCAACCTTCTATTATCCAGCATGACGCCACCTTCGACAAACTCCATTTCGGGGCTCCCCAAGTTATCCATAAAAGATGATGACATCTGATAGAACTCATATTTTATGAATTTCAAAACAAAAAAGCCCAAAATATTAAATTGTGTCAAATCAACAATCAAACACTCAAGATTCAACAAAAAATCTCTGTTTTATAATATTAATACATTTAGAAAAATACACGTAAACAATAAAAGTAAAATAAAAATACATTCAACAAGAACAAATAACAATAATTATTAGTTAAAGCCATATCTATATTTATACAAACTTTTTTAAACATTCAATACAAAACTATTGTCCATAACATCCAAAAGCCATTAAAAGATTCCTTCGACTGAAATGAAGCCCGACCACGGATGTCTGTTTCGTGGGATATGATCCAATATTAAATCCATCGACATTTATCCTAAATTCACAATTCAAAAATAAAAAAAAAACAAACAGTTAATACATACTTTGGATCCAAAAAACAATCCGTCTGTGCATTCGCCGCCATATTCGCCATCAATGCGTCCAATGAGTACACTGATATATTCGAGTTTCCATGCGATACCGCAAATGCGCCGCCATCCCTGCTAAAGCTAATCGATCCTTTTGTTCCCGTTTGGTCAGTTATCTCGGCCGCGAGGAGTCGTTGGTAAGCCAAGTCCCACAAATGTACGTTTCCAGAAGCATCCACCGACACGAGGAAACGGCCATCAGGTGAAAACTAAAAACAATAATAATCTAATCATTTATTTTCCTTCTTTCTTTCTTTTCATTCGTGGAAATTGATTACAAGACGACGTAAGCAAAGCAAGTACCCTAAATAGAACAACAAAATTTCTAGGCCACTAATAATAAAACAGGCTAAATAAGAATTGTGAATATATAAACTGTGTGTACGACGCTATATCAAACTCTGCATACAGTTCATGAAGACTAAACTTGGTGAAAAGGGAATGGTTGTCTGATAAAATATTACTGGATACAATAATGTAGCCTATAACAGGTAATGACCGGCTAAAATATTGTTTGTACAGAATTCGTCTATTCAGGGATCAGGGACAAATATCCTAGAAACAAATTAGGCGCTGATAACTTTACAGCTACGTATTTATTCCTAGAAAAATGTGTTTATTCAACTTTCTCATACACAGAATTTAAAGAAAAATATTTAATTTAAATAAGGAAAAATACTACAATAAGATATTCCGCAAGGCGTAATTTAATATTTTAATATCAGAAAATCTTAGTTTTTTATTTGGTACATATAAGTGATTTGAGGAATGAAACTTTATCAAAGGAATCCAGAATCAACAAAGCGGCTGAATATGGAATCCGGAACTCGGAAATGTAAATATAGCGTATTACTAATCGGTGTGCCGTTGAATAGCTTTTCTATAACTTTATAATAGTTATTATCCAAATTTCCTCATTAGTTTAAGTCACAGTTCAACACCATAAGACCCAAACCTAATTTTTACTGCTTAAACATCACCATGGATAAACACACCCAACGTTTACACGATCTGACATTTAAATTACCGTACATTACAAACTATTTTAATATTGCATTGACCTTTTCAGAGATCGGTGCCTAATGGAAGAGGAAAAAAAAATTTTAATGAGGTTCTCGTTTGGACGACCACTCTTTTGTATCTCATCAATGTTTGTTGTCTCAAAATTATAAACAACACACATTGGATGAGGAATGGATGGAATAGAGAAATTAAATAAAACTTTAACAATCGAACAAACCTTAACACTGGTCACATTCGCTTTATGTCCACTAAACGTTCTCACGCATGTGCCCGACAGCAAATCCCAAACCCTGACATATCTGTCATACGATCCTCCGGCCACATAATTACAATTGGGATGAAAATCCACACATCCCACATCGCCGTAGGGATCGGCAAACAGCCGAACCGGCTGCATACGATCTGTGCACCAGACAGCCGCCGTCTTATCTGCATTACCAGTGGCAAAATAATAACCTCGATTACAGAACTGAGCCTAAAGCATACAATTATAACATCAGCTAAGCAATATGATCCACAAACATCCCAAACCACGGTCGGCGTTCGATACAATACAACATTCTTTTGCAATTCCAAACTCCATAATCGGATCGTCTTATCACCTGATGACGATAGCAGCAACCTCTGATCCGGCGCGAAGTTAACAGAGAATATCGATGCGCCATGTCCCTTAAAACCATTAGTCTATAAAAATTCATTTGCACATTTCAAAATACAGTTAATCTCAAGTTCGAAGTGGCTCCCTTCATATCGAATATCTGCTCTTGGATATTTTCTGCCGTCTCGATATCAATTTTCTCGAGAAACTCCATATCACGAAGCTTCTTCATTTTGTTCATTGGATTCAGGGCATTCACAACTATAGTTGAATCTGATAATCTATAAAATACATAATTTAACATATAATTTTTTCAGATAAAAAGAGCAAAATGTCAAACCCGCAATTTTTATATTTTAACGATAACACGACAAAAACATGTAATTAATATAATAGCTGTTTCCAATCCCAGTAAACATATAGAACATCCTTAATCAAATATATCAAGGGGTAAGAAAATACTGGGTATTACTAAAAGTTAATTTAGGCTTCAACCTTAAGCATTCTTGACAAAAGTAATCGATTAAACAATGGTTCAGTTTCAATTACCTAATGTGAATTTTCGTTTTTTCGTCAGTTGATGTGCGTATTTTTCGAAACAAAAACCAATATTCAAATATTTTGGGAGAAACTTGGATATTCGAATTAAAGTTCAATTCATCCAACCTACAAAAACCTAATTGCTCTAAACTATTCAAAACCTCTAAAATTTAAATATAAAAGGTACAACATATGTAACTATTTTAAAATTCATTTACGTACCATTAAATCAAATAAAATATCGGCCAAAATTCCGAGGTGAACTAAAAAATAAAAAACAAAAACTAACCCCATCGCAACAAAATTGGAATCATCGGAAAAGTCGCACGAAGATACTCCATATGGTGAATTAAGAGTGGTGTACATACAAATCGATACCGGCGATTCAGCCGACACCAACGTCATCTTTGCCACTTCTCTTTGATGATTTCGCTTTTCCTCTCGAATATATTCACTAATGGGCGGTAATGGTATTCGATCCGCTGCTGGTACCATCTGTAAGTAATTCAGCGTAATTCCATCTTCTCCCAACTATTAAACATTCTGTATTTTCTTCCCGGTATCTTGATATTTTCCTTTCATTTTTCTTCGTTCAATGCTAACCATCAGATCGTCCTTAGTAACACCATAATACATCTAAACAACTTCCAATATCAAATTTAGAATAAAAATAAAACAAAAAGCACCTTATGCCGTCTGTCATCTTTAGCGACTTGTCCCAAAATACCTCCCATTTGAGCTTCAACTGTTAATCGATATTTCGATGGTACATCATTAGCTTAAAATTTAAAATTTTCTTTAATTAATATTTGAAATCTAATTTTTTCAAAGCCAGAAGTTTTTATATTCTTCTTATTAAAAAAGTTTTTGTGCTAAATTGTTAGAAATTGTAAGGGTAGGTATTGCAATTAATAAAAATTCATTCAAATTATATTGAAAAATTTAAACCTTTAAATTTTATAGGGATTTTGTTATTTCCAGTGGATTGCATTAAAGTTCGGTTTATTCAATATGATCTAATTTCAAAACTCATGAATATAATTATTTTCAAACATAGAAACCGTATTCAAAAAATATATTTCTACTTTAATGCGCGATATACTTCCTTACTTTCTGTTAGAATATTCTTGTCAATTATATTCTTTATTCCCCGTAGTCTTGACGAAACAATATCCAATTGAATTTTGCATTTCTTTGACATTTTCACAACGAACTTTTTGTTTCTATAAGAATTGTTATAAAATCAATATTAAATGACGATACAATTTACTTTAAAGTGTTAAAATGTTCACTCGCGTGCATTGTAATAGAATCTTCAATCTTCGACAAGTGATAAACATATTCTCCATACGATTCCGGTATAAATACACGAAAGCGGTCAAAAAATGTTTTTGCGGTTGATTGAATTCCAGCATCAATTAAGGCGAAGTAACTGTGGGCAAATACTGGAAACAACAGTTGTGAGAATTCTGCCTTAACAAAAATATACATAAATAAACAGATATACAATCCATTTAATACCTGAACTACATCATTCAAAGAGTTTGAGTGCTGTACAAAGGTGTCAAATTCAACCGATATAGCTTCCCTGGAAAATCGGCTAATTAATAAAACCAATTGTACTATTCTCCAACTCTGGTGGCAATCCACTTGAAACTGGGATCCCCGATTTTAAAACCGTTGAAGCTTCTCTTGAGAGTGATTCCTCTGTTTCCTACAATGCATAAATGTATAATCATCTTACATGATAATCTACCGATAATCCATTTTTCTTCAAATAATTCATCATCATTTGCAGCATTTCCGGTGTGATAGGCTTTGAAAAAACCTGATCGAGTACATTGTTCGGTTGTTGTGGTGTTTGTGAAGCTGCGAGTGATGACTGAACTTGTAATGTTAGCTGTTGTGGGGTTTGGATGGACTGCATTGGTGGTGAGGACAGCTCCGAGCCGGAACCGTTTACATTTGATGACGAATGCTCGTGCATCCTGTAAATATTCAAAACTAAAACGAATATAGATAAAGAAAAAATATTTTATAGAAACTCAATTATTTGAAATTTAATAGTGGTTGTGTGACCTACGACAATTGAAATATATTTGGGTTTACCGGATAATTTATTGCAAGACGAGTCGAACATTTTTCTAAAATTTCCAGTGTGAAAGAGCCCACACGAGAGCTCCTTATATATCCTCTGGCAAAATATCTTTCTGCTAATTTTAATTCGACGAGGTTGCTCCTCGAACATGGGACTTAAATTCAAGCACGAACATAGATTGTAATATATTGGGTTAATGAATAAGTTCGTACAGTTTTTATATTATATTTTGTTTCAAAGCAAGTTTCTTGTTGTTCAGCAAAGTTTATATATTTATAGCTTTTTCTTCTCTACAAAACTAGAGCTTTATAGAGCTTATTCTTCTCTACAAAACTGTGTTTTAGTTTTTTTCTGAAATTTTAAATTTTCATCATTTTTCAGGCTTAGAAATGAACTATCCAGGAGGAAAAATCTGCATTTTTACCAACTGCTCTTCTTCGCTTTTCATCGAAAGAAAAAGCAGCCGAAGCCGATCGGCAAATCTGCAGTGTGTATGGAGAAGGTGTCTTAAGCGTGTCTAATGCACAAAAATGGAGACTTTAACCTTAAAGACCTAAAAATACCCAAAAAAGACCATGGTCTGCGTTTGGGGGAACTGGGACGCCATGCCAAAATGGGAACTGCTCGAAAGAAGCGCAACGGTCACCAAAGAAAAGAAATTTAGCAAAAATCATTATAATTTACTATTCATTTCAGAGATCGATGCCTAATGGAAGAGTGAAAAATGAGGGGCGGAGAAAAGGTCTTGTTTAGACAGCCACACGGCCACTAAGGCCATCGAATCTCTTCCTCTTTTGTTTGTCATCAATATTTTTATTTCATCCATTTTCATTTTTAAATTAAACTTTTCATTTCTTGTCATCAAATAATAAACAAAAAATAGATAACAAAAATTGATGAGAAACAAAAGAGGAAGAGATTCGATGACCTTCATGGCCGTGTGGCTGTCTAAACAAGACCTTTTCTCCGCCCCTAATTTTTTGCTCTTCCATTCGATCTCTAATAATGGATTTTAAGCAACAATAACGGATATTCTGCATCATTTTAAAACAAATATCGTTGGTTTTTTTCACACAAACTATGTCAAAATCGTGAAAACCTCATTTATAAACCATCATAAAAAATTAATCAATCAAGAAAACATAATAAACTCAATGATATTACTTATCTCCAACAGTTTTTACAAAATGCTTAATATTGCGATAAAAATAAAAAACCAACATGATTCTCCGTGTGGAGTACACATTAAAGTGTTGACGTCCACGTCCATTGTTCGAAAATTGTTCGGCCAGGGTAGGTCTATGATATATTAATATATTATGACATAATTTTGATCGTTAAGAAATAAGAACGGTTATGACGGTATACGGAGAATTGGAGAATGAATTGGTATATCATGATTGACGGATATATGCTGTAGGTTGAAAGCTTATTTCTGTTTATTCGAATTTTTAAAAAAATCAGTAGCACCCATCTATACGAACATAAGAAATGCCAATGAACGTCTTTAAGTTTTTCGGTTCCGGTATATTAGATATTCAAAATCATGTGTAGAACATGCATTATCAGTTCAACTCAATCTTATCAACAATAAAAAACTGTGCGATTGTGTTGTTATCAAAAACAATGATAAACTATTGATAATGGTTTGTACATTTCTAAAATTCTGCAGCTCATTTGGCTCACATTATTTTCATATTTATTTACTTTGAATATTTCAATAAATTAATCCTTTTAATATTTAATAATTGTTTGCCCATTAAAAATACATCTATACATTTCCAGAAAACTGAATACATTGACTAGCAAACAAACAAAAACCCGTCTCATTTATTATTAATTAATAAAAAAATAAATATTTAAGAATAAATTCGCGAAAAGAACAACAAAAACGGAAAGAAAATAAATAAACTTTTATTCAATCCATCGTATTTAACGATGAATAGCATTCGGAATATGGGAGTGGTCGGAGACACAATAAAGCCAGAGCCGGATGGAGACGCAGACGCTGTCAGATCGATATTTGGAGCAACAACACGAGCAAATGACCACGAGCAGATGGTCGCCATTTCGGATTCTATTAATTCGTCAGCGGGTTCAAGCATGCCGACGTCGACAAGTGCCGGACTGCTCTCGCGACCGAACGCTTCGCCGAGCCCTGACGTCGACGTGGACACAATGAGCGCAGATGAGTCGACGAACGAAAACGAGCCGAAAACAAACCCCAAAACGATGGATCAATCACAAGAGGTTTTTTTTTCTGATTATTGAACGTCTATAAGATCCATTCAGTCGAAACCATCCAGTTCCTATGAGCAACCACCACCAAAATTCGTCAATTTATATCACAACTACAATGACAATGATCTTCTCAAAGGTTTATCATCGTGGGAATGGGTTGTCATAGATGGACTCTACCTGCCGGCAGTCACTAGAAATTCGGAGCATTACGTCGCAGTGCATATAGTGCAACTGAAACTATTGTCAAAGTTCCCTTCGAACATTCCTCGAGAGATTATTGAAAAGTTCACAATGAGTGCTCATAAAATGACAACAATTGAAGCTTGGACGTTTAATTCAATCAATGCTGTTATTCGCAAATTCGATCTCGGTTTTCAGCTGTTTACGTCGAATGATGAACTTGTCAAATTAAATGACGTGCAGATGTTTTATTGGAACGTAAAGAAGCTCAACTTGCAAAGGATTAGTGCCGAGTATGAGAAGGAGATAAAGGGAGCCGAAAATAACGTCAATTTGATAGCGACTATAATGACATTAAAGCAACAGGTTGATAATGATATACAGGTAATTTTGAGGTTTATTGAAAAAATATTTACCGTGGAAGAGAATTTTTAGAATTATAACCGAATAATGTATACGAGAAAGTTCTTCCACAGTTTTTTTCGTTAAAAAGTTTATATAAATTTTCTCTTCAGTAAGCGTTATTTTAATTTTTATCATACACGTCATAAAAAAAGGAAAATTGGAATTTTTCGAAACAGCTGTTCACTTTGTTCCAAAAATAGCTTTTCATTATATAATTCGATTTCTTAAAATAATATTTATTAGCAAACATTTTTAATCGGAAAACAGTTTAAATATTTTTGTATGACTAGAGACGTATTTATTTTCAGAACTTATAAGACCGAACCGTTTAAATAAAAGCTTACGGCGTCAATAAAATTATTTACTCAAAAAGTGATTTTAGTATAAATATGTCGCAGAGTTTAAAATCGTTAACTTTTCATGCTGTTCTTTCTGTTGAAAATTCCGCGTCAAATCTCTTTTTTGGCGTATTCTACGGCGCTCATGTAATTGGATGCATGACTAACAGTGGATTTTTCTGCAATTTCATTATTTCGAAATTATTAAAACAAATTGATTTTAATTTCAGAAGTGTGGTCACATTTAATAATATCTTTAATTTAATATTAATTGTAAATTTATAATTAATATTTATACTTCAGAGATAATTTAGTATTGACAAAATTTTTATATAGAAATGATAGATACTTTATTTAAATATAATTTTTCAGGTAATAAGCACGGAAATTGAACGCAAACAACTAATAATGCGTAAGTAAAATGCAATAAGGTTTTTGTCGGATTTAAAATAAACTAAAGAATTTAGAAAAGCCTATCATTATTTTGTTAATTCTTCACACTCTTAAATTCAAAATTGATAAATTAAGATTCAAAAAATCAATTAATGTAATTTCCATAAACGTACAATTAATTTTAAAAAACCGACAATAACTAATGTCACGACTTATATTAAAATATAATTTTAGAACAAACCTCTCAAGAAGAATTACACTCAGCGATAAGCAGGCATTCTACAATGATTTCAAATTAATTAATCTAAAATAAATAATATATTAAATCGTTATTATTAAGTTTCTATGTTTAGTCGTTATCTTCGTGATTCCTTTTTTAAATATTTTGAAGTTACCTTATAAGTAATCCAGATTAAAGAATCACTCAACTCGCCTAATCATTGTTCACTTTCAAAGAGGGTAGCTATAATTATAACAGACGAAAAATTTGAGATATTTTATTTCATATCAGTATGGCACTTCATATACATAAAATGTTGTAACAAGTAAAATAATAATTCAGAAAAAATAAATACATGAAATGAATTGAAACATACACGTGATCAAAGAGGACGCAATAATATACAATCACAATCCAACTGGATCGATTATTAAAATTTGAAAAGCAAAACCAAAAAAAAACATTTCTAAAAGCAACCTAATTCAAAATAATCCTAATAGGCTAGTATTTTACAAATCGCCTTTAATGGGCAAACTATCATTCCACCTAATGATTTAATCGCTTCATAAAATGATACTGGGGGTTTTGAACCATTCGTATATTTGACATAGGTACATCCATCACCATAAGCTTCTCCTATTCGGTAATAGTTTCTAAAAAAAACTCGTAATTATTAAAGAATAGAAATGTAAAGTAAAACAAACATCAAAGATGCATGCCATTGGAATCCATTCATTTTATAGAAATTGAGAGCAGCAGTATTCGTCGATAAAACATGAAGGAATACGGCACGTGGGTATGGTACTTGTTCAACCACCTGCAGAATTCATTTAATTGTAATAATAAATAAAAATACTAGGTAAAATTTTTCTCCGAAATTGAAAATTAGTATGCCATCAAAGCGTAAAAGTAGATTATAGAAGAGTAGAAACAATTATAGACAGAGATAATTGTCGTCACGTACTGCGTTTCGAAAGTGTTATAAAATTTCCTGTGACAGTACTCTTCAAAGATGTGCTTACTGGAAGAGGAAAAAAATGATGGTCTCGTTTGGATGGCCACAAATTTTTCTTCTGATATCATTAATATTTTTTTTTAAATAAATAAAAACCAACCGTTCGGAATAAATTATTTAATAATCGAGTTGCAAGACCCATCCGTCGATATTTTTTATTTACAGCTAATGACAAAATATATACAACTTGACTATTCATTTCTAGTAAAATGTCTTGATCCTGTAAACAAGCTGATAAATATATAGTCTTTCTTAGTTAACCCTAATTTTCAATTATCGTTATACGCCATCTGGAAAATATTTTTCACGAATGTATTACTGATTTGGTTTAGATAATCCTATGATGTGCATACCATGTGATATTTTAGGAGATTGTGTTCATGAATAATTCTAGTCTTTAATAAGAAAGTAAATTATTATTATTGCAGATGGTGTACGATGATAATTTATTGGCAAATTTGATTTATGGGAATTCGCCACCCATGGTAGAGTGTCTATAAGACGTGAGAGACTATAAATTCTATTAGTTGAAAATCGCCGAAATGAATTTTATTGTAAATATACTTTAATATTCTTAAACATTTGATTGAATTTCTATTATATTGTTAAGATGTAAATTAATGAAGGAAATGACTTAACGGAGCATAATGTAACTTAATTTTGGTCTCGTTTGGACAAAGAGGGCAGCGGTGTCGACATAATTGTCTCAATTTATCCTCCTGATAGCCAGAAATATGTATTATTTGTGGTCGGTATAATAATAATAATTTATTTCAAGTTTAATCCAAAATATTAATATCTTAATAACCTATACCTCAATACAAAACAAATTACCTCTGGATTACACTGTGCCACCGGTTTTGTTTCAGAAACAATCATCGCAGCGAGAGTATTGTCGTCAAATAATCCCACTGACGTTAACGATCCCGAAACCACTTCATTAAACCTCCAAATATAAAATATTTCAACTGTTAAAAATCATCATACGAACCAACAGTCGGGATATTGAATCGGAAACGATTCATTGCACAATTCCTGCACCGCTGGCCTGTCCCATTCCCTTAGTGGCCGAAGCGTGAAATTAACGGCCGTCGATGCCGGCGACGTCACAACTTCGGGAATAAATAGCGACTCGTCCGGTTGTTGAAGATCCATCCAAGACATATTGTTAAAGCCTCTAAAATAAAATTTGTTTTATACGAGTCTCATTTTTTAAAAATAATTCGACATTTTTAAATGACAGCGTCACGTGTTTTCATCATTTATCAAGGAGAACTTCATGATTTTTGAAGATTAAGTTAAAACAGGTAATAAAATAAATTAAAATATATTTTTTAGGTTTGCATGATCTTTATATTCTCGAAACGGTTTAAACGTAATTTTCAATTTTCATCGTAAATTTTAAGATGAGACGCCTTAAAATTATTCGGGAAAATACCATTCAAAAATTAGAAGTCTTTCTATTTTACAAATAAAGTAGTGAAAATTTTCAACAATAAATGCTAAAATGTAAAATGAGAATTTCTGGACTCTTCATAAATATCCAATTCCAGTCTTCCTCAAAAAAACAAAAGAACATTTTTTTAAACGACGATTACTGCAAAAAAAAAAGATAAAACCGATGAACACCACATCCATCAAAAATTTAGTGTCAATGTTTAATTAAATTTCAGCCAACAGCATTTGCCAACTAAAACAAAACACCAAAATGAAATAAAATAAAACTTTGGTCGAATAGCCGAAAACATACTCCACAATGGATAAGCTATGCGAATATTAAATCAAGTCGATGGCATTGTGTTTGTTTCCATTCTTGTCACTTCTAGAAAAGCCAACACGTAAAGGCTGTTTTGTTTCTTTTGCAGTGCACATGTATAAATCATTTCTTTACTATTTATAAGTGCAACATATTTTTGGCAATAAAATGCAAAAGCAGCAAAAAAGAACTCACAGTTTTTGATTTCCTCGATCAAATGAGCGCCGCATCGAAACATTTAATGATAACTATGCATTGTACTATTATTTGCCGAAGCGTTCACCGTGTATTTCTGTAAACAAATATGAATAAATACATTAAAAACAATACGTTTAACCAACAATAAAAACGCCAAAAAATTCAATAAAATGCCTAGACCGCTTACCTTCCCCGTCTTATTCTCACTGATATTAAAAAGTATATGAACTCCCCTTCTCTCTATTTCCTCTCAATTCCAACGGCTTAACTTCCTTCATCCATCTTCACCTAGAACTTGCAACAAAAGACAATCTTTTTATATAACAGAAAAAACGACGAGTTGGAGACGAGGCGAAGACATTCATTCGAGTATTTAAGAGCAAGGCTATACTTGTCCCATTGACTCTTTTTTCTCTTTCAATTTCTATTGATGTGACAACTAAGCTTCTTTTTTCCCATCCTCCCATTTCCAATAATCTCTATAGCTATTTATTTATGTTTCGCTTCTAATTTGCCGTCAATCAATCAACGTTATTCGACGCTGCGCTCCATTCCTGAATGGCTGGCGGACTAATTTATATATTAAAAATTTCTCTTCCATTAAGAAATTACACATTTGGGAATTTAAGTAAAACCCATTTTTCATATTTTATTATAGTGTTTCTTTAATTTCATGTGTGCCGCTTTTATAAATATTTGGGTGTTGTTTTATAATTCATAAGGGACATACGAATATAACAAATGGGAACAAAACCTGAACTAGAAATTTAGAAGAAATATAAAGTAAATGAGAGAAAATATAAAATAAATTGAATGCTTGCGTCGCGTTCTCATTGATAAAATAATAATTTTTCAAAACATCCCAATCATCCAGTTATTTTTATATTTCTCGAAATTAAACTGAGCCCTACTGAAACAAAACACATCTAATTAAATATGATATCCATTAATACTTGTTAATGTTTGACGTCATAAACCCATATAAAATCGGGTTTTCCTTATCGGTTCAGTTATTATATTTTCTCCGTTAGAAATTGTATCCCTGAAATATTCCAAGAGAAACGTACTAACATAAAATGAAGAAATTGTGTCTTGCAACCTTTATTATATCATAATACTAAATTTATTAGAAAGAAAAATAAATAAATTAGGGTAATACGCATGTGTGCAAAAGAAAGCTAAAAAAATCCCGTAAACATATTTAACTTTTAAAAACGTAACACAACATCCTAATTCTAGAAATAAACAAAAAACAATGGCAAATCTTTAAATTATTATTATACTTCTTATTTTTGCTCATCAAGAAGTGCTGGCACGTAGAGGTAGGCTGAATCAGGTAGATCCTTTGCTGAAAATTTCTATTAAACTGAAAACGTTGGTGAAAATAACAAACCTAATTTGAGGTAATTATTTAGAGATTTTCTTAATTCGTTTTCTTTCTTCTCGCCAATTTCAATCTTCCGCACAAAGCAATGCTAAAATGTTAAGTGATTTTGTTACTATATTGTTAATTTCTGGATTTTTGAAAATGTGTTTCCTTTTCTAATTCTTCAAATTATAATTTCAATGAATTAAGCAGTTTTAGATTTTTGTGTGAAGAGTGAGTAAACCTATTGAACTTTAAACTCTTACAAAAACTAATTGCCGCTCATTCATGTTGTCAATATATTTAGGTAAGATTTCATCCAATTTCCTGAGAGCTTCTTGTCTCTTTGCAATTCTTCTTTGTGCAAATGGTAAAGGATACATTGACTGAAGCGAATACAGTAAAATCTAAATTCTAGAATTAATCGCAATAGTTTTGATAAACCAACTTTTTGTGAAAAATCGAGTGACTCCATTTCTTTTAATTTATCGTAATTATTTCCTTTCTGAAATAAGTGTTAATTAGAACGGATTTTATTAAATCTAAGAAAAGCGGAAATTTTTCCCTTCGGGAAATAAAAATAATTTTTTTTCATACATATGAAAGCGCACGTCCTGGGATTATCTGATTTGGTTGTTTTTAACTTCTAAATGCCTCAGAAGAATTACTAAAACATTTTTTTCACTAGACGTGTTTTATACTTGAAAAAAATATAAAAAATGAATAAGGAATTTCAAAATAGAAACCGCTTTGATTGAGATAATCGGAAATTGCGGAAAAATATATATTTTCCAATAAATAAGTGTTTCCCTTTTCAGAGATCAGTGCCTCATGGAAGAGTAAAAACGAGGTTCTCGTTTGGACGGCCACCCTTTTGTATCTCGTCAATTTGTGTTGTCTCAAGAAATTCATAACACACATTGAAGAGGAATAAATGAAAAAGTCCTTTGTGGCCATCCAAACGAGACTATAATTTATTTTCTATTCCATTAGGAACCGATCTCTGAAAAGTACAATAGTACATTCGTACCACTTCCAACTGCTTCATCAGCTCCCTCCCAGATTCGAGAGCTTTCCCGACATCATGCTGGAAAAACTTGCGTCTCTGCTCATCCGACCAAAAGTGTCTTGTCAGCACCAGTCTCGGAAAGAATATTCTAAAACAATAAAACAATTAGAATTGAATGAATTCGACTTTTCCAAAGCATTTCTAAATTTTACGTACATAGCGAAACCAAAAACGTATACAGTAAGTGGCAGAGGCAAAACCGCAGTGATGATGGCTATTTTCGGGCCCTCGACAGACATCTGCAATCAACTCATCAATCACCACCAAAAATCTTGTAACAACAAATATAATCAATTTTTAGCTCTATCTCAAAATCAACACAATCAAAGTGGTTTGCCTCCGTGAAACGTTTCAGGAAAATTTCCAAGAAAACAACAGACAAAACGGAATGGTGCATGCGAAATTATAACAGCAGCAACTCACAACATGAGAATGAGCACATCTCCAGGGCCAGGGATTTGAATAATAACCATTAATGTGATCATTTTGAGCAATTCGCCACCACTCTATAGTTTCATTTAGAAGACAAATCGTCGCGTTAATAAAATTTCACTCAAAATTCTATTAATGCTTTTTAGCCTTACCTGCACCAATGTTTCAAGCTCTTCTATGCTCAAATCATTTATATTTCGGCTTCCATTCGCCAAACTTCTTTTTACTTTTATGTAAGCCTTGACGTCCGAAAAGCACCAACGTGAACCTGCAAATTGGGATATGACTTTATTAAACCAAAACACAACTGAAATAATATTTCAAAGAAAGAAACTGAAACTAAAATTCGCGAGCGTGGCTAAAACTAAATACTCCAAACGGAACCACATAAAAGTACAAAAATTGCTCACAGTCTTTTTTAATATTTTGCTTTCTTTTTTGATATTCGAGAAGTATTACATATAAATATAATGATAATAAAGTATAATAGGGTTCATCGTCTACAAAACGTTATCAACTTCTGAGAGCACGTCGATAGAACGGCCGTCATTTTAATATTGTATTGAACGAATAAAATAGGAAACAAGCCTAATATTGTTCGTTAATTAATTTTCGTTCCCTTTGAGATTTAAACTATCGCAAGTTCTTCAATACAATAAACTTACCGTTCATGACAGTTCTATGCAATTCCAATGCCTTAGGCCATCTACCAATAAACGATTCATACTTGTGCATCATGCTACCCGGCTTCGACGGATCAGCTGCCGGGGGGCCCGCAGATGTGCATCTCAAAATTACAAAAAACAATTTATTGATACTTATAGACTTACCTGACAGCTAATAATCGACTACATGAAGTTTTTGACAATAATGGAGTGAATTTCGATATTTTGTGCATCTGCAAATAAAATAATTTATTTTAAAATTTCTGCAGATATGTAGGATATAATATACAAAATATTATCATACATATTTATTTATTACATTTTGAACCAGTTTTTCATTGTTTGTTAACATTTGTCGTTCATTATTTTTTACTACATGGATATCAATGCGGGAAAGAAAAAAACAAACTGATGGCGAACAGGCACACCAACAGAATCTACTCCAAAATCTTAATTTCTCAAAAAATGTGATAAGTATATTCTTGCTTACGTTAGAATTCTGAATGGACTATGTTTAAACTCCCGTCTAAACGAAATGAAACAACTCATTTATTTAACATTGTGCTTGTTTTAAATAACCAATATATGTTATTTATACAATCGAGATAATTGTCCAGTTCTAGTTATAAAACTGTAATAATTAATTTAAACACTCAAAAAACAGCTGCAACATTAAAAAACCCTCAATATATTAATGGATAGCAGCTAATAAAAATATACGTAATCATTAAAAGATGAACATTTTTACATTAGGTCACGATTATTTTCTCGTCTTTTTTCACCATTGTAATCCGGAAGTTATCGGTTCGAGGTCCGTCACCCGCAATAGAACGCCGTATCCGTACACAATTGTTTAAGTAAAAATTTAAAAATCGTTATTGATAAATAAAAGTATGGATCGTTACATGGAACCGTTCGAACGGTAAATTAACGATAGCGCGCAAAATTAAAATTACTGTCTCATTAAACTTGTGAAACCTTTAAAAAAAATTAACGTGTGAAACCTCAATGTATCCATAGAATTTGAGGCTGTGTGGATAATTTGGCTCTGAATTTAAATAATTTTCATAAAACTTTTCTAAAAAGTCCAAACATAAATTTATAAATCGTGATTGACTTTTAAATATAATTATTTATATGAAGCTTTTAGTCTCGGTTTTCTTAAAGTATGGCATGTATACCAGTGATGACAGGATTTCGAACTTCATTTTTTGGATTTGCAATATGAAATTGTAATTTTGAATTCTTCAGTAAAATAGTGCGTTATTTCTAGCTAAAACCTAAAAATTATTCATTACGGATTTTGTATTCAAAATTTATCCGCATTCCGTTGTTTTAAAATTTTATTCCGGGCTTAGTTCTTGAAAACTTTCTACTCTGACCAGTGTATACTGTTCAGCTTGTAGAATATTTTCCATAAACAGAATTTCTTAAGTTTAAAAAACTCAACCAATTACATTCTATAGGTAAAATAAACTTTTAATTATTGTACCGAAACTTATTTTGCGTAACAATAACACACATCATCTGTTACTGTTTAAATCGTTTAGACCACCCATATGAATTAAACCGGGAGTTTTTTCGAAATGGTAGTTTCGAATACCAGTAGGACAAAAAAGGTATATTCACGTGGAATACTTTGGCATCAACTAAAACTTCCGGACACTTCAGTTCACGTGCTTCTCCAAATTGAAGACATCAAATAAAATATTTAAAAAATGAACAAAACCATTCAATAAATACACAGTGAAGCTTAAAAGACTAATAACATTTATATTTGATAATCTCCACAGTAATTACAAAAACCATATATATATATATATATATATATCAAATAAATAAATTTAAAAATGTGTTAATGCCTTAAAATTTAGTACAGAAAGACGTTAATATACATTAAATCACAGTTACTAGGTACATCATTATTTAATTTAAGAAACAAAGGTATTAATACTCGTTTCACGAATTTCCCATTATTTTCAAAGATTAATTTCGAATCGGGTTAAATAACTATCACATATAATACAATCACAATCTCATTAAAATACTAATATACATATGGCAACGGGTTCAAAGACGGGTTACTAAATGTGATCCGAAGGACGATTCACTGTTTATCCGTATAATATGATGATATTTTTCATTTATATCATCTTTTCCTGCATTCTTCCGATCGTCTTCCGTATTCTCATCCACTTCATAATATATTTCATTTTCATCTATAAGTTAAAATAATAATAATTATTATTATAAACTTAAACTATATCCAACCATTTCCGACTTTTTCTAAAAGGCGTTCCTCTTGTTCTTCTAGAATTGCGAATTCTCTTTCTTTCTCTTTTAATAAAAATTTTAACTGGATCGATCGCATTGTAAGGGAAACAATCCTTGCGACATCCTGCAATGTCGTTAATTTCTTCAGTTTTATTTTAATATAAAACTTTGAATACTAATACTAAAGTAACGTGAAGGCTTTGGGAAATAGCATTGACTATTTCTGAATGTGATGAGCTTACAACACATTTCCCATTAACAGCGATAACCATATCACCTTAAATTATAATAAAAATTATATATAGCATTAAATCAAAAATACCTTTTCTAACACCAGCTCTTGACGCCGGACTTGATGAAGATACATAATCCACGTAAGTTACTCTTTCATAAGAGCCCAGCGAAGCTCTTTTGAAAACATAAGATTGTATAGCGAATCCAAATGAAGTATCTAATGATGAACGAGCTAGCAGGATACTCCTCTGTGACGCATTTCCATCAAAATCAGGCAGTAAAAAACTCTCGAGAGTTATATGCGAAATATCCTGCAATTTAATTTATTATTGTTTATTATTTTTTCAAATTACATCGCCACAGAAGAATTGTTCCGAAGTTGTCTCTTCACCATTGTCACACTGTAACGACGTGGTCGCTGTGGTAAACGTTGCTGAGCTGTTGGATTCACTCCAGTCCATTCTAAACGAATCATACGATAAAACTTGAAGACAAAATTAAAAGAAAATGGTAAATATTGGACTTGTACCCGCTAATATACATTAAGGTGTATTTAAAAAAAATAATTTATTATAGAACAATATACAAGTTATATACATTATTACTCGCAATAACAATCATTTAACACTTTCACGTTACACGCGTCCCTTCGGGAATACAAAAGTCAGGTAATCTGACCAGACAAGTCCTTGATTACGATAATACTGAAAAACAAATTACCATTTCCACGTTACAATTTATACTAAACAAACCTGAAACACAATTTCCCATGACAAAATTAAAACAAGCCAAAATATTGATCCAATCAGACTACCGATAACATATTTTCGAATTTCCTTTTGATATGCACTCACTGGTCCGCAAAATGCTTCCTTGAAAAACCACACGACATTTGTAATCCAGACAAACGGAAGGAAACATGCACCAATCAGGAAATACCTTAAATTGATTTTTAATTGAACATTCAAAGCATTTAAAACCCACTTTTTACATAAATCGACTTTTCGCGCATCGCTTAATCTAGCAAGGTCCATGTAAGTTCCAGTAGGTTTAGTAATAAATAAATAAATAAATAATAAACAAAAATAATAAAAAGGACAGCCCCTTGTGAAAGAAGTAGGATGATTTCGCAATACTGCGGCATGTTTCGTGGGAATATATTTAAAGTACCGCTTAGAATAAGATTTTATGACAGAAAAATGTCACTTAATTACCTCAATTGTCACATTCCATAGCTTTAATATTAAAACAATCCCAACTAGGTATATAGAATTGGAATAGAACGAACATTTAAAGCTACATTGACTAAAATTTTTCGATTCCAATTTTAGAAATCGCTACATCCTGAAATTTCCGATAAACGATAAAAAATAAAAACTAAAGTGGTTTCATTATAATTTATAATTTATGTATTTTAAAGGGTCTGCAAGGTAAATTGGTCTAAAAGAATAATTTTGTGTTTAATGTAAAAGAAAAACCTCAAAGTACCGGAAAAAACTCATTTATAATGTCTTTAGGTAATTTTTTAACCATTATGGTATAATTATTTTTCATCCATAAGGTAACGCGTTACATAGCGTTTATCATATACGCTTATGCAAAAACCGTTTAAAAATTTTAACGCGTTTCATAAACATAAAGATCACAAAACAGCGAAAGAATAGAAATCTAGAAAATATAAAACAGATTCTACCTGGGTTCCCTATCCTTCATCAATCAGCTGTTAAAATGCAAAAAAGTCTCTATCATCTCTTTCAAACAAAAAACGACAATTTACCTTCGACTATCTCTCCTCGGTTCAAAAAGTGTTTCCACCAAATCACCCACGTTTCGATAAAACTTTACGTGTTAACCAGCACGTGTTTAACGTTTATTTTAAACATATATCTTTTCTTCATCTTGGAATAGCTTCATGAAATCTTGCGGGTTATGCTTCATAACAACATTTTGTCATATTTTTTCAATTGTCTGAATGAATCTATTAAGAAGAACGACGTTTTTAAGCAATTCGATTAATCAGTACGTTTTTTTAATATTTTTGTTAGTTTTATTGATTATTAAAGTACTGAACTTAAAATTGATGAATGTAGCCGGCGAATCAATTAACAAATAATTCTACATGTACGCCAACTGGAAAGCTAATATAACAAGCTCAGAAAACGTGTTAAAGGACAATATTTTTAGAGTTTAAGTAAAAGATGACAAACTTGGGTATAAAACATTTTTGTAAAGTACACGTGAAAGTTGTAGGGCAAGTGTAAAAATAAAAATTATTTATTCCCATTTGCCGTGCTACATGATTTTTGTAGCCAATTTTAAATTATTCTCATCTATAGGAATAACTCACCGATTTAAAAATTATTCGGAGCCGCAAACATTAAGTTGAATTGCTCAATTTGGTAGAAAAATTCATGATAAAATCTGCCGTTTAAATTTAAGTTGTAAATTAAGCTCGTAATAAATTAATTATAAAACGCCTATCGCGGTGCAACTCGCAAAAATCGAAAATCATTTAACAATTAAGCAATCGGGAAATCATCCTTTTAGCGTTTATAAATGTATGAAGATAATTTGAGCTCTAAATATTTGTATAAATTAAAGTAAATATTTTCTTTTTTGATAGAAACAAAACCGTCTGCGTCCACTATTGCGCAGAAGCGTGCATTTAGGGTAATATAATGTCCATTAAGGGTAATATTTAAAAAGTGACGATATATTACAATTAAAATACAGTATCGTAAATTTTATAGAATAAACATTTTAATGCATTTTATGAAAGTTTTAGGTAGTAACCTATATAGGGAGATGTCATATTAAAATTCATTAGGTTCCATGAATATTTATAGTTTCTTCTTGAAAAAATAAAATTTAAAGTTATTTTTTTAAAGTTATTTTAATTTCCTTAAGGTATTTAAGATCTTCAGAAGAGATCGACCGAATTTAATTATATAACAACGACTTTTAAAGGGACCCTGTTGTTTGGTCGCTTAAAGGTTGTGTGATTTTAAATTCCTTTGTATGCGCACAAAATTAAGTCTTAAAAATAAGAGCTAAAATATATGGATAGAAATTTTTCTTGATAATTATCTTGCCGCGCAACTGATCGTGGTTGCAATATCACAAATGTTTTACAGAGTTTAGGTATTTAACGTTATGAAAAACTTTGTAGTTATAATAAATATGTGAAATAGAAATTGTGAAGAATATTTTCTTATCCGTTCCAGAGTACCTCAACTTTTTCGCAAGAATCCATATTAAAGTTTAAAAAATTCTTTGTCTCGACCAGAATAATGGGAATTGTTCAATTATATATTGCTAGATCTATAAAATAGCTATTAGTCTATTAGCCAGCTATTAGTCTATTAATAGGTGTTTTTAGAAGTGAAACATTATCTCCGTTGAATACATATTGAAACAAGAGATTCTATTAGTCAAAGTAAACTCTGCATTATTTATAAAATCCATATAACTTGCTCGTCTCTTAATGCTGTTCACTTTCTTGTCCCTTAAAAACATTTCATTCGTGCATAGTCGTCTCTTCTAGCAGTCGTTGAACCTGGTTTCTCCGCCTTCTTCGAAAAAAGTGCTTTTAGAGCAATTCATCATCAGAAAAAGAATTAGCTTGAAGGGGAAAAAACAATAATTCCACGACCATTGCCATTTTACCATTGGTTGGTTCGATTGTGGCGAGACAATGGAATCGATGCAATATTAAATCGAGTTCGTCGACTTGTTTATAATCTTATCAACCAGATAATGGAGCCAATTGATGAGCCGACGTCGTCAACGAGCATTTCGACCTCGGCGGATGACGTTATTCGTGAATTTCGGAACATGAAGCCAAGGTTTGAACAATTGCAGATTAGCTCATTTTTTTCGTAACGATTTAGTGTTCTCTTATATTATTCGTATAGAATATCGCCTATTTTCTTTTTCTCATTCCGCTATTTTGCTGTTAAGCATATTAATATAAATACACATTTATCATGACTCTTGTTTATTTCCTTTCCAATATTAGTATTATTTATGTATATAAATATGAGTTGTGTGCTTGGTATAGTTATAAAACCAACTAGCTTGTCGAAAATAATTCCAACTTTCATTTATTTTAGTATCCGCTTTTTTGGCAAGAAAAAAACATAAAACAACTAAGCACACTTGAAAAGAAATATTCTTGTCCGGAAATTGCATGAATGGGTTTTGTGGATTATTGTCTTAAGATTCCTTTAAATTTGTGGTTTGAATGTACATTGGTTCAAGTGAGGTAAATTGTCAGTTAAATTTTACAAATAGGTAGCATCTAAAAATTGTCTTTATAATAATTTAATTATCTCCACGCGTTACATTTTACAACACAACCCCTACTCTCCTTATACTACTGGCGAGCAGAAGAATACTTACTTAGGATACTTAGGAGTTCGTTGTCATTCTCTTATAGAGAAGCGGACCAGCTCTCTCCAATCATCGCGGCTGCGCCTCGCAATAGTGGGCAAGGCAACCTTCTTCTCCAGGATTCCGATTCGTCTTCTTGAGTTTCTGGAGGTGGACTTCTCGTGCACATAATTTGAGACCCAGAGTTTAATTGAGTCTTGCCATCTTGCTTTCGGTCTTCCTTTTTTCGTGTCCAAGGAACCCATGCCGTCAATCGTTTCGTCCACCGGTGACTTGGCAATCGAGCACAGTGGCCAGCCCACTTCAGTATCCTTCGTGTTATTTGAGGATGGACGTTATTTACTAACATTAAGTGTGCTAGAAACGTGAATATAATTCACAATTTACCTAAAAATTAAAATAATAAATAACTAAATAAAAGAAGTAATTAAACAATAATAATAACAACGAAAAAATATGATAATAGGATAGGTAAAATACCAACAAAAAAGAAGGGCTGAGATCTGACATCGTCATCGTCATGTAACTAACGAGCAGATCATTTTGTGCGAAAGTGTTGCACGCCAAATTAATAGTTTAAGATAATTACGTTAAATTGACGGGAAAATTGTTCATAACTTACACGTGAATTATAATAAAAATTTGTTTAAATTTTGCTAAATCGTTGTTTTAATTTGGGTGTGTCGGTTGAGCTGACCTCATCAGTCTTTTTTTTAGTGAAACTTGGGTGTATCGTTAAATTTTCCTTAACCAAAAACAGTCGATATTCATGCGCATCTAGGATTTGTAACAAATCAGTTACATTGCAATTTTCATTCGTTACATGAATTTCAGCTTCTATCGTGTGAACACAGTCACTAATTGCCTGCCGGTATGCCGTTCCTTGTCATATGACATGTGTGGAAATCACCAGCAGGTTTCTCCGAACGCACACAATTTGACAAACAGAACCAAATTCAGGAACTCTTGTTTGACCTTTACAAGGACGAAACCACTGGGAAAGTGTATCTTCCCAGGTTCTTTAAGGTTTATCGCCCTCGCGAGTTGTACAAAATATAGTCACACAGGCTTTGCTGGAATCAGGCATCCGGAAAGACGACCCGCGCATCGATTTGATGATCCAACGGATAAGAGAATGCGATCTTCTCGACGATTTTGTTTGGGGCAGTCAGCATCTTTACCTAGAACGGGATATGTTTAAAAAGTTGGGATTTGCGGCAAACAGATGTCACAAATGTGAATATTTAGGTATATCGGTTCTTCGATTGGAATCGTCAGCAAGGCTGTCAAAAAGCAAATGGTCATACCGGATTGGGAGAAGTTTGTCAATGATATTGGTGAGATATTTGAAAACGTACGCCATATTAATGAGGGCGAGGTGGCCACATATATTCCGCAATTGGCGCGCAGTGCTCCGGATAGTTTCGCAGTCTCGATTTGCACAATTGATGGGCAGCGCAAGAGTTGGGGAGAGGCGTTAAAGCCGTTTTGCTTGCAGGTTGGTTTTTTTTGGTTGGGGGAATGTGGAGGGAATTCGAATTTGTTTTATTCAAATTATCTGTTTGTGCACGGCAATTGTCCTACACATTTTAGACCATCCACATAAAATATAACAGATGACAGATGATTTTAGGCCAGAACACAGAGAAAGCGCGGTCGCGTTGTGCCTGCACATCTAAGCGCATTTGGCGCGTATTTAAATTTATGTGGCGCTGCCACAACACCATCCTTCTTCTCGTGCTTATTTAATAGATTCCAGTTTGCTCATTTGCAACTATAATTAATGATGATTTAAAAGAAATCATAAAACCATCCCCTTCTCTGTTGCAGTTCAACATGAGGGCACATAGTTTTCCTTCGTCTCGAGGCTTTCAAAGTTATTGTTTTGAGGAATTTCTTCGAATGCTGCAACATAAATTAATTAAATATGAGCGACGAATAATAAAATCACGATTAATAAAACAGTCTGTATTTTTAGAACTTTTAATTCGTAATATAGACACTCCACAGCCTATGAATTTCCAAATATTACGTTTCTTGTCCAGACTGTTGCTATTACTGCAAGAATACAATCAAAACATTATAACCATTACCTAATTCTTTAAATAGTTTTTGATCCTTTGATCAATTATCTTACTAAATAACTTACAACAAGTTTCAGAGTGTATCAAAGCCATTCACATATGCTCTCGTTCATGAAGACATTGGATCGGAGGCTCTTCATTCGCATGTTGGCCAAGAACCGTCTGGTCGACTGTTTAATGACATTTGCCTCGATTATAACAGTAAGATTTATTCATTTGGTGACATTTATTGTCATATTGACCGAATATAAAATTGGCTGTTAGAATCGTTTTTGTATTTGCTTTGAATATGATGAAATGTGGCCAAGACATATTGGTGAATTGGCGACACGACGAGTAATAAGTGGAACTGGGACACGCCAAATTAATTCTTAACAGCCTTCATAAGAGCCACTTTAAGACAAAATTTCGTAAAAACGTCAAGTGTATTTTAAGAAAATCCTGAAAAATTGACGGAAAAAATTATTTTTAAACTTCTATGTGGAAATTAATAAAACGCGTTTGAATCAAGAAAATCGCAATTTTCACTTGGTGTGCTGGGACGTTCCAAATTTTAATTAAACTCAAATCAACGCATATGCACTCCACTGCCACGATCAATGCGTATCTTGCAAAAAAGTGTGGACGAATTGCCAAACCACGCCCTTCACCATTTATTTAAATTCTTTGTTTTTTTAAGGATTTTAAAATCATTTTTGAACCTTAAACAAATTAATAAATCATTAATCAATAATTCTAGACGATTCTAAAACAAATTAAATCAAATTCGAAGAAGTTATGATTCCAACAATATAAAGAATTTAAATAAAAAGCGAAGGGTGTGGTTTTGCAATTTGTCCACACTTTTTTGCAATATACGGATTGTTCGTGACAGTGAAGTGCATATGTTTAACTAACTAATATTTATATTTATTATTCTTACATTTATAAACATAAAGTTTAGAAAAACCACACAATCCTCTGATCAATGCTGGCGCGATTGTTGTTGCTTCGCTGCTCAAAAAAGACTTGCCATTGGCGGACCGTTTCGATTTTGTAGGTCCCAACTTACGTTCTCATAACTTGAAACCAAAATGCAGATGATCCACGCGTGTCGCAAGTTTGTCGGCTCTGGCTATATCGGGTTCAACAACTCGGTGTTCTTGTCAGAGCGTGAGACGGCTGACCGCAACTATGCTCTCTCGTATTATATGAGAGAGCACGGTGTGTTTCCGAAGAACATGGATCTACAAGACACGCTGGATTTGTATTTTCAAATATGCTCGATTGAGACGAATTGCGACTCGCTGGCGGTAATGGCGGCCACGCTAGCCAATGGCGGTGTGAACCCATTGAATGGCGAGAGGATCGTCAATAACCGGTGAGGTGTGCAAATGGTTTGGAAATGCGTTCGGTTTTAGAGCGTGCCGCGATACATTATCGCTGATGTACTCGTGCGGAATGTATGATTGGTCGGGCCAGTTTGCGTTCCACATTGGACTACCGGCAAAGTCGGGAGTATCAGGAGACTTGATCATAGTGATACCGAATTGCATGGGAATCGCTCTGTACAGCCCAAGACTTGACAAGCTCGGCAACACGGTGAGGGGACTCAAGTTTGCCGAGCAGTTGGTGCAGCTCTACAACTTTCACAACTATGATAGCTTGATTTATTCGGATGATAAGAAGCTTGACCCGAGACGGCCGAATAAGGATGAAATTGATAGTCGAAATAAGTTTATGTATGCGGCGAAAATTGGTGACATTGCGGCGATTAAAAGGTGAGCGCGTGAATGAGTTTTTGATAGAAGGTCTACTAGTGGACTTTATTTAAACTTTAATTAGCTCTAGTATATTTTTTTGATACACTATCCGATTCGTCATATATATGTACCGGCCAAAAGGTTAACAACTTTTAGTTTTTTTAAGAAAAACTTTTTGTGACTAGTTACCAATCCAAATTTATCATAAATGAACATTTCACTCTAAAGATAGAATTGACAACTGCAGTTGCAACTGAAGTTTAAAATTTACTTTTGAGAAGTTTTTTTGAGAAAAGAATTTATTTCAGGTATTTATTAATGGGCTACAATATCCACGAAAAGGATTATGACAACCGTTGTGTGCTACACATTGCGGCCGCTGAAGGAGATGCCACCACGCTCGAATATATATTGACGAAATGGCAGGAAAGTCCTGGTGAGTTGCTGCTTCAGCAGAAGACGTTTAATTGACGCGTTTTCAGAGCCACTGGATCGATACAATCGCACACCGCTGGATGACGCGAAACACTTTAAACATGAAGCTTGCGTCAAACTGTTAACAGATGCCGCTTCGATTTGGAAAATCAAAGAGAACGAGGACTAGGGTGATGATAATTGTATATTTTATTTATTTATTTGATAAAGCGTGTTGATGATGATTGTTTGTGTAGCGAACTCAATTCATTTTACAATTTTGTTTTCTCTTTGTATTGTATAAACGGATTAATAATATAATTAATAGTATTTGTTACCGACATTAGCTATGGTTGTGGATAAAAGTGGAAAGGCAAAGTTTTGGCTCTTGAATCGAGCTATGAATAAAAGTGTACGCAACGTACGGTTGCATTCAATTTTACTGTTTGTATATCATTGAAGGGAGGGAAGAAGAAAAGGTCGAAAGAGTCGAAATGGGCGTTGACGCCAAATTCCAAAGAAGCGCCTGGCTCTTTGCGTGGATCGGTGGTGATTAACAGCGATGAGAAAAAAGAAAAGAAGAAGGAGCCCAATGACACGGTGGAAATGAAGCAAAAGTATCGAAATGTGCCAAAGACGAGAACTGCCGTGGAAGAAGAAGGCGCGGAGGTGTTTGAGGACGTTCGAGATGTACGATGATTGTCGTAAATGTTTCATGAAGAGTTTGTTTAGGCTCAGCCGGTTTTTGCAACGACATTGATCCGTCCAGGAAAAATGAGGTGGAAGAATGAGGTAAGATGGAGACAGAGAACCAATCAAGACGATGATTCTCTTCTAGGATGGGAAAGATGACGAGGGAAGTGGCTCAGGAAGATCCAGCTCGAAGACCAAAGAGGAGCCGAAAGTGAGCTCTCCTTGAAGGCCATCCAAATTCACATTCCAGGAGGACAAGGTCGAGGAGGACATTGAACGGTCAACGTTTGTAAACCCGGGAGATCTGAAGGAAGACGCGACACAGGTGCAGCCATCATCGGGAGCTTCACCGGGTGTTGTCGGGTCTGGCGAGATTGCTAAAGACGACAAGAAATCGGATTCCGGAGGAGCTCCGTTGAAAAAGAAGGGAAGCGGAGAGAAGGAAGACGACAGCTCGGAC
Organism: Caenorhabditis plicata; assembly: GCA_963931815.1. NCBI lineage: Eukaryota > Metazoa > Nematoda > Chromadorea > Rhabditida > Rhabditidae > Caenorhabditis > Caenorhabditis plicata. Next base: position 19,738,683 of record OZ007492.1, on the reverse strand, counting down.
AAACTACTGAAGCGCATTGAAAAACTCGAGAAGGAGAACATGGACCTGCGGCGGAAGCTCAACGACGTGCAGATGTTTTTAAGGCAGAAGAGGCGCACTAATCGCGCCAATGGACGAGCCGAAGATAAGAGCATTGATCTGAACGATGACTTGATGAGGACTTCGGATCAGACGCTGCTCATAATGAAGAAGAATCAGATATTGGATAAGGCGCTGGATGAGAAGGGCAATCGCATCTTGTTCAACTTTTTTCGAGAGTTTGAGAAACCCAATGAAGTTGTGGCGAAGCTTATTGAAGATGCGATTAATCGGGGAATTCAATATATGATTAATTATGGTGATCAGATTGATGATGTAATTGATAATGATATTCGATCGTTTATATGTGATCCAATGGTAAGATTGTTATTTTAATTTTTTACGTGTTTAAGAGAGAAATTCAGTAAAGTCTTCCGTGTGTTACGTTTTTTCGGTCTCACAAGGGAAGTATTTTATATCAATATCTCAGATTTTGATGAAACTTTGCCAAATAGATTCGTTTTGAGTCGAATAGTTTGCACATAAAATTTCAGCTTGCCAGAGTTTTTAAGCTACTGAAAAATTGGTTTGAAATCTGCAAAAAATCAGCGTATTTCTATTTAGCCGACGATTTATCACATTTTCTGTACTTCACAGATTTTTTAAAAATTTTTGCGAGAAATCATCAAAAGAATTTTGTATGTTTTCACTCAGACAATTTACTCGAAAAAAAAATCTACAGCTGAGGATTTTTAATGCAAAATAAGTTCAAAAGACATCTACTGCCTGAAATTTTTTGAACACACATTGCGAACCACTACGTGTTGAGAAAATTATAAAAAGAGAGCTGTCTCCTGTGTCTCTCTCTGTTTATAATAGTCTTGCTGCATTGCGTTTCGCATTGCGTCGTCAAAAAACTTGAAATAATCTATATTTAAAACCCGATTCCCCTCTTGGATAATTATTTATAAGGATATTTTCGAAGCTCTTAATTTGACCGTTCCATTTTGCGTGCAATAATAATTACAATTTAATACATAGGAACATTTAGATTAAGAAAATAGAAAAAATAGTAACTGTTAACAATTATCAATGTGTATATTAAACTAGCTAAATATAAAAATTTTCTTTGTGGTATTGTAAATTTTAGTCCAGGTTTTTGTTTCGATTTTATTGTTACTACGTGATCATGAGTTATTTCTTGATTTGGTTACTTTCATTGTTTTCGTTTTACGTTTTACACGTTTTATAGACAACCTTTCGTGTCATTTTGACACATAGTTTTTATATAGAAGCAAACAATGGAACACTTTATTTGACCACCTTTCCTCAGTTTCCAAATTGACGTGAAACTGGTGTGCCCTAACATGCAACTCCAATTATTTCAGGCAAAGAGATACATTCTGGCGTCATTATTCGATCACCCCGAGCTGGTTCCTGACATGTGGGGAGGTGGTCCGATTTTGGTGAAGCTGCGAAAGGATAAAGATGATGTTTGTGTGGTTGTTAATTATTGAAATCTTGATTTATAATAAAACTAGATAATTTTAGAAAACAAATGCGGCACTTTTGCTGAAAATGATGGTGAGTTTTAATGATTTTTATAAGCTACACTGTCATTTTTAGAAGAAGCGAAAGAGGAAATAGAGAAAGTAGTACCTAATGATGATTATTCATTTTTGGAAATTGTTGAACCAATTTATTAAACTACAATATAATTTTATTCGAATTTATTGTGTATAGATATAAGCGATTCAATCATATAAGTGAAATAAACTTATTTATCATTCGAATTAAATACTAAAAAAATAAGAGACATGGATCAATCCTCTTCCTTTGAAAACACCGAGTTGTTGTCATTCATAACAGCCGCCTAGAAGGTACGCAAAACGATTGGAACGAAAGAAAATATTCAACCAACCACTTTTGTCGACTTTGGCATCTTGGAACTTCCCTCGATACCCGTGGAATTGGCGGTTCTATCGATAGGCGTCTGTTGATTGTTGTCAGTGAACCCATCGTGCGGGAAGCAAGGAGCACTGCTTTCTTTGGAGCCCGACTGAACACATTCAACAGCAGCCGATGGGAAATCGCTCGTCTTCTTCTTCTGCGACTTCGACTTTTTCTTCTCCTTCTGAAATTTCCCCTCCAATTAGAATGGAATGAATTGTGATTTTGACCATTTTTGGCTTGCACATAATTTGTTTGAATAAAGCAATGTTGCAATAGTATTTGGATACGTGAATTAATGTAGCTTTATGGAAAATAGAAAATAACTCAAATTTTAGAAACGATTCCTTTTTTCGAATTAGTTTAATAATCAACGTGAGTAATTTAGTTCAGTGACGGGGTTTTTTTTTAAATTTCTTTGTTAACACGCCAATTATAATTTTTGATAGTTGTTCTTGATTCGAAAAATTAAATTTCGCGCCCTCCCTGGTCTCGCAGTTCTTTTATCTTTCTGGTATAGTTAATAAACGTATCGATAATTTATATGAAAATAATAAAAAATATATAAAATGAGCATAATACCTTTATTTCGATAATAAATAATTTTAAAAATATGAAAATTCATTATATATATTGTCCTTTTCAGAGAATGGTGCCTCATGGAAGAAGAAAAAAATTAGGATTCTTTTGTATCTCATCAACGTGTGTTGTCTCAAAAAATGGGCAGCCCCATTGAAGAGGAATAGACGAAAAAGTCGTTTGTGGCCGTGTGGCCGTTCATCCGAGACTATCATTTTTTTTCTTATTTTTCTCTTCCATTAGGCACTTTAAGATCCAAGATCCAAGATAAACAAATCAAATTAATTTGTTACTGTTACTGTTTCTTCCTTTCGCTTCCTTTTGCAATTGACTGCGAGTATGATGACAATTAAACAATTGAAAATAAAATCAATAATAGCCATTCGAACAAATTAAAATAAAAATGAAAGATGGGGTAAACAATCGTTTTTGTTTTAATACGTGATTTGTATGACCTCTACAAAGTGTGTACACGCCAAATGTGACGTTTAAACAAGGAGCTTAAAAATTTGCTAAAATAGTGTTATTTCGTAAGAGAAGTGGTTTCATATATAGTTTATATTTTGCATGTCAAGAATACGTGAACCTAATGGAAGAGGAAAACAATTAGAATGAAATGAGTTTCTCTTTTGGACGGCCACTCTTTTGTCTCCTATCGATGTCTGTTGTCTCAAAAAATTGATTACACACATTGAAGAGGAATAGACGAAAAAGTCTCTCATGGCCGTACGGCCATCCATCCGAGACTATAATTTTTTCTTCTTTCCAGAAAAGACGTTTGTTAGGCTTCAAAATTCAAAAGGAGCCAAAACCCATTGTTGAAGTAATTGGTGCCTAATTTTCTAAACAGTTCCGTGTAAAAGCTATAGGACACCCCATAAAACAGCGTTTTCAACTGAAAGACTAATTAAAATATAAAAATACATATTTTCTAGATCGGGCCATCGGTTTTAAGTTCGTAGAACATGCCGATCAATCCAACAAAGTGACCTTATTTCCAGGTTTTTGGCGAAGAACTGACTTTATGCTGTTGAAATATCCAGGTTTTGATAAAGAAAAGGCAGTAGAGTATTTTCGAAGATATTCCGGTAACCCCTGGGACTTCATCCGTACAGGAATCACCGCCAAATACAACACACCGCTAACTGGAAATAAAGATTTTCCAATTTCAAGTCATTTTCAAATTTAACCGCGGCGCAATTAGGATGGAATAAGGTTCTCGTTTGGACGGACATTCTTTTTTACGAAATGATGGAATGCACATATTTAAGAGGAATTGACGAAAAAGTTATTTGTGACCGATCATTTTCTCTTCTTTTATTGCTCTTCCATTAGGCACCGTTCTCTCAAAAGGATAATATTTCTAATAAAGTTTTTGTTTAAAAAAAATAGTATTTTGCTGCAATTTTGTTCCTCAAAAATCGGAAACTTATTTGCGCACCTAATAAATTTACACAAAACATTTCAGCGTTCTAAACTTCTCTCTTCTCTGAAATTAGTTACGTCCAAAAAGCTAAATGTTGATATTTAATTGTTTACGTAAAATAAAAAATAATCAATGATTGATAACACGTTCACGGGGAGATCGTGAAATTATTCCATACAGAAACTTTATTTTGAATATTACTAGTCATGGCTACTATTTATTTTATTTTCAATGCTTTTATTATTACCACTCTATTGATTAATTGCAAACCCAAGAAAAAAGAAGTAAAAATCTTAATTAATTACCCATTATTCATAGTTTTAGTCGAAATCCGCTGAAAAGACAAAGGTCGGATCCAAGGAAACTGCAGATACAAAGACAAAGTCTGGTTCACGGGAGAAGGGAAGTGTTGAACCAATTCCAGCTCCCGATCCAACTAAAGTGGTATGTTTTCTATATTTTCACGCCAGTCTACCAACAGATTGTTTTAGGCGCAAGTGGTGCCAGACTCGGAGAAGTCATCCAACAAAGAATGCGCGATTGCTCCACCAGAGCCGCCAAAGCAGCTAAAATAAAGCACAATAGAATAAATGACTTTATTTTCGAGTTGATATTCATTTCATTAAAATTTGTTTTTCAATTCATCTCCATAGCAATAATACAAAACGCTTGTTTCATTCACTCCAACCATCTTTTACGCATTGAGCCTACAAAATGATGATTATTTCATAACCGTCAGCGGATGAAACTATTTTTGTGTTTACGGGAACGCCCTCCGGCGGCTCCTCCGGGTCTTGCTCATCGGCAACGAACAAAGCGTTCATCTTCATCTCCTCCACACTCTCCCGATCGATGATCTTCATTTTTTGAGCGGATGCCGAGTTTTTAGGCCCTCCCGTGTTGTTTTTTTCTTGCTCAACAGCAGCCGTTGGGAATTCGTTGCTCTTCTTCGAACGCCGCCGTACTGCCGTTGTCTCATTGGTAGACTCGTTGGATTTTACCTAAAGAATATGGCTTGTCGCGAACGCGGGAATCGTCTACCTTCTTGGAGCAAAAGGAGAGCTGCAACGCCAATAGGAGCAATGTTATGGCTGAGAGCATTGCAAGCTGATGGTGCACTTGGAAGATTGCATAAAATTAATAATAACAGCTACGAGAATTTGTTGGTGGAATACGTCAATATTATTTTTATTTGTATAGTTTAATCACGTTTGAACACCAACTGGGACTGAATCGTTTTTCAATTATTAAACGTGTCTGGTGAAATTTGTTTTTTTTTTTAACTTTAGATTTTTGGCACGTAATATGAAGGCTTAAGCCGAGGTGTAGATTTGTGCTACTTGGATAGTTTGTAGTCCGGACTAACTCTCTTCAATTTGAGCGACTACGCCGTGTCATTGTCAACCTTGTAGCCCTCGCCTCCAGGATTCCTATCCGTCTTCAGGTGGATCTTGTCGTGGACCGTTCGTGGGTGAAGTTTGAGAGAGTTTGACGGCATCAGACCAGCGTACTTTAGGTCGTCCTTTTGGTCTAGTTGATCCTCTGGGGTCCCATCCTGTTACGTGTTTGCACCAACGGTCCACCGGCCTTCTAGAAATATGACCTGCCCATTGTAAGATTTTACCACGGACAATCCACTCAATGTTGATGGTCTCACAATTGGCATAGAAGAAAATGGTGTCGATTGCTCTTTGAAGACGCGTGATGTGCTCAGAAAGGAGTGACCATGTCTCAGAGCCATATAGGAGGACAGGAATAACATTTTGCATCATGAGCTTCCTCTTTTCCTTATGGTCAATGTGCATGAAGAGGAGTTTGCATTTCCCGTATGATTCCCACGCAGATTTCGTTCGCTGTGAAATTTCATCTGCTAAACCCCCATCAATCCTGATATGGCTTCCTAGATATCGAGCACCGTTCCATTTCTTCCGTATCATTCGCAATGATAACAACGTCATCAGCGAATTCGAGCCTCTTCAGCTGTTTCCCGTCAATAGTTATTCCATACAGTTTATCTGTGTCATTTTTACCTAATTTTTTTTGTAAGTTCCCTTAAAATATCTCTGGAGTACTCGATGACGAAAGGAATGACAAAGAAAAAAGGGCGGAATAAGGTTTTTATGATTTATAATTCTTTATATATAGTTCAAAAAATTCAGCAATTAAAGATGTTACTATTTCCAGCTATTTTCCCGTCTTAACTGCAAAAAAATGTATTAGGAAGTTGGAGCTCTCAGTTTTACGAAATTATGGATTTAAGTAACTTTTCTGGGCTCTGTGTGAAAAAGTTATTTCCAAAAAAACTCTCTGTTATTGAACTTAATTGCTATAAAATCGTCACCAACTTATTGACCAGTCCAATATTCAATTCAAAATTAACAAAAAAATCCATCCATAATACGATCCAAAGCCTTATATTAACGTGGACGTGACAGATAGATTCTTAATAAATCCTCGTTTATATCAGCTCAATTCCCATTTTCTATATTTTTGTAAACCTATCTAGGAATCATCTCGATTAAAGACGCTTATTTAAAGTAGTGGATTGTTTCGCTTGTTTATTGGAAAAAGAGTTTACATAAACCTATGCCTTATTAATCCTTATATCATGTTTATCATAGTATTCCTACTATCATTGATCATTGCCGTTCATGTGATCACGTGCAAAATGCGAATGGTAAGTGCGTGCCATTCATCCGCCTCATGTCGATTTCTTTAAGGATGAGAAGAAGAGGTCTGAACGAAGAGGTAAGTGGTGCCGCCGCAGCGAGCCGCAATCTCGATTTTTCACACAGCAAAACAGTCTCGTTCGCGACACATGCGACGCGAACCCAAAGTCGACATCGTTAAGAATCTGTCTGATCAGGAAGAACCGACGCAACTGTTGCGCACCTCCAAGTCGACGCGACGAGTCATTGAGGTGACGGGCAAGAAGTCGACGGACGGGCTCAAAACCGCCAAGTCGGCGAGGAAGAAACTGCGCGAGCCAAAGAGCGGCGAGCAGAAGAGCACCGAACAGAAGAGCAAAGCGCGCGAGCAGAAAAGCAGCGACGTGAAGAGCGAAGAAGACAAGCACGAAGAAAAGACCGAAGACAAGACAGCTTTGCCTACCGAGGGTCCACTCGTCGGATATGATCTCATTGTGCCGACGTCTCCCAACACTTTGACACCGGTGCGCGACAAAAGTCTCGATGAAGAAATGAAGAAGCTCGCTGGCCAAAACGCCAGCGATGATCCGAATGCTATCAAGGACTCGAAAATGGTTTTGATTTTATTAAAGAACGATATAACAAAAACAGATTTAAATAATACAGGCAGTTGTATTGTCAGAGTCGGAGGAAGAATTTGATCGTGTCGCTGTCGACCCAAAGGCAAGTGTAAAACAAATCTGAAAAAAAGAACTAAACAATGGGAAAATTGACTAATTAAATTTATACCACGCCAACTGAAATGTAGAATTGTGGGTAGCAAGAATATCCAACGACCGGTTAACACCATTTAAACGCGTAGAAAAGAGCTGTTAACAATGCTCAGGCCACCCGCAAAAAATTTTTTTAATGCGTGGAATTTTAAAAATTTCAATTTTATTTTGTCTATAGTGTATTTCAAAATAGTTGACGACGCAATCACGCTGCAAATACGGCATACTAATTCAAAATCATTTACAAATCGATTATTTTATTGTATTTTTGTGACATTTTTAATTGTTATTGCTTATATTTCACGTTTATTAATTAAAAATTATTAAAATAATCGATTTGAAAATGAATTTTAATTAGTATGCAGCATTTGCAGCGTGATTGCGTCGTCAACTATTTTGAAATACACTATATTTAAAGTCAAGCAATTCTATTTCGGGTGGCGTGAACGCGTCGTCGAAAATTTTGATAGTCTATAGCAGAGATGGACCCATCCGCCCATTATCTGGTCCATAAAATAATCTTCAAGTTTTTCAGTAATATTATCACAGGAACAACATTAAAACCCAGTTGTACTATTATTATAGACATTTGCAGTGTAGCAATCCCAAAATGTTTTAGTATAAATGAGATAATAGGTACGGGTTATTCAATAGGGTTATTCAAATGATTCCGGATTAAATTTTCCACTACCCACTCTTCACACCCATTACCAGCTATCTGACAGAATTAAAAATATAATGCGATTACCAAAATGTGACCCACTTTTTTAAATATTATTTTTCCTTTAATTTTTCTGATTATTATTATTATTTTCCACCATTATTCCACGATTGAAACAACATCTAAAATATTATTTTTTTGAAAAAGAAAATGAAAAAATAATATTTAAAAAGTGCGACACATTAATCGCATTTGGCGACGATATATGTGGTTATGTGTGAAAACGCGCTGCGAATTCATCAATTTCTTGGCGCTATTTAATTCCGTGTCATTCACCATCATCACCAAACAATCTATTTTAAGAAATCAAAAACCAAAGCTCACAAGAAAAAGAAAAAGAAGAAGAGGAGGAAGAAACACTCGAGCAAGTCGAAATGAATTCATGGCTCCTCTTCGTCGTCAAATGGCTCATTCTTTAAATACTTTTTGCCCCTTTGTTGTTCTCTAAAACCATTAATTGCATTAAATCTATAACAGAGAAAGACCTTAATGTAGCCTGAACAATTTCCAATTGCTGAATTGCTTGCATATCAAGTTGTTGCTTCTTTCGAATGCTCTTCTCATCTCCGTCAAGAGCATGCATCATTTGCTTCTAAAACAATTCAGGTTACAATTATAATATACTCTTGGTATTTTTTGGTGTTAATACGGTCCCAAGCGTAAATCGCTTCAGAGAATTTTTAGCATATAGCTAATATTAGTTAATAACTCACAAAATCAGTTTCAGTCGCTTCCGCAATATAAAATAGCTCTTCTTCGACGGACGTCCATTTCTTCTTTGTTTCTCCTTCTTGATTAGGACTGTTCAGATTCCGGAATGTCAACTGTTTAATATCCAAATGTGGCACATATACACCTCTGTAACATAAAAACAGCTAAAATCCCGATTTGTTTGCTGTCACCTCTGCTTGAAAGCCTTTCCGACAAAAGTGTCGCACGCACATTTTAGCTTACACAATGGCTGCATGCTCTCCGCATTGATGATGTTCTTCGAGGGCTTTTTGATCTCGAGCTCAAAATACTCCCACACATTCGGATCGACGATAATATAATTCGAGAATATCCTCTTGACAGCGTCGCTTCTGCAGAACTCCTTGGAACAATGGGAGCAACCGACCGCATACGCCTTGTTCCTCAATTGCTGCTCCCTATTGAAGAGTTCCTTCTTCTCCTGCTCGCGCAACTTCAACATCTGCTGTTTCTCCTTCTCCACTTCATTGGCGAGCTGTTTCGCCGTCATCTTTTGGATATATCCTACACATTTCCGCATATTCATTTCGGCAATCAATCCGCGTTTCTCGTTCTCGTTCACCTTGCTATCCACCGTCAACAGGATAGAGCGCGAGTCAACCGCACGGGCACGTCCACGAATCTGCGTTAGTTGCACCGCGGATCCCGACGAACAATTATACTTGATGATGAGATTACACGCCGGCACATCTAAACCTTCCTCCACGACCGACGTGGCTACAATCACTTTCAGTAGGCCCTTGTTGAACTTGTCTATGGTCATCTTCTGCTCCGCCGACGATTGCTTGACACTTCCCTGGTTATTCGAACCTAAACGCCGCTATTCAATTGAGATGTGCAATAAGACAAACGCGCACCGAGCACGTATCCAAACTGATCATCGTCGGCTCCCTCCTCGTTCAGGATTTTCGATTTGTTCAAGAAATCGCACACGTTCTTTGCCGTAGCTCTCTGAGCAACAAAAATAATCGCTCGTGATGTCGGTTTTTCCTTAAACTGATCACTGATAATCTTCTTGAGGTCGTGAACAATCTTCGGATCAGCGTTGTCGTCAGGGTTTGTCTTGCGCTGTTCCAGGTTATCACGGTATTCTAAAAGCACATTTATTTCAAATAACAAGTGTCCGGCCTAGCCCTCCTCTTTCCCTTGATATATACTTCAAAAAATCTTACTCATAAACTCGCTGGCATACGGATTATCATTATTGGTAAATTCATCATACTTTTCCTTAATGAAATCAAATGCCACATACGCTGGCATCACCTCGACTATTGATCGTGCTTCCGACACTATTCTCAAATACTTCACATTTAGATTGGCGCTCTCCTTTGCCGCCGATTCAAGTCGATAAAGTCTTTGATGAACTGTTTGTAGCCACGTTTCATAATATTCCGTGTCGTCCAGGTTCAAACGTTTATCGCAGAGCTTGCGGAATGCCGCCTAAACATAATAAAGATTCTCTAAAAATGTCTGAAAACAAATCTAAAACCGAGCTACAATGCTTCCCTGTGATCAATTTTTCGATCTCCTTAATGAGACTCTCGTGCAGATTTTTCAAATATCTTCTAATAAATGATCGAATTGTCGCGTTTTCATCAGGCTGCTGTTCGCATATTATAACGCTGTCATCCGGCTTCGGCACAACTTTCTCCAACATTTCAAGCGACTCTTTGTTTTGAATTGTGCTCAACTTGCAAGCGTCGAGCATGGCAAGGAGCTTGTAAATCTCACTCAGCATTCGCGTCTTGTCTTCCATAAGAGCCGCCTTTACATTGAGAGAAGCCGTCAGTCCAATAATCTGTGGCTTCGGACCATTATACATTTGAATCAATTTGGCTATTTCACTATAAGGGTGATTTCCTGTCGTCTTGTGCACTTCGTCGAATATCACCATTGAGAAATCAGCGATATATAAGCGTTCACTCTTGCGAACCGACTGCCACATGTTTCTGAAATATTTCGTTATTCGTTTTTGGCTTATTTTTGTTGTATGTGCACGTCAAATTCAAGGTACGCTAGAGATTCGTATTTTATTAAATGTATATACATCCTAGGGGTACAACTTACATTAATATCTGCGGTGTCATTATAACAATATGCGAATTCAGCACTTCATCCTTCCGTCCACACCCGTCGCTGCTCTTCTCTGACCCGTGGAACCCTTCAACAATATATTCGCCTTGGCAATATTTCAAGAAACGATTCTTCTGTTGATCTACCAGCGGTATTTTTGGCACCAACATCACTACCTATCAATAAATCGTTTATTAGTGTGTATTATAATTTATCTCCATCAAACCCTCGACGCTAAGCGCTTCTCAGCTCTGCGCTCAATATGATGCAATGCGGCGTGTATTGCCACTTCCGTTTTACCGGAACCAGTCGGAGCCACTATCACCACGTTATCTCCTTGCAATGCCGGTTGCACGAGCTCAGCTTGATACAATCTCAGTTCCAATTTCTCGCAATCAACCTCTGCGACAATATTTATAAAACAACAATCCTTCTTGAAAACCTCGATATTCATTGAGCACTTCTTCGGGTTGTGGTCGTATTTCAAATGGATCGTCAACCTCGTCGACACCTTCGCTTCTCATATTCTTCTTCAGTCTCATCAAATTCTGGAACTTGAGTGCACTTTCAATATCATCTAGTGTCTCGCTCCAATCTCGATGGAATATCCACAATGCGGCGCGATTATACGAATCATTGCACATTCCATCCAATAGGCAATAATACCAAGAATCGGCTGCGTATTCCTCAAGCGATGACATGTACGATATATGATTGATGAAGGGCGCAAACGCGAAAATAAGATTCGTCCTGTAATCATTTTAGAGAAGCTCCATGATGTTGGCAAACTTGTGGTTATTCCAGTAGGATTCAACGACAACCTCCTCGTCATTCACTTTACGAATAAATGAACAATTTTCATGGAGAACTGCAATGAAATAATACAGTTATAGATTATATGGTGAATAACCCCCATCAGATTATCATCAATAAATATGGTTATATTTTCTTCAGAGATATTAATTATACCTCAAATAGGTAGTCAAGTAATCCACACACTAAATGAAAAAGAAACTAAAAAGCTCAGTAAAGCTTTTCTAATTTAATATTCCCGGAATATTTTTGGGTACTGATCTTGTTCAAGACTTATAATCGCAAGTCACGAAGGAGTATCTCGAAGGAAGGAGTTACTAGTAAACATTCAAGAAACACTTTTAAAACTGCAAAATCATAATTTTCACTAGGCGTGTATCCGTATATACCAGTGATGGAAGGGACTCCTTCCTTCACCTCCCCCCACATTTTTCAAATGTTATTCAGAGCTCCGAATTCCCAAATTTTAAATTTCGAAAATTTTCATATAAAGGTTAACCAGATATGGGCGGAATTCCGGATTCTCTGATAATCACCAATGTTAATTTTGTCTAAATAGTACGTATTATATAATTGACGAAATTAGCGGGCAAAACTCCCAGCCGATAATGATTTAATAATATGTGGGATCATTCGCGTAAGAAATTAATACTCACCATCCAATACAATATCACTTTCAATTGGAATTTGATCAAATTCATAGTCATCACAATTCACTTGTTTGCTCTTCCAATGCCTGGCAATTAAATTGCCACGAGATGCGACCACAACCCTATCAATTGTATCGAATCAGGTATCTTATCGACATCCTACCTGTCCAATTGCTGAACTCCACACACATCATCAGCATCTTCAGCGCAGTAAAATTTTTTGAAATACAAATGGTCATTAGGAAATCGTTTAACTTTTTCAACATAAGTTACAATTTCCGGACAATCTGTAATTAATAAATGTATCAAATAGTTTTGCAATTCCTCACAATCTAGAAACAACTGCAATGTTTTTGAAATTCCTTTCTCGTTGAACAACACAAGAGAAAAGAAATTATTTATGGCTCGCCGTCGTAAGAGGTTGCATTCCGTATATTCATGATACATTATATAGTTTTCCAGGTCCTCGCAATCTTTCATTGAATCATCTTTGATATTACTTTAATAACAAATATAATAATTGATTATATGAGATATTTACATTTCATTGCTAAATACTATGTGATCCTTTGGGTTTATGATACATTGCACTATTTTTTTTAATACCTTCCTATCTTAATAATTAATTAAATTAATCGAATACAAAGTAGACGGAATACCAATCAAATCCTTAAAATAATCGAATCTTCCTTTGGTTATGCAAATATCGATAAGCTTCCATCTACAATTTAATATTAATAATATAATCAAATCATTAAATGAAATCTCCGAAGTGTTTTTATTATTCCCTTGTAAATCATATAAATATGTGTCAGAACATTTCGTTTGAGATTTTTTAATTTTAAAAATACGGGACAGGTCGCTTTAATGGGATTTTTGTTTATTTTATAAAGCGAATATTTGTATATCTATTTAGACTATATTTGCGTATTCTAATAAATACTTTAAACATTAATTAAGCGTGCTTCACCCAAACTTTATGGTGTCATCGTTTTTTTTTTCCCAAAAAGCGTCAATTTAAAATGGTATTTTCCCTACCTAGTCTTAAACTTCAACGCTCCATTTAAAGCTAGTAGTTACGTTCATTTGAGATTTTTGTGTGCGACATTTTAAGGATTTAATGTACCAATTTCGAAATAATAGAATAGAATACTTGCTTCTATGCACATACAATTACTATATTTTTGATTACCTAAATTATAAAACGTGAAGTGTCTGAAATATTAGCTCCTAGCACTTTAAATAAGCACTAATTTTTATCGTATTGGTGTGCTGCGGAACAATCGCATGAAATAGAATCTCACACTTCATATATGATTCCGGAGTGAAAATAAGATTTATTTAAGGAACTATTTAATATATTACTTGAATAGTCTAATATATGCAGGAAGATGTCGATCGATGTTTCCCATATCTGAAATATGGTAACTTTAAATAAACTAATTATAATTAATTAGCTAATTATACAGTTTTGTACAATCACAACAACTTGAAAAGTAAAAATGTCGTAGTTACGTGTATTTGTTTGAAAATAAAATATAAGTAAGCCCTAACAAAAAAGGATGGTATAATCATACCCAAAAATGCGGGATAATTTATTTTGTATTCTGTATTTATATTACTTCTAGAATCGCCACGATTGAGATCGTATATGATTAAAATTTCAATTTTTTAATAGATAACGGAGATATATTTAGTAAAGTAGTATATTCTAGAATATATTGTCTATTTGACGTGTCCTTGTTCGTGGGTTAAAACAATTCCCTTCACACTTCCACTTCCAGAATTAATTGACATTTTACTGCTAGAAAGCACGCCAAGTGAAAGAGGAAGATTACGTATCATGATGTATTTAATAATAAATTTTAGGACTTTTGATATTTTAGAAAATTCCAATTGAATTAGCGGTCAATTCTATTTAAAACTCTTAAGTTGAAATTTTATAATCCATTAGCTTCACTTGACGAGGAAACGTAAAGAATACACTTTCTGGAATTTAAATTCTCCTCAAATATTATTTTTTAATACTAAAATATTGAGTATTAATGTAAAACCTTTTCTATACTCGACTGACAATAGTACCCCTTTTAAAGTTTCACGTAGAATTTTTCCTATGGACTAAATTAAAATTTAATGGTCTAGTCTCGATACTTCCATATTTCTCTTCCATTTTTAATTTTTATTTACGAGTGAACTTAAACTGACACACCAGAGATGCACCGGGCCTGGTACTTTCCTTAAAAAGGGTCCCGAGCACGCCACGGTCAAAAATCTACGCGTGAATGTAAATGCGGCATGACCGCCATAATTTTTTATTACTCATTAAAAAAAACGTTTTTCAGCACCTAAAGTAAAAAAAATGGTAAAATTCCTTTATTATTTAATTAATACTCGTAGCGATATTGTAAATTAAAATAAAAATCAATCTATAAAATGAGTATAATACCATTATTTTTATGATTAAAAAATAATCGAAATAAAAATTCCTTATCTTTTAAAAGTTTTTTTTTGATTTTGTATTGCTTCCTTCGAAACGAAACGCGAAATACGTGATCTTTTTATTTTACGACAATACGTAAACACTGCTACGTCTACGCCACAGTCACTCTTTATTTTCTTGATAAGTTTTTTAAAATTGAAGTATAATGTCCTGGGTGAATAAAGGAGAAGACATTGATGAACGGGACAACCGATCAGGAAGTTTTGCGAGATATAACCGAAATTATTCAAACGATTATCTGTCTGCTTCAACCTCTCAAAGTTTTAAAAAGTCTCTTATGCAATAGAATGTTTTAAATAAAATCGGTACTATTTTCAGAGATAACGATGTTCTATCAATATTAATTACAGAACAAGAGTTCTCATCCAATGTTGCTGATCGAGATAGAATTGAATTATTAAAGAGGATTGAAATGTCACTGAAGAGGAATCCGGAAAGGTATGATTTTGTGTTCATAGTTATAAGTACTGTTTTTTCTTATGTTACCTTAAATAAGGTTTTAAAAAATTACGGTATTTTGATCATGTTATAACAGATTTCATAAATATATGCGCATTATTTTCCGTAGAATAAAACTTATTGTTACACCTTAATGCATTAAAGTTTTTAAGAAAATCTGTATCTATTATATCTATTAATGTTTCGCTATGTTTATTATATAATCACCAACTGAATTTATTGAAATGTATTGTCCTCTTCGGTGCATAATGGAAGAGGGAAAAAGAAAAAATGAGGTTCTCGTTTGGACGGCTACATTTTCTATCTTTTCTATCTTATCAATGTGTGTTGTCTCAAAAAATGAATAACATACATTGAAGAGGAATAGGTTGAAAAGTCCTTTGTCGTCGTGTGGCCATCCAAACGAGACTACCTTTTTTTTAGGTATTTTTGTTCTTCCATTAGGCACTGATCTCTGAAAAGTACAATAGAATTATTTAAAATAAGTTGCTGCAATGTAATGTTCTAGTTAGGAATTCATGATTTAAAATATTTCAAGGCGGGACAAATAAATTCACGTGAAATCTAATATGAAGTCTACCCTTAAAAATTTATGAGGTATTAATAATTTTAATATCGTTAGTTTTCAATTGGACATCATTTCCGGGCGGGATTACATTAAAATATTAATTTTCAGTTGTATAAAGGCGTCACGATATATTGCCCAACTATTTAATCATCCAAATTCTAGCATTCGAAAGGGAGCCTATACATGTGCACTTTTGATTCTGCCAAATAATAAAAATGTGAGACTATTGTATATAATGAAGTATACCTCTTCTGTAATTGCAGCCCCAGGACATGATTTTGGATGCATATAAGCTGGCAATGTGTTCTTCTTCTACTCAAGTCGCTCAGCACGCTATCTCATATTTAAACGATTTTATAACTGTCTGTCCAGGTGCACAACCTGTTTTATTTCGATAAATGATATAAATTACAGAGGAGTCTTCAACTTTGATAAAATTTGGAGGAATCGCTCAGCGTAATATGTCGTGCCCTTCGACTTCTATTGAAAGATCCATTGCTAAATCTATGCAATTTTCATCTATATAAATTTTTTATTTTTTTTCTAGATGCCATGATAATTGTTTTATTAAAAACATCTATATATTTTATATAAAATATTGCCCTTATTACGAGTTTAAATAGATGACAGTTACATCGAGGGAACGAAGAGTACCACAATTGAGCACATTATCTGATGCTGTGAATTATTTCGAAAAGTATCATCGTGTCCGGCTGACCGACATGAAAGTACAGCAATGTCAGACTATTTCATTCAATTGTGATGGAACAAAGTTAATATGCGGAGCTAATGATCGTAAAATCAGCGTTGCGAATGTGGATAGTGGCAGGTTGAGGTTCTCATGGGTTGGATCGAGTCATAATTCATCTGTTGAGCAGGTTAACATTGAGAAATAGTCATATTAATTTTCAGTAACATAACAAATAGCCGACGTTTAAATAAAACTGCTATATTTATATATCATTGGGTTGTGAGAAATTGATAATTCTGATGCAATTTTATATTGTATTGTCCTTCTCAGAGATTGGTGCCTAATGGAAGAGGAAAAAATTGGATCAAAATGAGGTTCTCGTTTGGACGGTCACTCTTTTGTATCTCATCAATCTGTTTTGTCTGAAAAAAAATGTATAATAAAAGTCCTATGTGGCCTGACCGTCCAAACGATACTATATTTTTTCTGATTTTTTTTGCTCTTCTATTAGGCACCGATCTCTGAAAAGTACAATAAATATAAACATATAACGGTGACATTGCAAAAACATTTAAAACGTAATCGAAGGTAAAATTGTGAACCTAGAAATCAGTCGATTATTTTTAGATAGAATTCTTTTCCTAATTTTAAGCAAGAAACAATCCATTATTTGATACACGTATTCACCAATTTATAATTTCATAATCCAAAATTCGGAATAAAAATTCAAAATACTGGATAATATTTTGAATGACGGAATTCGGCCCATAACATCATTAAAATTGTTGGATCCGCAATCGCGAACCGCTGCGTGGAAAGACAGTGACAATTTTATTTTGTCTCTCTTTTAGAATTTTTGCCACGTATCTGAAATATTTTCACCTATACTAAGCATTTAAATACTCGCTGATCTGTGAAGATCCAACTGGTTTTTTTTCTAACAGATGATCTATTGCAGTTTAATTTGAAAATTAATTTTTCACATAATGTTAATTGTGCGTACGCGGTGTTCGAAATTATAATTATCACAATTACAGGTTTCTTGTAGTCACTTGGACTCGAATAAGTTTGCATCGGCGAGCTCCGATAAAAATGTATGCATTTGGGATATACGCCAGAGCAAGCCAACGCATAGGATTAATAATAAATGTTAGTTTCCATATTACCGTTAGTTCGACGAAGTCGGTTCAACATTCCTTGCCTTTTCTTTTACTTCTTGTGTTACAGTGAAGATCCTACTAACTTATTGAGATAAATATAATAATTAAGAAATACACAATGTTTAAATTTCAGTTGGAAATATTTATGTGACCTGGACACCTGCTGATAACCATATTATATTTGGCGACAAAGATAATAAGCTGAACGTTGTGGATGTTAGAAACTTTGAAGTTGTTCATGTATGTTTTAATTGTACCTTCGTGTGGAATAATAAGCAAATACGACGAAATAGAAATTTGAAAAAACTCATCCCATTGGTATATTTTTTCATAAAACTTAATACCAATCAGTTTCTATGCAACCTTCTGAACTGCTCATTTTTCCGACGACCGTTATTTAAATGTTTCAATAACATTTTGTTCAATTTTAGACATATGATTCGAAGCAAATGTTTCATGAATTTATATTCCACCCGCCTTCAGGACATTTGCTTGTTGCTACGGCTTATGGAAAAGTTGATATTTTCAAGTGAAAATTAATTTATTCGATATAGATGTTTTAAATTACTTATTGACTAGGTTTAACAATGCAAAACTCGAGCCATTGACGTCTATTCAAGCGCACTCACAACAAGTCGACTGCTTAGCATTGGCTGTGTCAAAGGACGGAACAAGACTGGCTGTTGGTGCATCTGACGCTTCTTGCTCATTATGGAATCTTGATGAATTGATATGTGAAAGGGTTATTCCAAGGTTTTTATATATAAATTAATGGTATACATGGTATCCTAATATTTAGGCATGATTATAATATAAGGAGTATCAGTTTCTCATGCAATGGCCAGTTATTAGCATCGGGTAGTGAGGATCATTCAATTGATATTGCTTACGTCCCAGATGGATCGAGGTTCCAGTTTTTATCCACGATATTTTATATGTTAATTATATTTTAGAGCGTATGAGATTAAAAACTCAGGAGAAACGTTTTCGGTGGCATGGCATCCGACACAATTATTATTGGCTTATGCTGCATCGGATATTCATAATAAGAGGGATTCAGCTATGATTAAGACGTTTGGGCATACAACTTAATTTTTATTTTATATATGTACAATTTGTTTTTAATATTGAAGAAAGAAAATAAATTGTTTTAATATATTATAAGACGATTGAATTATGATAGGACATGTGCTTCTGGCCGAGAAGGGAGTTATCCCGTATTTCTCCCCTTTTTGATTCCAAATTCGGTTTTTTTTTGGAATATTTTGCATTCCACCCATCGCGATGGCCATTGCTGTTGCGCAGACAACAACATGTAGCTTGGCTTTAATATTTTGGAAAAAATGTTTCCTTTATAAACGCGTTTATATGTTATGATACTTTAATTTAGTTATATATTATATTATATTATCAAAATCTAAGAATATGAAAGGTTTGATTTGATCATTTTTGAATTATTTTCAATGGTCTCAAAGAGATCATGAAACAAATATTCAATTTATGTTAATAATTTCTCTGTTTTTCATTATATTTCTTCAAAATTTCTAGATCAAATCAGATTTATTACTTTTATTTTTTATAAAAATAAAATTTGAATTGTCAATTTCTCAGATTTTGATAATATCTATTATCGAAATCTAACATTACGTAAGAAACGTAAGAAAGAAAGAAATTGACAATTCCAATTTTCTTTTATAAAAAAAAAGTAATAAATCTGATTTGATCTAGAAATTTTGAAGAAATATAATGAAAAACAGAGAAATTATTATCATAAATTGAATATTTGTTTCCTGATCTCTTTGAGACCATTAAAAATAATTAAAAAATGATCAAATTAACCTTTAAATTTCTTATATTTTGATTATATTTGACCAGACTGTAAATTGTAGTATATTACTATTTTACTTGTAGATTTTAAATTCTTTTTTTAATAAAATTTTTAGAACACATAATTCAACGCTCAGTTACAGGAATAGATTATATGTTAATCACAATCACGCAAAATTATATATTAAAAATAGGCCTTCAAAAGAGCCACTTTAAGACCAAATTTCGTAAAAAAAAGTCAAATTTTCATAAATTAAAGCATCAGAGATATTTTTAAGGAAAGTCTGAATAATTGACGTAAAAATTAGGTTTCAACTTCCACGTGGAAATTAATAAAACGCGTTTAAGTATAGAAAAATCGCAATTTTTATTTGGAGTGCACGCGTACAGAAACTATCTATTATGAAAAACTAGGAATATGAAATGTTTGATTTGATCATTTTTAAATTATTTTCAATGGTCTTAATGAGAACGTGAATAAATATTCATATATTTTAAAAATTTCTCTGTTTTTCATTATATTTCTTCAAAATTTCTAGATCACGTCATATTTATTACTTTTATTTTTTATAAAATAAAATTGGAATTTTCAATTTCTCAGATTTTGATAATAATAATAATAATAATTTTTAATTTAGTCCGCAATAATATGTTGAATACGGTTATACAACAACTGTATTTTCGCGTCATTTTAAGTGATTTGGGGGGAGAATGTTATTTTCAAAAACGAGTTTAGATCGGGCCAGTTCATATATTTTCTCAAAAAAGTGCCTTAATATATATTCTTATTAAATTATAACTGAATGACATATTAATTTTAGAAAATTCGAAATGGTACTGTATCCTTTATATGCCACCAAAACAATGCTCATTGCTGTTTTTGAGTGTATTTGGAAGTGAGCTTCAATGTGTCGATTATTTGAGAAACGGAATAATTACTTTTTCAGCGAATTGTCGAAAGGAAATAATTTGCAATTGGAAAGAATCGCGGTAGAACTCGGTTTCGATGAACAGAAATCCTCATTTGTTCAACAATAGTCAGTAAAGGAAAATAACTTAAATTGTGATTGTTTTAGCATTGATATTCTACGGCAGCGGCTTTGGTCGATGGAGGTGACCGTGAAAAAGAAGATGGAAGTGATTATGAAGATGAAGGTAGTTTTAACGTCGGATCAGAAGGATTGGTTGCAAGAACACTACGGCTTGGTTGTGTGGACCGATGAGAATGGAGTTGTCACGGCGTGGACGGAAGTCCTGCAGCATAACGTCCTGATGGAGCCGAAAAGAGAGTTGGTCGGACTTGAAGTTAAACCAATGGAGCAAGAAAGATGTGCAGAAGATGTGGAAGTGCCGGTAGATGGTAGTGAAATAGTTGAAAACCACGTAGAACCCTTATCGACCGACGAGGAAAAGTCCGACGAGAGACAGTTGGTTGAAGAGCCCAGAGAACAATCACGACCAGCGGAGAAACAAACCGAAGAAAGAGACGAGGCCAGTAACAGGATAATTCCTGAGTCCAAGAACACGAGAAAACAAGATTCCACAAGACGTATCGAATTCACCGAAGACGAACGCCTCGGCATGTGGGATTTCCTATACAAGTTTTTGTTCATATTCGCAAACGTGAATGTATAACTATAATTATAGGAAGTTGTTTGATAATAATGGAAAGGAACGGAAAAGTGTGACGATTCAAGCGAAGGGAAACATTATTTGGAGGGAGTACGTCGAGGAAACGGGATGCTGCCGATCAGTTCAGAGTCTAAACTCACAGTAGGGATTTCCGATGTTTTGATAATTATTATTTTTTTCAGCTTTCGGCGGATTATGTTCAACAATATCGCAGACTCGTATTTGCCAATGGTCAAGATGCTGAGATTGATCAAGCAGCTCCCCATACCTGTAACGAATGAAATGCATCAACGGTAACATCATGTGAAAGCGTGTTTAACAGTTCTATTTTCAGCATAGAATCCCGATTCCCAGTGAAGCTGACTGTGGAAGACCAAATTCTGGTTGATTGGAGCGAAAGCGGAAAGCGCACAGTTCAGGACGATGACAATGTGGTAACCTGCAAGCGCATGAGGCGATCTAACTAACGTCGATGACAATTCAATTCGATGTTGAATAATACCATAATATAATTTTTGTAGTCGATTTTGACTCTAATATACAAATATCCATATTTTTTTAATTATCTTTTACTGTGAATAAATAATTTTATTTAATGAATCAATTGCTTCCAGCTCTTTTTCGACAAATATACCCACAGGATTCGTGGCTCTCAATAAACCTTCGTTTTTCTTAAGCCACCATCAATCCGACAAATAATAGATTCTTATAGAATCCGCGGCACGTCAAATCAAACATGTAACGCGTTTTTTATATTGAAAATTTTCTTTCATTCTTTTGATTTTTTCCATATTTTCTTTTTTGAGCTTTAAAGCTTAAACTGAATGTTTTTCATAAAAAATATTAGGTTTTGTGAGTTTCACTGAATCACTACTTTAAAAAAATTATCGTATATGTTTGATATACATGGAAATCTATTTTTTCAAACGGAAAACGGATCACCTCTTCAACATTATTATTCAATGTGACCTTTGTTCAATAGCCTCTTGAACGGTTTTAATGGTCCATTATAATGGATGCATCCATAGATGATAAGAGCGGATGCATCCATCCGCGGATGATTGTAAGATAAGATTATTAAAATTTTTCTACTGTTACTATCTGTAGTATAAGATGATTATTATAAATTTTATCTTGTGAATCTAACAATAAGAAGATTGTACATTACTCGTTCCTTATTTTATTATTTTCATGCCAAATTAGGCACTTTCAACTAGGGCTCTGCCGCATGTTTGCAAAAGTTCGTCATTTGCTTGCGAAGGGGCGTGACGATCTATTCTCATCATTTTTGCCAAAATCGAATAAAGACTATGAAAACCAATGATTATATGATATTTTGTTCTCCAAATTGTGCTTATATGTTGCTGTTGACAAAATATAATGTCATAATTTATAGGAAAATGTCTTCACGTGGGGTTCGGGCTCAAGGAACAGACGGTAACGATTTCCAGCATCGTCAGCGAGTTGCGCAACATTATCAGGAGAGGTTTGATTAAATAAGATATTAAAATGTGAACCTTATTTGTTGTAGTGCTCAATACAAGTTCATTTTGAAATGGTTTTTTGTTCCGCATTTGTTGGTGCTCGCGTTCATGTGGATTAAGGTGGGACATTAAAGTTTAATGGATGTAATGTATTTTAAAGGTGGGCAGTGAGTTCCTTCGTCGCGAGTTTGGATGGAGGAATGCATTTTTTGAGAGATTGGACATGCCATCAGCTTTTCCATGGGAATATATCTGGTGCTTGTCATTTATCCCTATTGTCTTGGCTTTAATGTCATTCCCAAAGAACAAGGTAATCATTTTCTTTGTTGAATTATATATAACATTTTTGTTAAATTTTAGCTGAAATATATTCATTATGCTTATTATGCTCACTTTCTCTTCGGAATTGCACCATGTATGATTGGAATGGGAGCGCAGGTTCCAGAATTAATTGATTACGTTAATGATATGGAGGGAAGCAACACACCAACATTTAAGGTATTTTGTACTTTATAAATTACATTTTGATAGTATTTTTCAGGGAACGTTCCCTATGGTTATTATCTGGTATATCTTCTTTGCTGTTGCATTGCAGATTCATGGATTTTCGATGTATTTCATGCACCACCTCGCTGCTGCTTGGGCGCCAGTTAAACGAGATTAATTGCATAACATTCCAAAATAATTGATCCTCTTCAATTAGTCGTTATTATGTGATAGCCAAAATTATATTTGTTGAATTTGTTAAATAGATTTTTATGTGCCTTCATAATGTATAAATGTGCGAACGTTATTATGTGGTTTTTAAAGTTATCGTAACGTATCGAGAATATTTGTTAATAATCGTTTTTTTTAAATTAATTCGAATCGGTTTAGAAAGATATGTGGGGTGAGACATTTGACGATTTCGAAAGTGACGAGCGCGAGGTTGCTCAAATCAAACAAAATTTTATGCATGAACCAGTTGCAAACTTCACATTCAGTGGTTTGCCGCTTGGTATTCAGGTTGGACTGATATTATTTAAATAATAATTATTTTAAACAGCCGAAAGAGTTCATGAGCACTCATTTTGGGGCTAGTGCTAAAAATATGCAATTCCGAAAAGGAACAACGACGTTGGCATTTGTATATGAACCAGCCACGCCGAATGATAAAGGCGGAATTATTGTAGCTGTCGATTCGAGAGCTTCTAGTGGAGAATATATCTGTAAGCATTTAATTAAATTGGTAAATTGCCAAATTTTTATAGTGGTATTAGACAGAATGTTGCTTTAAGGTTCTAATGGAATTCTAAATTTCCGATAGTTTGTGGTTAAGGGATGGGTTTTTTCGATTTCTAATAGAGTTTTGTATATATTGGATATAAAAAAATAAGATTACACGATAAAATTAATTTTTAATGTAGTAAATTGTGAAAAAACTTGTTTCAAGTTAAACCGACTGTTCTTTTTAATGTATTTTGTTATTCAAGGTTTTACTGATGATCTCATATTTCTATGTATGTATATATATATATATATATAGTCGTCGCCAAATTCGATTACCACCGCAAAATGTGGCGCACTTTTTAAATATTATTTTTTCATTTAATTTTCATGATTATTTTCTTGTTTAGGCTCGTTCTTTACTGTTTTTGCCTAAATAAATTGAAGAATATATTTTAGATGTTGTTTCAATCGTGCAATAAATGTGGAAAATAATAAAAATCATTAAAATTAAATGAAAAATAATATTTAAAAAAGTGCGCCACACTTTGCGGCGGTAATCGCATTTGGCGACGACTATATAAGATAATAATTTTAAAAAGTTTTCATTCAATCAAATGTTTTATTTACTATTTTACGTTTAGCTTCTAAATCGGTCATGAAAATTCTCGACATTGGAGATAGGATGGTTGCTACCATGGCTGGTGGTGCTGCTGATTGTCAGTTTTGGACGAGAATCGTTGCCAAATACTGCACGTATGTTCCTGAGTTCAAAACGCATAAACTAATACTTTACTTCAGATTGTACGAGCTTAGAGAGAAGACTCCAATCACTGTAAGCGCAGCGAGTAAATACTTTGCTAATGTACTTTATGGATATAGAGGCAAAGGGCTCTCAGTTGTACGTTTTTTCACTATATTTATGTTGTAATAGTAATAATTAATTAAAGGAATGTTATTGTTTTATAATTTTTTAGCATCTTGCCACATTAAATATAATGTATATTTTAGGGTTCTATGGTTGCTGGATATGATAAGAGAGGACCGCAGATTTTCAAAGTCGACAGTGAGGGAGATCGCTGCCAATTGAAAGTGTGCTCAGTCGGATCGGGATCATTGAATGCTTATGGAATTCTTGACAACCATTACAAGCCTAAGATGACTGACGAAGAAGCAAGAAAATT
Source organism: Caenorhabditis plicata (assembly GCA_963931815.1). NCBI lineage: Eukaryota > Metazoa > Nematoda > Chromadorea > Rhabditida > Rhabditidae > Caenorhabditis > Caenorhabditis plicata. Next base: position 19,713,571 of record OZ007492.1, on the reverse strand, counting down.
GGGACTTCGTGCTATTATGCATGCCACATATCGTGATTCTGGTTCTGGTGGTGTTTGCAATTGTATGTTTGTTTGTTTTGTTTCTGTGGAACTGTTTTATTTATTCTTTTTTCAGTGTGTCACATTACACCAACTGAAAAGATTCGTCTACCACCAATGGATGTTAGCAAATTGTGGTATGAATTTGCCGACGAGTTGGGAAGAGATATTGCTTATAACCCAATGGAATGATAAAATCGACTATTCTTTTGACCGGTTCTTATTATTGTATTTATTTATTTATCCTTTCGAATAAATTTTTGTTTTTTCAACTGGATTTGTTTTTATACGATTTATGAAAGGTCCTGACCTTAGTAGTATTTTTTGAAGTTGACATATTATCTAATATAATGATGATAAGTGAATTGATAAAAATGAGAGCGTCATTTTGTTTAGATATTTTGCACACTTTTATGATAGAATGAAAATATATTCACCGGCAACTAAACGAATATTCGATGAAACTGTTTGGACGGAAGGCCTTGTTTGATGATTTTAATTATTTTGCGAATTTTTATCGGATGTTTAGAATAGTGGATACGAAGCGGAGCCAAAAGATGCATTACGCGCTGTATTATTGATTGTTTTGTTTGGATTAACATTCGGATCGTCTATGGTTTATTAATTGAATTGGTTGGAAAATGCAGCTAAATTGAATTAGTTTAGATCGCAACGCTTCTTAAGGGAGAATGGGCACAAAGCCATTTACTGTCATTTGTATCGTGTATTGGTGGTGGTGTATTTTTAGGAGCTTGTTTGTTGGATTTGTTACCAGGTATGAAATGAGATATAGAAAATAATATTTAGTTTATTTGTATTAGATTCTATTGAATCATTTGAAAAGACGAAAATTGAGACAGAGTTCCCTGTTCCATTGGTTTTTGTGGCGATTGGATTGTTATTAGTCTTAACTATTGACCAGGTATGTATCTTCTATGATATATATATATATATATATATATATATATATACTAGCAAGTGATGCTTGTTTTTTGTTCTAATAACTAAATTTTACTAAACAATGCATATCAACATCATATGAAAATATTAGTTTTCTAAAATTTAAACAAATCGTTGTGCGTTTCACGTATTAAATAGAAACTGTAATCTGCCAATATGAATTCGATCCCGAAATATTTAGATAAATAACTCTTTCTGTGCTCGTAAAATTATTATTATTATTTCATCGTGCATATTTTCATTTCGCTTCTTAATGATCTAATTTTCTTTATTTTTTAGCTTGCGCGAATTGCGAAGGAGAAGAATTTATTTGGAGCTCACGGTTACCATCTTCACAGTCACGATCATGACGCTCAATCGATGATAACTGTTGAAGATCAGAATTTAAATCAATCTAGAATTGGTGCTCTTCTGCTTGTCTGCGCCCTTTCAGTGCACGCACTTTTTGAAGGATTGTCGTTAGCGGTCACTTCAGATGCCTCCCAATTACTACAGGTAAAATATGATGCTAGTTTTCACTTTTCTCTATCATTTTTCTATTTTGCCACCGTTTTAAAATAGGAATAATTTTGAAGATATTTGGAGCTCTTGTGCTTCACAAATGCATAATGGGATTTTGCTTGGGTGTTCGATTGGTACAGTCAGGCATGTCGACTCCTTGGCTCGCTCTATCATCATTTTGTTTTAGTGTGCAGGTTTGAGTTTTCCGAGTGCTGATTGAATTAAAAGATGCTTTATACAGGTACTCATTGGAGGTTTAGCCGGTATTGGATTCATGAGGTTCATTAGTGGTGGGGAACAAACGACGGCTGCAATCGTTTCGTCGATATTGCAGGCCATCGCGTGTGGAACTTTTATGTACATAACGACCTTTGAAGTTATCCCACATGAGCTCAAAGGATCCGATCATCGATTAGCGAAATTGTTTTTTATTTATGTTGGGTTCGCGATGGTTATTGCTTTCATTCTCGTCTTTCCCGAAGCTTTTTGAAATCTCAAGTTGTTGTTTTATCGGAAATGTATTGTTTCCCTTTTGAGTCTCACTTATCTGTTAAAATAATAACTGGTGTAAATTTGAGTTAAATTGAAAATACTTAATCGTGCAGACCTAGTCATTTAACCACTCTTGCTATTATTATGAGCTTGTAGAATAATCGTATAGTTTATCACCATTATATTAAAACATTCCCCAATATTTATTATATAATTGTTGATTAAATTGTTTAACTCATATTTGCTCTAATTTTAAACCGATGTTTGTACATGTGCAATAAAATTGTTTATTTTTTTAAATAAAAATAAGATTTTTGGTTTAGCATGATCCAAATAAATTATTATTTCTTTTAAAGTGTTCGAATATGAATTAGGCATTCTCAAAAAAAATACAATTGTAAATTGGGTATTTGTATAAAATGGAGAATTTTGGAACCCCTTTACCTTAAACAAGGGATGCGCTAGTGCTTAATGTTACATCTGCAGTTGCAACTGATAGATTATCTACATTTCAACTACGGTATAAAAGTGTGAACTGCGTTAGGTATTGGGTTTCCCAATAATAAATAGAAACCATTTAACAATTGTTAGCAAACAATAATATTTTGGAATTTAAAAACTGAATACATTCAGCTGAATGGTTTGGAATGCGATTAATGCACAATAGTTTGCAAGACTGCGGCAAGTATTTCTTAGAATTAAATTAATGTGGCATTGATTCCCATAAAATTAAAGAAACTCTTATAAGAGCTCTTATCTGAAGGTACTACATATTTACAGGTAATTCAATGCCTTACATCAGATGCTTCTTTTAATTATTTTCATAACACTAATATTACTTGTATATAGGTTAGAAGAAAACAAATAAATAAAAATAAACAAATATGTTTGCAGTTATGCTGGAGCAATAATATCATGGCTACTAACATTGATAACAAAAACTAAGATCACCGTTGGTGGTGTTGGACTATTTGAATTACGGGATGTTGGAGTTCATATAGCACATTCCTTGAATATTCACGTAGATAGGCTGAAATTGCAACGAGACGTGGTTCATCCAACGTGAGAAGAGACTATTGATGCAAATAATATATTGGAATTTAGACGATTCTTTGTGCTCAACATCGGCGATGTTAGGATTGATGGTGAGCCGAAGAAGTTGGCAAATGGAAAGAACGTGAACGATGAAGGAAGGCAGGAAAAGATTGCAAACGTGGCTAGAATCGCACAATATTGTGGACTTGTTATCAATCGTGTTCATTTAATAGTACTGGAAGTGATACCGGGGTGCATGGTTCATGTGACGGTAGATGATGTGTCGATTGAAATGTTTCGAAGTCGAGATGGGTTTCGTTGAGTTTGATTATTGGTAGCAATATAATTCTTAAGATGGCAGTTAGAGACAAGCTCAAGTTTGATCCAGGCGAAAGTATTGCGAAGAAACTCGCCAAATGGGAGTTTGATCGCAGAGGTTTCACTGCCACTTCACTTGTCGCTGGATCTAGCCAAATTCAGGATTAACAAGATTGGGCTTAAGTCAACGAGCCCGTCATTTGCATTCACTAATAGTATTGATTGCGTGTAAGAAATAGTTAATATTATTTTTAGATGTATTCGACATAATGTCAAAGGTTATTGAAAATCGACAAGATGGCAATGACAAAAAACTAAATCTGATTGATTGGAACCTTCATTTGGACGTAGAGATTGAATCCATATTAATGAAATATACGGCGAATGTTTATGATAGTCAAAGAACGATCACTCTAACGGTGAGGAGGATTCAGATCGGACGAGCTGAGAACAGTTTCGAAATGAATGTTAATGGATTTGTTGTTGCTGATGAATTGATGAAGAGCTTAGTTAAAACGAGCACATTTGTTGTCGACGTTTCGGTATTAGAATATGTTTTTCTCTGCATTGAATTTTGAAGAAACTTAGGAATCGGCTAATGCGGTTGAATGCAGAGTTTCATCGGATCAGGTGGACATGTGTATTGCATTTGATGATGCTCATTGGTGGAGGAAGCACTTACACAACGTGCACTTGTTCAACAAACCGTCGAAGTCGAAGAATGAGATTAAGAGAACGTTGGATTGTGTTGTGGAATTGGCGAGCATCTCTTGTGACATTGTGGATTTTGAGCAGAAGACGTCTTACCTGACAATTGGATTTGTCACATTCCAGAAAGTCGCCAAATCGTTGGAGATTGGAATAGAGATGCTAAATTTTGGAGAAAAAGTCGATGCTTGCTTTGAAAGGCACAAATGGGGGCAATCGGTGAGTTGTGTGTTTTTAGATGCGAACCACGGTAGAAATTGGTATGAAAAAGTTTTGTGGTAGTAATACACATAAATTATATTTAATTCTATATTTAATTCTACGAAACTTTTAAATGTCTTCAGAACAAAACATTTTTCGGTTTCAAGAACTTTTTACATTCGTTTTTATTAAAAAAAAACAATTTAGGTATTTGTTGGTGCTTTATTAGTGCAATGGGAGCCTATTGATTCCAACGAACTGAGTCTTACATGTGGATCCGACGACGTTAAGATTGAATGGTCTGATCGATTTGCTAAACAAATCAACGATGTTCTGACGATTGCTATAAGTGACCAGAATGAACCAAAAAAACAAGACAAGAAGATTGGATTACGCTTAACGGCGAATAGAACCGTGGTGTTGGTGGCTTCAAACGGCGACTCGTTTGCAGCATTGAGTTGCCGCAAACTTGACGCGTATTCTGATGATATTCGCAAGGAGACGTCGCTGTCATTGAAAGAAATGAAGGGAGCTGTCGGAACTAGAGGAGAATGGATTGACATTCGAGATATTGTTGAATCAAAGCGGTCGAGATCGACGGCTCATCAGCGGGACGTTTCTCCATCGCGAAGGTGGAATTCGGTTGATCGGGAAGAGGTGAACAAAGCGGCTAGAAGAGCTGTTGATGAGGGAATCAATCCGAAAGTGGTTGGTGAAACTGTTGTTGATTGGGTGGATGATGTTTTTTATAGTTTTTGGAAACGATGGAGTTTAATATGATATTGGATAGAAAGTCGGCAGTGATTGATTCGATTTCAATTGATGTTCCTGTTTCGTTTTATGTGTCATGGTCCCCTCATTTGCATTTCATATTGAAGCATTTCAAGGATTCCATCACCTTGTAAGTTAATTTTTACAATAACTATATATTAGTGATTGGTGGATGGGCGGAAACCATTTTTAATTTGAGATTCCGCGTTCCGAATTCTGTTTATTTTAATATTATTTCGAGTTTTGGATCGTGAAATTAGAAAATTGCGAATCTGTCGATAAAATGGGTTATTTCTCGTTTAAAATTAAAAATAGCTTTTTATAATACGAAAATGCTTGACTGATTCTTGATTCAAAATTTGTATATTCAATTAAGAATTCAGTTTTCCATCAATATTTTATGTTATTTAGAGCATTCACACTTCCTAATAAAAGAACAGTTAGGAAAGTTCCACGAAAACGCCACTTCTTTGTATTTGCACAAGATGTTGTGGAAGTTCAATTCGAATTGGCAAGGGATCACAAGTACATAACTTTTAGCTCTTGTAGTGTTAAAGATAAAGTAATAATTTAGGATTTTATGGAAAGCAATGACGCTTCATTTTGAAAAGATCGAGGGTCAAATGACAACGAAATCAAAAATTCTCGAAATTTGGCTCAATTCAAATGTAATCGTAACAACTGATAATCCGCTCATAATGATTCGCCCGAATGATGAACTTCTAACGGAGTCGAGAATGGCCATCGGCACGCTGGAATCTTTGACAAACAAAACGTGGACATGGGCGGCTGATCGATTCGAGTTTCGCTTACCGTTCGATTTCAATTTTGCGGAAGTACTAGACGAATTTATTAATGTCATCAAATGGATAAAGATCGTTGGTGGAGTCAAGAAGAAACCATTCACGAAGGAATCACCTCTTCCAAGTGATGTTCGAATTGAGTTTAAGGAAGTTGTGCTCCAGTTGGATGATGACTGTTTTGAAACGCGGCTAAAGTGTAGCTACGATTTGAAAGAGGACGAAGTATATGAGATTGAAAGGAGGGCGCAAATATTGGAAGAAAGGTTATTGACATTGAAAAAGAATGTGCCATTGATTCCAAGTAAGTAGTTAAATTTAAAATATTGAATAAAGACATATAGAGGTATCCTAAAGAACATTACATGAGGATAGCTAAAACTAACAAATAAATTGGATGTAGACATAGAAATACTCATATTTAGTTGTTTCCTTACTTCCCTAAATATTAGATTCTCAGTGACTGGTTTTTCTATACACCGTATTGCCATTCAAATATTAATTCTGTAAATTTAAAACATAGTGTTTTAAATTGTAAGTTTTAAAATAATATTATTTTTCCAGAGGAAGTTTTAGATCAATTGACGGCTAATTTGACTCAAAAGAATAGCGAAATTTACATCGAACGCTGGAATAAATCGGAGTTTGAGGAGAAGCCATTATTTTACTCAAAATGGAAAGGTTGGAATATGAAGGCATTCGCCGATATGTCACTTCATGGAACGGAAGAGTGCATTAAACTCATGAAAGAATTTGATCCGTTGAGGTTTTGTTTGAAATTCCCGCTATCATTATTTTATGGTTTGTTTCTTTTACAGCCCCCTACCAGAAAATACCAAATTTTCGACACTGTGGGCGCGTTCCGTGGAATTTGATGTAGATGAGTGGACGGTGAATTTTAAAGACTATCCAATGAAGTATTTGGATATTCATGATCTGCACTTCTTTGGGACGCTTGTTGGTGCTGAAACATTCCAGGCGGATGGTCGTTCGATCCGACAGTGCACGATTCCGGTCAGCGGATGGCCGACGATGACGATTGAAAGGAATATGTCGCCGTTGAAATTTTATTATGATATGCAATGCGCCAGTCGAGCATTCACCTGCACGTATGGACCTTGTTGGGAGCCGTGCTTGTCGATGATTTCTCTAATGTGGAATAATATATCAGCACCGTCGAGGGATCCCTCACCACCGCTACCATTCTGGGACAAGATGCGTTTCATACTGCATGGGAAGTTGCTTTGGTCGAGTGAGCGATTTCTTACAACGATGCTCGCCTCTAACGATCCGTACAATGAAACAGAAACAGTGGAAATGTGCTGGGATGATCTGGGATTGGACTGGGCGCTGGGAGAGATACGAATAAAGTCGGGACTTCGTGTATTCTTGCGGACGGCGTCGAGATATGACGACTCGCGAGTTCTCACGCTACCAGATGTGCGGGTTAAGATACTTTTGGGCTGGGAATGTGGTGGAGACCCGCATGATCATCACTCTATTGTACTCTGTTCACCGCAAAGAATGCCGCATTACTCATCGGTTTGAAATTAATGTGTTAATTGGCGCTATTTATTATTTTTGTAGACTGATGATCATGACACTTATCGCTCTTTTCGCTCTTCGTGCGTTAACGTTACCCTCAATTTTGATGTATCGCCTGGAAGCTGCACGGCGTTGGATATGATGCCGAATGTCTTAATTTATTCGAACACTTTTCGATTTATTGAGCAGTTTTTGGTGTGTTCCGAAAGAATTTTCGTAAATAATATTTTTGTAGAAATCATTGACAATGAAGAATCGAAATGTGCGAAGGGGCAAAGTTTTTGGGAATCGCGTACTCATTAAACCGCAATTGAGTAAACACTTTGGGAAATTGCAAGTATCGATATCGTTACCGAAGGCTATTGTCACTTATTGGATGTCGCACTCGTCTCCGTTCGGATTTCGTCTATTTTCGGATGGTCTTCAATTGACGGCCTCATTTCGGCAAACTGTGCAACATTCTTCGATGAATCGGGATATGAACGTACAAAGGAGGAAAGTGTACTCGTGGAGCACGCATCAGATGACCTGCACTTGGTGGGCGACACAGGTACACGTTTACGCGAACGGTTTCGCTGAGAATGAGGCGGGACGGCAGTCTGATGAAACTTTTTTGATGGGATTCAGCCGTGTGCAATATTCTCGCGAAATCACGCCGTCGAAAGAAGTGCCAGTGCACAAAGTTGCCGCGTACGATTTGAAGACGTCGTGGACGGAAGATAATCGTAATGCGTGCTTAACAATAGCAGACGGTGTTCATCGCGCGCATATGCTTCGTAGAATTTTGAGCAATGACGCCGTTAGGAAGTTGAGAGTTCATATGGAAAGGAAAGAAGACAAACGCGAAGAACTTATCGATGAGAAGAGCAAAAAGAAGAATGATGGAAAAGTTTGTATTGTAGGGATATCAAATTGACAATTTATTTGTAGAGTCATCGTCGTGGCTACAGTATGACTGAAGCGAATCCGTGGATGTTGACGCAATTGATAGACGAAGTTGGCACGAAATTGGTGGCTCACTGCGAGCAGTCGACGGATGTTCCGATAGACTCGTTGGTCGGCGTGCAACAGTCGACGTCGGATGATGTGAGACTTCTCAACTGGCAGATTGATTTGTACAATAGCCAGCTAGTTCTGAAAGGTTGTCAGCGCGATGGGTTTTTGCTGGTTTGTGCGGCGAAAGCACAACTCGTGCAGAATGTCAGTTCTAACTTTAACCATTTTAATATAATTTTAACTTTAGATTCATCGAAGTGTGTGGAAAAGTGGGCTTTTATTGAGTAAAAAGTCGTGGCGGGCTCTTCTATCTGGCATGCAATACTTTGCACCGATATCAATGACCGGCGAGAACAAACAGAAGTTTCAATGGCTTCCGAGAGAAGTGATAGAGGAGAAGGTTCAAGACGCTAGCGGGTTCGCTGATGATTTCGTGCAAAAATATTCTGCTACCGGAGAAGCCGTTGGTGGAGTGGTTCAATTAGAAAGTAATGGTGGTGCGAAGCATCAGTTGCAAAGAATTGTTTCACGGTGCAGCTGTCAAATATATTTTTGTTATTTCTCGGATGAATTGAAAACGGATACAAGCGAAGATATTTCTGTACCACCGCCAGATGACGAGAAACGTGGCGGTGGGCCGAGTGGAAGTGGAAGCGAGGAAATTGGCATCGATGTGCTTACGCTGAAGCACAATATGTTGGAAGCGACCAGTAACTCGGAACAGTATGAAATGGTTGTGGACATTGTTAATAATTTGGTGTTGTATGTCGATCCGTTAAAGAAGGAATTGGATGAAAAGCGCAGGAGATTACGGTTTGAGTCGCAAATAATGGACACACAGGAATTGAGATATAAGATAATGCGTTATCAGTCGGACTTGAGAGAGATTGTATCGCTTGGCAGATACTTGGAACGTCAATTGTTTTATCTACAGCAAGGAGAGCATGACAAGGTGGAAGCGGGAGAAATGAGCGCCGCGGAACGAAAGGAGCAATTGGAAACGGAAGCAGAAGAAACAAAACAAAGAATGCTTAATGTATCGGAAAAGCTGGCTACATACATTAGCTGTTATAAGCAACGACAATTGAATCGCGAGCAAGAACTCGAGGAAGACTTAAAGAGGGATGATGCGGTGATTCGACGGTTCGAAGTGTGTTTCGAGGATTGCATATGGAAGCTGACAGAATCTGATGGACAGATAGCATTGGCTCAGACGCAGATTAGGAACTTTTTATATACGAGAACGGTGAGGAGTGGGAATTGTGGTGAGCATTTGTTCGAGGTTGGAAGTGTACGGGTCACCAATCTTTTGCCAGACACGATTTACAAGCACGCGCTTCATAGGTTTGTGTAATTTGTCAACAATAAATGACGTAAGTTTTAGGGATGAATCGAGGTACAGCAGGCAACCAGCAATTCGATTGTTCGTTCGCGATATGCCTCCGGTTGGTGGCATTTGTGTTAAAGAACACTTTGAGCTTAACATTGCGCCAATGGTGGCGGAGATAACGCATCGTTTATTCGACAAAATGATGCGTTTCTTCTTCCCGGGAAGAAATATTCATACGAACGAATCGATTGATAATGAAATGGAGACATCTGTGAGATTACATTAACGGACTTTTATAAGGTTTCTGTTACAGACGTTCTCATTTACGAGAAAGATTGCCAGCACGTTGAGCATGAGAAATTCGAAACAGTCAGATAAGGGCGAAGGAAAATTATTGGAGAAGGATGACATTGATCGAATGAAGGAAAGAGCAGATCAAGTGAATCATTTTATGTATATAAAGATACCAGAAGTGTCTTTTGTTGTCTCTTATAAGGTGCGACGAGAAAATGAAAATTTTGGATCAACTTATGTTATTAAGGGTAACAAAGACAAGAATTTAATTGATGTAAATAAGTTTAATTTTAACTTTCCTTTATGCGAGTTTCACGAGCAAAATTGGACGTGGCTAGACTTGGCTCTAGCGGTAAAACAGCGTTGTAAACGGGTGCTCTTACAGCAGTTTATGCGACAGAAGTTGCTTAGAAATCGCATATCGAATTTGACAGTAGATCCATTACCGCAAGGTGTCAGCGAAGAAGAGAAAAAGAAGATTGCAATTGGCGTGGTAAGTTGTTGTTTGTTTAGTGAATGGTGACTAGCACGAAGAGGTATTTTGCTGATGTTTTTTTCAGAGTAGCATGGATCAGAAGAAAAAGAAATAGTGGAGAAAATGGTCATAATTAATGGAAGGATGTAATAATAGATTTTATTTTCATAATCGTTTTGATCTTAATTGTGATCTTGAAAAAAAATTTGTTATTCTTAATTTTTATTTGTTATTGTTTTATATTCATTACTTTGGTTGTTTTTATTCCATACTTTTTTGTCTTGATTGTGATCATTATTAATATCATATGGAGCATTAAGAGTTTGAGAGAAGACAAAGTGGGTGGAGTTAGTCCACCAACAGGGTCAAGGTCGTAGCGTCTACCTAACATTTTTATTGTATAAAATGCGTTCGTTTTTTGTTACATTGTCCCAGTCTTGATTATTCGCATTATGGTTAATCTAATTGCCATTATAATTTAAGTTCAAAAAGTTTGGTCGGAGGACTAGTAAGTTAATGGCCGGGTGATATTTGTTAGTCGACGTGGCTTTTTCCTATTCCCCGCCTATTTGACACGTTTCATTTCGCTCAATTTATAGTTTTTGTTTTTGTATGTTAAGAGTTTTACGGCTTGGTTTATTGGTAATAATAGGCCCTTATATGTGCAGCTTATTTTAGATCTCTTAAATTTTTCCTTTTTTCTTTTCATCTTATTGTTGCTTTATTTTGTTGATAATAAATTATGGATATTTTAGATGAAGTTGGTCATCTCGGTACTTGTTCTTGTCGCCGTCGCCTTGGCTCAAGAGGATGACTCGCCAAAGGGCCCAAAGGTCACCGACAAGGTCTACTTCGACATGGAGATCGGAGGAAAGCCAATCGGACGCATTGTTGTAGGGTTGTTCGGAAAGACCGTTCCAAAGACTGCCAAGAACTTCATCGAGCTCGCCAAGTTGCCAAAGGTTTGTTTTCGCATAGAGTTTTGTTCGAAAAATCAATTTTGTAGGGACAAGGATACACTGGCAGCAAATTCCACCGTGTCATCGAGCAATTCATGATCCAAGGCGGAGACTTCACCCGCGGAGACGGAACTGGAGGACGGTCGATCTACGGCGAGAAATTCCCTGACGAGAACTTCAAGCTCAAGCACTACGGAGCTGGATGGTTGTCGATGGCCAACGCTGGAAAGGACACCAACGGATCACAATTCTTCATCACCACTGTCAAGACCCCATGGCTCGATGGACGTCACGTTGTCTTCGGAAAGGTCATCGAAGGAATGGACGTTGTCAGAAAGATTGAGAAAACCGAGAAGTTGCCAGGAGACCGACCAGCTGAAGATGTTGTTATCGCCGCCGCTGGTCACATTCCAGTAGATGTGCCATTCGCTGTCGAGAAGGCCGGAGTTAACTAAGCTGTGTATTTAAAAATCTACGATTATCTTTTAACAACTACGCCTTAATTTATATGATCTGTGATCGACTATTTTTTGTTCTATAATAAAATTTAACAACAACAAATATAACATATTAACAACTTATTAACAATTATTCTATTTCCCACTCGCCCTTGAGACGATCTCGCAACTCAAGTCCATGTAGAGCAGCGAGGGCTGCTACCTGCTCCGCCATTCGGACGTTTACCTGTCCTACCCGCGATCTGAACTTCTTTCCATTAATACAGATTGTGGCAACATATCTCTTGTCGTCTCTCTTCGTCTACAAATATGATAATTTAATTCTACTTCTACACTATCACTCAACCAGTTCATAAGAAGGTTTATCGATACGATTCGAATTGCAGTACTCGTTGATGACTTGTTTGGGAGTAATTGACGCCGACTGCGCATCTTTGAGCTTTTTCCTACAAAAGAGTACGTTAGCATCAATAAGCTTTATTGCAAACAGTTTCCTACAGTGGGAACGAGACGTCGATATTATATACGCCATTTTCGTCTACCTCGAGCTTTCTCTTACTTTGTTTTCGTTGCCTTTCGCGCCGCCACGTCTGTTAAAATTTAATTGCACAAGCATTGTGAAGTTTTACCTCATAGACGTTTTGTTTATCATATGCCCGACATATATCCAAAACACTACCAGCAGCTACTGTCGCTTTCCCCCTCGGATCATGTTCCTGATCGCCGCCCAATATCCGTTGAACAACATATTTAGTGGTAGTATAATTTTCATCATACTGGCATGCCAAATCAAGAAAGTTGGATATATCCTCAAACTTTGACAAAACGCCTTCAGGGCGGAAAATTGACGGCGTGGCAAGAGCTTTGCGCGCCAGCATAACACTACTCGTCTCGGTCATCTTTCGCCATTTCTCAATGTCCTCGTAAGTGTCAACTTCTCCGGACACCCCACTCAACCAATAAGATGTACAAGTTAGAAAAATGTTTTTTACTTGGCTATAACTGGAATTGACCGACAGATTCTCGCCACTTCTCGAATCTCTTCTATTCGACAACGATCCGGCTGCCGTTCATCTCTACGGCGCCCATGTACTCCTAATGCTGATACTCCACACTTTTCAATTTCTCTAACTAAGTTTAAAGTATCAGATGGCTACAAATGATAAATTTTAGAAAATAACAAAAATAACAACTCACATCATCTAAAACACGAATCTTACACGAGACAGGAACTAAAGACACCGATTTCAATTTTGTGAGTATCTATAATAACATATTTGTTCCATTTATAATGTAATCAACAAACATCTTTAATCTTGTCAGTTTCTTTAAGCAGCGCAGCACCCATACCGGAGTGAATCGAAAATGGCTTGGGACAACCCATGTTGACGTCGATAGCAGTTACATCTGTTCCTCTATCAAATAAAAATAAAAATATTAATTCTATCACCAAAGAACTCACACCATTCTCGCCACGTGTGCTGCACTATCGCCATTATTTGTTCCAATCTGAAGGACACATTTACCTTTTTCTTCTTCAGCTAGTCTCAAGACTATATCATCTCCATTTCGATAATCTATTGTTCCAGTAGAATCTAAAAACAATTTATTACTACCCGATAGGAAAACCCGATTAATAAATTACCATTAACAACACGAGTTGATCCCAAAATCTTTTGATCGACAATTTCTTCCGTGTAGCACAAGTCGGCGCCATATTTCAGTGAGAGAAGTCTCAATGGTGTTCGCCCAGCACGAACCATTGGCGCCAATATGGTCTTTTTTGCATATATCTGTGATCCATCACCGGAAAATGTACTCATCTGTGCATTTATCTGAACAATACTTTTAACTTTGAAAGAATATCACAAATATGGGTTCAAATTTCAGTTTTATTCTGAGTTCGGGGATTTCAATTTGATTTCAATCAAATATTCAATTTATGTTAATAATTTCTGTTTTCATTAAATTTCTTCAAAAATTTTACAAAATTTACAATTTACAATTTAAAAATTTTTTGTTAGATCAAATCAGATTTATCATTTTTATTATTTATGAAAAGAAAATTGAAATTGCAATTTCTTACATTTTGATATAGTCGTCGCCAAATGCGATTACCGCCGCAAAGTGTGGCGCACTTTTTAAATATTATTTTTTCATTTAATTTTCATGATTATTTTCTTGTTTATGCTGGTTCTATACTGTTATAGCTTATATAAATAGAAGAATATGTTATAGATGTTGTTTCAATCGTGGAATAAATGTGGAAAATAATAAAAATTAAATGAAAAAATAATATTTAAAAAAGTGCGCCACACTTTGCGGTGGTAATCGCATTTGGCGACGACTATAATAAACAACGGTATCAAAATTGAAAATAAGAAATAAATTTTCAGAAACAAAATTCAGAATCCCATTAATCTTTTGAACCGTAAACGGGTTTAAATACAGAATTAGCCATTTCCAGTTATTATTCAATTTAATTAATAGAAACGACAATAAAGTAGTATATGAAACTAATCAAAACATATTAACTCACTAAGAGAAAGAAAATAATAAAAATTTATGCACACTATACAAAAATATTCAAATAAATAATTATACAAAATGAAAATGCTTCATAATATACATTTTTACAAGTACATCCCATAAGACTGTTTTAAGAATCATTCGCTTCTTCTTCCATGCAAACATCATCCGAAGGATTCGACGTAACCGATTTGTGATCCCACTCATCCGATTCATTGAACTAAATTATTCTCGTATATAATATTTGTATTATTTTTTGTTTTTTTAGATGATATAAATCCTCTAGGGGATTATTGAAATTTCATTTATATTATAATGAAAAAAATAATTTTAAAAATCTTCACCACAATATCGGCTATCGGAATGCTAGCGGTAGCAAAATCCTTTGATGCGAGCTCTTTATGAAAACTGTTCCAAGACAAGAACATTCCGCGTAATTCCGAATACTGTCTCATGTATGTTTCAGCTATAAATATATATTTATTCAATATTTGGTAACATTTAGATACCACTGATAGCCGAAAATACTTTATTCGCCACAAACTTGCGCTGAACATCGCTTAATGGATGTGGATCACACATATTTCGATTTGAACACATCTGTGCCAGCGATATCTTAAAGAAATAATTAAATCATTTTGAATTTAAAAAAATGTACCTCAACTATTTTGCGATCAAATAACTTCTGCTCTTCACATAATGCCCAAATGTGGCGACTTAGTGCAATCAAATATTTTATCTTTCTTATCTCTTCCTCCTCAATCACATTTAGAGAATGCCTTGTCATTTTAATGTCATTATCTGAGAAAATCGATATAAATTAATATTTAAATATTCAAACACAAACCAATATCCATCAAATCCTCTTCCAACTTCCTTGACGAACCTTCTCCATTTTTCGAAGGTTGTCGACGCTCGATCACCGGCGACTTCTTAACTGGTGATTCATCCCCAAGTGTAGGTGAATTCATATCTAAAAATTACGCATATTATAGGATCAGGACAACCGAAACACAAATATTTCAAGCGACAAATTACCAATTTCTATCGACCTCGTTCTTTTATTCGGGTTGCTCACAAAATTGGCTGCAGATGACGACGGCGATGCTCCCCGAATTTTAGCACTATCCATTCCACCTCAAGCGAAAACCATGACAACAAAAACGGTAAGAATATAATTAATGCAAACAGGTGAATAAACACAAACACGCATAGACAATGAATGTAACATCACTTACCATCAATACTTGTTCCGAGAACATTCATTGGTGTCTGAAAATTGAAACATCAAGCTATTTAAATGCTAAAACTTACGGGCTTCACCGTAGCTGCCAGATCTATAAACCTCAAACAGCAAATGTATATTTGCACATCAAGGCGATATCTTAGGACATTCGGAAAATAATCCTTCAATTTCTTTTCTATTTTGTATCCGTTTTGGCCGTCCAATATCATTTCGTAAATTTCTCGTCTCTTCATGATCAAATCGTAATCTTCTTCTTTTTCGACATTCGCCGCCTTTTCAAACATTTTTAGAGATTCAATAGCACCAGTATTTCTTAAGAAAGAAGCCACCATTCGATTCATTTGAGATTCAACATCAGGTGGCATTTCAAATTCTTCGATTTTCCGTCTTTTAGTTCGGTTTAATTTCTTCCTATGTTGCACCACATCGTACACGAAGGGCTTGTTACCAAAATTTACTATCAGACTTTCTCCGGGTATTTTTAACCCAACCGTTGGATATAAGTCCGTCACAACCTCTATTCCTTCAATCGCGACGCCTAAATTTTAATTTTTCATAAATATAGAAAACCAAAATTACCCAAATGTTTTCCGTTCTTTGTGAAAAATACTTGCTTTAGTATCGTGTCTAATCCACAACCAATTACATCATTAGTACCGAAGACTGGGCCGTATTGAGTTCCTTGACCACATGATGAAAAGAAATTTCCGTCATCTCCGTGATAACCATAACAATTATGATCCCATCCGGGCATTCGATTAAGAGCACCGTCTTTTCGGCTCAACCCCACACCCATGCAACCTCGAGGGCCGTTAACTATGGTAACTTCGAAATAATAAAAACCACATGAGGCTGGAATCGGCTCATTAGCGCGCACAATAGCCGACGGGTCTTTTTCTTCTCTCAACTTGGCATCTTAATAAACATAGTTTTAGTTGAGCTTTGACGAAATATTTCTTACTTTTACGAAAAGTAACACATAAACCCTTTTGACTTAATTCCAGATACCCCGAAGACTGATTTCGGTCCCATCGGCGAGGCAAGCAGACCTCATAATCCTTTTCCCTAATCATTGGATACAATTTCCTTAATCTGCGGTTCATCAGTTTATCCAAGTCTTCTCCATCGTCGTCTTGTTTTTGATCTTCAACATCTTCTTTATATTTCGTACGATGACTAAGTGCGGGACCGCCTTCCATTACTAGAAACTAAAATAATTCAGTGCCCGTTCTCGCAAATATTAAGTATATGGCTGAAAACCAACAATGAAAACTAAAGAAGTCGCAAAATAGTTTATTCATACTATTTGACATTCATTCTAGAACTCAATAACAATACAAAAAGAAACATCTACAAATATAATAGTCTAATACTTCCATGGATCGGAGTGCTGTGGCATACTCTTAATTCTATCCGCATACATTCGAGAATGTCCCTGAATAAATATGATTTTGAAACAATTTCTATTAGAAGTTTACCTTCATCATTTCCGTTTTTTGCATACCGGCATGCTCCCAGCAGCGTGCAAGATAAGCTACACCCAATGTAGCAGCCCACAAACCGCGCTTCTCCCACAAAGCTTTCTTGACAAAATAGTTAACGGTAAAGGTTCCCATCTGAAAAATCTTGAAGCTTAAAATTATTAAAAACGTTTTCGTGCGTTTTCATTAAAAATAAAATAAAAAATAAGTTTTAGCCTTTGTATCCAACGACACTCCACATAATCAGTTTCGCTAAACAAGAGGCATATAAAGCCGATTTACTTATTCTTTAACGGCGATTCCTTTAGAAAGCTTTAGAACATTTTATCCAATCTAGTTATCATTGGTATCTCTTCGAACATTTTCAAGAAAAATGATAGTATTGATTGCTTACCAAGTAATTTAAAGTTATCTCTTGTTCGTCGAACAATCAATTGATAAATAAACAAAACTTTATCATTTTAGTACTACAATGTTTCGCCGTGCTTTTGGTGCAACTTATCGATTTGCTTCAACTGTATCCAAGGTACAATACAACGTATATATTTAATGACACCATTTACAGCAAACAAGTTTTCGGACCTCAGCTGGTGCTGGAGTTTCCCTTGGTCTTTCATTTTTCGCCGCAAAGCCTGAGGAGAAGCTCAAAAATAATGAAGTAGAAAATCGACCTAAAAACTACGATATCGTGATTCGTGATTGTGATGAGTTGTACAACAATTACCTTATTGACAATGCTTATAATATTCTTAAAAAGTCAATTTTATTCTCATTCACATCGGAATCGAATATATTTATAGATTCAGTTCAAGTAATTGCTCTGAGTTACTATGGCGTTTGGCACGTGTTATATGTGAAAAGGCAAAACTAAGCCAAGATAAGGATGAAAGAAAACGACTCATGTATGAAGCTTTCGAAGTTATTAAAAAAGCACTCGACAACGAACCTACCGAAGGCTGCTTCGGTGCTCATAAATGGTAACAAGATTTCAACAGTAAACTATTATTGAAGAGGTTATAGGTATGGTATACTACTCGATTACATCGGGGAAATAGAAGGTAACAAGTCGCGGCTGCAAAAGTCGAACCAAGTTAAGCAACACCTCGAAAAGGCACTGACAATTTTTGAAGGAGACCCCACAACCTGGCATATTTTAGGTAGTTGCCAACTTAATTCCTTCACATTATTATAATGTTCAGGTCTTTGGCATTATTCATTCGCAGATATGGGTTATGCTACGCGAATGATTGCCAAGACTATTTTCGCCGACCCTCCATCGTCCACATACGAGCGAGCGCTACACTATTTCCTTAAGGCCGAAGAAATCGCTGTAAAAATTTAATGTATACCTAAAAATTTAGTCCACATATATTTTAGCCGGATTTCTATAGTACTAACCAATACTACATTGGCGAGGTTTATGAAAAACTCGGTAAGAAGACAGAAGCTGTTGAGCACTACAAGAAGGCATTTAAAATGGCGGTTGTAACATCGGATGATCGGAAAGCTCATGAAATGGTATTTTTGTTTTCTAACTTTTCTAAAATTTTCAGGGAAAGAAATATTTTCCGTGAATTGTTTCATGGGTGGGGTTAAATGCTAACCTGCGATATAGGAAAAATACAAAGCCATGTGTACTTTTAAATTTTCAGGCATTCAAGAAACTAAAGAGCTATGGCGTCACTCCAGACCAATTAATTTAAAGTTCCAAAGTTTGTCAATTTGTACATAAAATATTATTTATTGAAGTGAGGGGTGCAATATAAATAAATTAAGGCAATATAATTTTATATAAGTAAATTATAAACCCGATGTTCCAAACAAATTGTAAGCTTGTTCCGGAGCCGAACCAATTGCAAAGGTTCTGAATCCAATATCTTGAAGTGATTTTTGATCCAATATCAAACGACCGTCGAATATCGCTGCAGGGTGTTGCATTTCCGAATGAATTCGCTTGTAATCCAGGGTCTATACATGAAAAGTGAACTGTTCGGACTTAATCAAAACTTACAGTGAATTCGTCCCATTCGGTCAAGATGACGATTGCGTGAGCACCTTTGGCAGCTTCATAAGGATCCGTTTCAAATGTTACCAAGCTTTCGACTGAAATAATGCAATAAGTAAAAGTGATAATTATAATAGAAACCATCTTCTGCTGAAGTGACACCAGTAAGATCCTGCACCATTTGATTCTTCGACACCTTTGGATCATAAATGGAGAGTTTCGCGCGCTCTTCCATTAAATGCTGTGACACGTATATTGCTGATGATTCTCTTAAAATAAATAAATAATTCGTCGATAGTATGGAACAGAATTGTAAACCTAGTGTCTCCGGTATTCTTCTTGAACGCGAATCCAAATATGGCAATCTTTTTATCTGTAACAGTGTTAAACAATTCGCCAATGATTTTATTAGCGAATCGGCGACGTTGCCAATCATTGATCTCGATGACTCCCTTCCAATAATCGGCAACTTTGTTCAAGTTCAATGATTCGCATAAATAAACCAATGAGAGTACATCTTTCTGGAAGCAGCTCCCTCCAAATCCTATAATTACATAGTTTTAATCGTGGAAATGAAACAACGTTATTTTTAAATATTGGAACGCAAGAGTGTTTCAATTCCTTACAAAAATATGATAGATATATCAATAAATAAACTACATTTATTCTCTGTCCAGTGACTTTAAAGTATCTAGCGTCATTAATTGTATGCAAAAGCAATCTCAATCTCCATTTACTTCAAATAAGAAAACATCCTCACCAACAGATGCCTTCAAGAAATTTGGTCCAATCCTCGAATCACATCCAACTGCGTGTGCAACTTCACTAACATCAGCTCCGGTTGCCTCACAAACAGCCGATATCGCATTAATCGACGAGATTCTTTGAGCCAGGAACGCATTTGCTGCTAGTTTTGACAATTCGCTGCTCCATGTATTCGTAGTGATTATACGATCACGGGGAACCCAGTTCTCATAAACACGCACCAATTCAGCCACTGCTTCCAATCCATCTGGCGATGACTCACCACCAATAAGGACACGGTCCGGGTTCGACAGGTCCTTCATGGCTGTGCCTTCGGCGAGAAACTCAGGATTCGATAAAACTTGAAATTTGAGCTCTTCATTGTTCTTTTGTGCTTCTCTAAGAATCGCTGAAATACTTTCAGCCGCTTTTACCGGCACTGTGCTCTTTTCCACAACGATCTAAATTATTGATTCGTTTTGGTCATGCAAATACTAAAAACCTTTGGGCCACCAGCATGTTTAGCTATTGTTCTAGCCACAGATTCGACATATTTCAAATCAGGTGCCATCCCCTTTCCTCGTCCGTACATTTTAGTTGGCGTGTTCACAGAGATGAAAATAAGGTCAGCTTCTCTAATGGCTCCAGCAACATCAGATGTGAAGAATAAGTTCTTCCCTCTGGCGCCGAATACGATTTCATCAAGTCCTGGCTGTAATCAAAACCAAATTTACATTTTTTAAATTAATTTTCTGGAAAAAATTTTAAATTCTATTTTCTAAAATAACATTAATGGATAATTCTCAGCAACTTCAGATTATAAAGGGATATTTCCCTATCAAATAACCATTAAATAAAATAATATACGCCTGACGACAAACAAAATTAATAATTCTAATCTACAGTATCGAATTCAATGAAAACCAAAACCTCGTAAATTGGCAATTTGTCGGAGTTCCATTCATCAATCTTCTGCTTGTTCATATCCACAACCGTCACTTTAATATTTGGGCACTTGTGAGCAATCATGGCGCACGTGGGCCCTCCGACATACCCGGCACCTACACATGTGATATTTTCCACCTTAATTTCAAGTATTTTTCTTCAAAAAATATAAGAACGAGACAAGTTACCCTATCAAACATTGTTCCCTATTTTTTCGAAATATAAACAATTTGAATAAACTAAATCTGAAAATAAACAAATTTATTATAAACAAACAAATTCCGAAATATGAGCTTCCACTGTGGAATCAAGCTTTGATCCTAGCGATTGATAAGATGAAGATGAAGAAGAAGATCGATAAAGTTGAAATCAAGATTGAACAAAAATGGGTGGAAACGAAAAAGACTGTTAACAATAGAAACAATTGATGAATGGATAGTGTCTAAACAATATAATCATAATAAAAAATGCTATTCAAATAAAAGCTGAACAGAATCTAACCAACAAGATATATCAATGATTCGAAACCACATTCCATCAATTAATAGTTTGCATTTCTTCGAGGTCAAAACAATTCCCATCCGCTGATGCGTAAGAATACAAAACAATTTACCAATTTGTTTATTTTTAATTTCCAATAAATAGAACACAAGCTATATAAATAAATAATTGGATTCGTTTAAATCAACGATTTCTCCATCGCCTCCCACAACCATAAGTACATTTGTTTTGAACATGTGTCATGTCTGCTCTTTTTTTGAGCTCCTTCTCTGCACCCATGTCATTTTTGCGGCTCTATAACCCTCGTTGTATATTTCTGTTTGGAATTTGCACAAATTAATATTACTCATCTATAAATGCATCTATTATCAAGTTGTGAGAAATTTTAATTTCATAAAAAATAAAATATAAGCAATAGGACGTGAACTATAAATTTTGACGAAATATAACAAAAAATAATGAAATAAAGCGAAATTATTTAAATAAATAAATAGGAAATTTGTTTCACGTTCTCATTGAGACCATTTTAAATTAATTCAAAAATGCTGAAAATTAATTATCAATTTCTTAAATTTTGATAATATATGTTTCACATGTACTTTGTCTATGGCCATTTGTAAAATGTTATATTTAGCAAATATTAAAGTTCATTTTTTCGAATTTATAAATTTACTACATCCATTATATTTATAATTCTATTTAATCGTGTTTATCATTAATTAAAATGTCGCGACTTTAAATAGAAATAATAAAATTGTGATATAGTCGTCGCCAAATGCGATTACCGCCGCAAAGTGTGGCGCACTTTTTTAAATATTATTTTTTCATTTAATTTTTATGATTTTTATTATTTTCCACATTTATTCCACGATTGAAACAACATATAAAACATATTCTTCAATTTATTTAAGCAAAAACAGTATAGAACGAGCGTAAAAAAAGGAAATAATCATGAAAATTAAATGAAAAAATAATATTTAAAAAAGTGCGCCACACTTTGCGGCGGTAATCGCATTTGGCGACGACTATATCTAATGATATGACGTATGCAAAAACTTATTTGTCCATGGACAATTGTCCATTAAGGGTAAATTAATTGATAAATGAAAAATGAAAATTTCCAGTAAATTATAAATACTTTCCAATTAATTTGCTAAAAATATAATTTTTTCTTTTATACGATTTATATATAGTCGTCGCCAAATGCGATTACCACCGCAAAATGTGGCGCAACTTCTTAAATATTATTTTTTCATTTAATTTTTCTGATTATTTTCTTGTTTATGCTCTTTCTATACTGTTTTTGTTTAAACAAATTGAAGAATATGTTTTAGATGTTGTTTCAACCATGGAATAAATGTGGAAAATAATAATAATAATCCTAAAAATTAAATGAAAAAATAATATTTAAAAAATAGGGCGGTGTTAATCGCCACTGCCATAAAATCGTGCCGCATTGCAAACGACTGCGCACGATTTGCAAACTCAACCTTTTAATTTCTTATTTTCATTATCAATATTTACAAGACACCTATATTGACGATGACCCATTAAATTGACGATGAGTCCATTAATTGAGGTACAAAAATTACTTCTCATTAATTCATCAGGATTTCTGCAGAATGCAACGTTCCTGATAAATAAAACATTGAAAATTAAAATAATAAATTAAACGGTGAGTTTGCAATTGGTACGAAGTCTTTTGCAATGAGGCGCGGTTTCTTGGCAGTGGAGTGTAATCGTATTTGGCGATGACTATAGTTTAAAATATCTAATTTTATTATAGTCGTCGCCAAATGCGATTACCACCGCAAAATGTGGCGCACTTTCTAAATATTATTTTTTAATTTAATTTTCATGATTACTTTCTTGTTTAGGCTCGTTATATACTGTTTTGCTTAAATAAATTGAAGAATATATTTTAGATGTTGTTTCAATCGTGGTATAAATGTGGAAAATAATAAAAATCATAAAAATTAAATTAAAAAATAATATTTAAAAAAGTGCGCCACACTTTGCGGCGGTAATCGTATTTGGCGACGACTATACAATAAATTTAAAATTCTGGAAATATAAAACGTATCCAATTCGCGATAAACTTATCAAACTTATTTCCATCTTCATTTTGTTCATCATAATTTAATCTTTGTGCAGTTACAAATAAGCATCGTGGTGTAGATTGTTGAAAGTTGATTTAAAGGAACATCACGAATAATAAAATGGTCTCACTTGAGACATATGTAGATTTAATTTTCCATTAATTATTATTACGTTTTTCTTTGAATATCGATCCTAAATATAATAAATTACACATAAAATTTTGTTATTATTAATGTAACAACCAAATTATTAAGAGAAAACAAAATGAAACAAAAATGTGATGAAAATATAAAATCGATATAATAAACAAATTTAAAATTAAATCCACACTTGTCACAAGCAAGACCATTTTATTATTCGTAATGCCCTTTAAATCGACTTTCAATAACCTACAATGACAATATCTATATAAATATATATATATAAATTGAAGAAAAACGATGATAATAAAAACAAAAAAAAAACATATTGAATACTGCTGACATCAATCGAAACTCTAACAGATGATAATTTTCATATAAAAAATATATAACAAATAAAATTATTCATCAATATATTCCGGCAGGTCTTCTTCAATTCTCACATTCACTGATAAAAGACTGCTATTATCAAAAAAGTACAATCTCGCATCCAGTGGGTTATAATGCAGCATCGTAAGGCCTTGATAAGGATTATACCATTCGACCTGTCCTGGTATTGAATCATTTCTAAATTTTATCTCAACGATTCAGTTTTGCAAATCGTAATCGACCAAAAACCTGTACAAGTCAAACGCATGTGTTATGATTGTCTGACGTTCTGTTGCACTTTTCAGGCCATAAAAGACACCGCACATGACGAATGCGTCAGAAATGTCGGTTGAATTTAATTCCACGTCCCACTTTTTGACTACATAAAGGTCCTGAAACCAAAACCTATTTAATGAATTTATTTTAAATCTTGAATATAGTTCAAACAATTTATTAATATTTTTGGCTTATGCGCACATGAAGTTACCCTGTTTTGGTAATATGAAATGTAAAATTGCACACCTAAGCTATTAATAAACAGGTTGACTTTAATTTATGTATTAAAACAACAAACATCCTTGTGTTAAATGATCTGAATAGCTTAAATTTATTTTTAAAATTGCAGAGAATACTTAATTTCCTAAGTATAGTGAAATAGTTTTTTTTTAAATTCCAATTTTACTGAAAAAATCCAAGATTATCTTTAAAAATTATTGTTTGAACATTTTTTTCTTCGCCCAATGTGACACCGATCGTGGCACACTTTGCCTAATTGGGTCTCCCACGACGTTAAAAAGTGAATCGAATAGAAAGGATCAAATTTATCATTCAATTCCATTTCTTACCGTTCATTTATTGAATTTAAACTTTCCCATATCTTTAGTATAATTCTTTCGAATCTTTATTTAGATAAAATTTATTACCACGCCATATAAAATAAAAAATAGAAAAATAGAAGCTCCTAAAACAAAAAAGATGTTAGGGTTCTCGAATATTTTAAGGAAAATCAGTTAAAGCTACGTGGTTTATCATTTACAGATGCGCGACAAATGAAAATAGCAATTTTACCAACAACACGTAATTTTCTACATCTAGCATGTTAATTATTCATTATTTTTTATCAAGTTTAACTTAAAAATTATCCCAATTCCTAACTGTCAAGAAACCGCGCCGCATTGTAAAAGACTGCGCACCAATTGCAAACGCTGCCTTTTAATTTATTATTTTTAATTTCAATATTTTATTTATTAGTTAACGTTTCATTCTGCAAAACATTCCACCCAAAACCCCTTGACCATAAAATTTCTCAAAAAACAATCCAAACCGGCTCAATTTTGGCAACTCGAACTGTATCGACCTCCGCCAGCGAATAAACCACCCACAGGCCGTTCTCATCAATTTCAAAATCAACATAATTGTGTGGTCGATCATACAACCATCCATGTCTGTCCGTCGCATTGCACTCCTGATAATTTCCTTTTCTAAATCAAAATCAACAAAAGCGTGCACCTCAAAAGTATGATCCGGTAATCGTCCACAATCCACATGCGCCATTTCGGGATCCAATTCCATTTCCGTCTGAATGCTCGACTCGAGCTCATATTTCACTAATTGAGTGGTTCCATGCTTATGGTAATAATAAGAACCATTGTAAACAATATTGCCCGTACCTGATGCCAGATAATCAACATAGTATCTGAAATTCGCAGAAAAATAATTCAAACTATAATTTAAGCTGCTAATAATTTCAATCTGTAGATCTTTAATTCTAATTTCCCGCATTTTTAATAAAAAATCTTTACTTTATCTTTTGAACTTTGTCGGATAAATGACGTTCATCTTCATATTCATACAACACCGGAGAAGCGAATCCATCGGTAACCCATCGTCGTTGTGAAGCTTTTTTCGATGACGGCAGAGCATCTCTCATCCACGAGCCGACCTTAAATGTTCACGTTCAACGCTTTTCCTTGTAAAATTCACGAGACTCGTGGTAAAATGGATTTCAAATTTTGCGTGCTTATGCGCAGGCGTATTCCGCCTGCGCTATACTTGGGTTGAGGCTGAAACGACGAATTTTAGAGTTTGATCTTGATTTGGCCACAGAATTTGATTTTTTGACGTGAAATATCCTCAAAACAGGCAAACCAAGATCGACCCGACTTTCCATCGGTGTGACACAGATTTTTACCTTCAGGCAAAAATCAGCAAAACTTGTTTAAAGTTATTGAAGTAGACCCTAGGGGGTGGCGTGCTAATTGCAAGTTTTTGATTAGGCAAATCACGAATAATATCTATTAGCACGGAATGAAGCTATGTTTCTTTTCCAGCTTCTTACCCTAACTATTTACTATACTTTTCCAATCTATTACCTTGCCATACTGCGATTCCGCATGAAGTACTGGAATGCCAACAGCTGCCAGTATGCATTCTTAAACTTTCCAATATAAAGTTTCCCAACTAATTTGAATACCCCTCATATTGTATCCCAGCGTTGGTGGACCTCTATAAGGCTCCGGTGTTGTCACATTACTCTCAATCGTGTCATTCGCAAACCAAGTCACATTCGATTCTAAATACGCACCATTATCGAACACATTAGCAAAGTTATTCTAAAACCCGTCGGGATGACATGAATCGGCGGTCGTTGCGTCCTCTTCTTGGGCGTCGGTGGTGGGCGAGCAGTTGAGAACCGCGGTAGTTTGCGCGTCCTTCCCGGCTTCGGCATTCCGGGCTCCCAACCGGGCGGTGGTCCAAATCCCGGTGGTGTCGGCTCGAAAGGCACCAGTTTCGTCACCTCCACCTCCTTCACAACCACCACCGGCACTGGCATCAGCTTCTCTTGTATCTTGATGACCGGTGGACCCGGCACCTCGACCTTCCTTACGTACATGTCGGGCAGCGGGCAATTGCAGATACCATCCTTGCCTGGTTCGCCAACTTCACCGTGCTCGCCAACCAACCCTCGCGGCCCCACAATCCCCATGGGCCCTCGTCGACCCGGCGGGCCCACAGGTCCTATCTTTCCCGGCTCTCCTGGCGTGCCTGGAAACCCGGTCAATTTCATGTGCTTCTCAGAGCAAAACTGATGCACTTTTTGACACGACCGATCGAGCACATTCCGCTACAACCACATAAATCATTCAATTAATCTCCAATGAGCTACCTACCGGAATGATCGTGTCCTGTCCCAGGATGATCGTATAATCCTCCAGATCAACCGGCAGCTGGGCACTACGCTTGTCGCGTGCAGACATGCGCCAATTCGTGCGTAGTTCGTTGATCCGAATATTCGAGTGAACATAGAGGGAGGTGACCAACAACAAGTTGGCAATCTGCCATATCATCGAAATCCTGCGGGTTCGCCTCGATGAGCCATCGTCATCATCATCACGGCTCATTTTGTTTGGAAGCGAAACGTGGTGAATAATGGTAATCAGTTGAATGCAATTCGTTTCAATGAAATATGATATTTCATATAAACTTTGTTCTGAGCAAATTGCCGTGATGCGTAGAAACACTCCAGTGTACAGTCGTTTGTCAGCCTTTGGGGACTGTAAAGATATAATTGTAGAAATGTTCTACCAGTTATATTATTCTATCTTGTATTCTTTCTTTTTGTTTCCATTATTCGGTGGCCGATTGAAAGAAAATCTATCGGTTAATCCTAATGGGGAAAGGTTTTATTAGGGTTCATTCCCTATTAAATTTACCTTATTTTTTATCGGGTAACAATTTTCTTGCAATTGACTTATGCTTTCCCCATAGTTCTTGCAATCGGCCGCTGGAGTTCTTCTAATCCTACTTCATGTCAATTGAAAACATCAATATGCATGTTTCATCGTATCAAGCCACGTATATAACCTTGAATTACTTTCTCGTCAATTTCCTTATTACTTGGCACACTGCTTCTTCAACATCTTCTTATTTCCACCTTGTCCTTCTTGAGTCCTTCCTACTCACGAAAATTATACTTAAAGAATATTACAATGTTAAGTTAAATATTCTACGTTCACGTAAAAAAACAATATTTCTAGACTTACGAGAAAGTTCGGAGCAAACAAACGGGGGAAAACGTTATCTCCATAGCCTCCTTTACATCGATCTCGTTGTCCTTCTTGAGACCTTCCTTTTCTTCTTCCTTATTCACACAAAAAGAAAAAGGAAAAAAATATATATTCATATTATTCGACATTGAATCATATAATTGAAAAAATTGAAAAAATTGAAAAAAAAATAAAACAATCATCCTACTTATTACACTTAAAACTATTTACAGAAATTCAAACTTTATCGTAAAATAACAAATACGCTGTCCTTGATGTGCATTCGATAACGTCCCTCTCTTGCACCTTAAACTATTTCAAATCTCCTTCTATTCAAGCATTCCAAACCTCCTGAATATTCGTGTCAGAGCACCTCAGCCACGTATTTTCATCCAACAATCGATAGGCAAAATAGTGCCCGCTGTGAATACCAACACCTTGATGACACACAGCTGCTTTCAGCCGATAATCCAACACCTCAGCTCCGTCCTCCATTCCCCGGTATGTGCCTTTGAACGTCGCCGCACGTTTTCGTGCATTCCGCTGCGTGTTACTCGACCCCTCATTTCTTCTACTTCCGTCATTTGAATCACAATCCTTGTTCGAATCATCATCGGGATCTTTCATCACCATATATTTATTCCTGCTTAAAAAAACGCATTTTATTTTCATTTAATTATTGATGTGAAAACGTTTCTTCCCCTCTAATGGACGACAGATTTTCGACATACTGTATAAGTACGGTAAAAATTATAATTTTAACATTTTTCCCCTAATTAAAAATTAGTTTTTTTAAATTCATAAGTTTACATAATCTATTAAAATGCTACAATCAACAGACCGCAAATATGCTCAAAATACCAAAATACCATCGATGGATTTTATTTTAAGTTGAGTGGGAAGTACGTTAGGTTAACATCTCAGATTTTGATGAAAATTTAATTCATTTTGGGTCTAAAAGTATGCACAAAAGATTTCAGCTGGCCAAAAATATTTCGGTCTCAACCTTTTAACAATTATTCAGGGTCAATATCATATCAAACCTAGTTATCTGGCTATTCGATTTGCACGCCAAAACCGGCTCGTAGTGTATATCATATTTATTATTCAAATAAATAGCATCTTCGCACAATTTCAATTCTAAAACACAAAATATGAACAAGCCCGATTCCGTTCCAAAACCATTCCGATATCCTTGCGATGTCCTTGGCGAGCATTTGATCCATCTCTTTCCCACAAATGTCCAAATCTGTCATATTGACTATTACATTCACATATTTCCTCAAATCACCCTACCGGTACATTCAACAAAGTGCTCATTGCAATGATGCCAACTTCATTCACCCATTCGCAGTCCATTGACGTTCTAAAATACTACCAATTCCTCCAGCGAAACCTTCCCCCGCCCCCAACTCACTCTGCTAATAATTGTTCATACGGCTTCACTGACAAACTTCTAAACATATCCGGGTGATCCTTCAATAATTTTGCCGTCTTTAATCATTCAAACATTATTGAATACAATTCCCTGTCTCTCAAGAGCCCACCATTTTTCGAAAGACACCGTGGTGTTCATCCGACGCCGTCAGCCACCAAGAGATTGATCGGTAAAAGCAGTTACCGTCCGCTTCAATCTCTCGAATTATGAACGGATTTTCCTTGGGTGATACTTGTAAGGACTTGAGTACCGGAAACCTTTCTAGATGTTTTCTAAATTAAATAACTCTTCGATCAAACCAACAGAACCAGGGAGCCTACCTGATCTTATCCTTATCAGCTTCAACATTCAAATGACTCAATATCTCAAGCACCTTTTCCTCGCTGTTCAACGGTCGGAATGGGATCGTATCAACTTCCTTCAATACTCCCATTCAAATACGAATCAGATCATCACTATTACCTTGACGTTAATCAATTCAATATCTTCCTCGACATCACTACCATTGCATCGATTCTTCGGCTCCAGGATTGCGTCGTCCATTCCACCCAGAAGAGAAAACGTCTGTAATATTAAATTGCAAATAAAAACAACAAAGAGACAAACAAATTTATTGTTTTCTATTGTCGGACTAGTATCATTGTTTTCCGTTGAACAAGACGGTAGAAGCTCGGGACGATTTTGTGAATCATTTACAACTTCATCTACTTCTGCGAATATATCAATTTCGTCTCTGAAAATAGAAATGTCAGATAATAAGAAAATATATCTTATGATATTGAGCTGGCCAAATGTAGGCATTAAATTTCGAGTTCCACGTCAACTGCAAAATCTTAGACCCCAAACCTTCTTTCCATCAAATCCTCATTGAACATTGTCAGTTTGTTCAAATTCAATCTCATATTCACTTGACACTGTGCATTCGTCTTCCTCGGTACATAATCATCCCCAACTTCATAACGTTTTAACGTCACAATCAACGTCTTTGGAAACTCGACAATTCTGTGCGATATAATTCCGCCCTTCTCGCGACATCCCTCACATTCAATCGTTTCGTCTCGCGTCGATTTCAACGATTTTTCTAGTAAGCTCTGGATGTTTTCACCGCTGCTAAAACCGTACATAATTATCTTTTCAAGAAATTTCAACAGCACTTAGCATTAACGGGCATGTCAAGCTGGTAATGATTACTCGTCGATAATCTTGTCATCATACAAGAGTTGCAGTGAAATCTGTCAATAAAACATTCAAATGCAAAAATATGCTTATTTTGTTTAAACCTCGTCTCAGGCTTTATTTGAAACAAATACGTCGCATTTAATTGAGCAATGCTTGTTAATTTCTTAATAGCCTCAAATCAGTATTAATAATATAATTTAAAAAAATATATGATTTGATCAATATTCTTCCGTTGAACATCATAGAACATCTTTAAACGCATTTAATCCCAAACATTTAACAATTTTTCCGAAAGACTATGTTTTGCTTAATTATATTTTTAATTTCATTCATTCTTAAAGTAAAAAACAAACAAAATTACGGTATACATATTGTATGGTCGTTTACATAAAAATCATCGATAAATGGATAAGCAAATAGTATTCAACGGGAAAATGATTATCGATAGCACTCCAAATGAAATGGATAAGTTGGGGACTTCGAAAATATTCTCATATGGCATATTTCAATAAGATAATAAGGTGTTATATAGTTTAAATCAGTCTAGTAAAAATTACGTGTCCAGTTACATGAAATTTATACGACTAAATTAGTAGGCCACGTTTAAGCATTGAAAATGTCAATTTTAATTCGGCGACGACGGAATACTGTCGTTCTCAATGTAAACAAAAGATGACTGTCCACCACAGATGGGCGGAATGGGACTTTTTGAACCTCGGAATCCGGAATTCCGCCCATCTATGCTGTCCACTTCCCCGTTTTAAACAATATCTTATCGATTGCCTTTGATGTTCTATGGTTGGTTTGGCTCAAAACATAACTCATAAACAACTTTTCTAAAAAAAATTACACGCAGAAATCATAAAAAAAGATTACACTTCGTAAAATAAACAAAAAATTATTTAACAAGAAAAAAGTTCAAAAAAGTAAAATAAAAAACAAAATAAAATTGTAGGTAACTACAAGTCACTCGTCATATATAAATTAAGGAAATTTGCTTTGCAAATTACGCGCGACTAAAAAAATAAGTTATATGAAAACAATACGTGTAGTAAGGCACGTTTAAACATTGACAAAATGTTAATTTTTGTAGATATATATTTGACGAGAACAAAACTGCTTTTATGGCCGGGCTCTGTCCTGGAGAAGAAATTCTATTAACCGATCAAGAGATTACACACTAGAGCTCCTAACGAATTTCTTCTATTTGTTGACAGTATTCATCGATATACCAGGACAACTCTGTCATAGAGAATACACTTCTAATCGCACGTTAAAAAATCCCTTCTTTTTAAACTCAACACATTTTAAACATCTTAAGTCGCATACATAAAAGTACCCCGCTAACAAGCTGGATAATCATCCCATACAAATGGACCTGGATATGGCAATTTAAACCTCTCTACAGAGTTCTTATCGAAATGTCTGGTGTTTTAAAAAAAAACCAACACGATTCCCATATTATTGTAAAGTTTTGAATAATAAACATTTTAAAACATAAGCCTAACCTTTGTATTTTCAATGTAATTCGGATGACTTATATTCAGCTCCTTTGTGCCTTTATGATTGCAAATATCATCGATCATTGATAATAAATGAATCAGAAACTCATGTGCGTCTTGCTGCTCGTTATTAGAGAATCTATCATAAACCAATCCAATTCTATTTCTGATATTCATCATTGTCTTCAAAAGCAATATCCATTAAACCATCAAACTTATTTTACCTCCTTGGTCAGCTTATTCTCATCGTTAATATGATGATTCATTGATGCCAAAAGACTAAACACCGATTTTCTAAAAAAAATGTTATTGTCACAGTAAGATCGTCTAAGCGCTTCATATTATATAAAAAATACAATTGCACGCCAGGACAAAGCGTTTCCAATATACCCATTTGGAGGAGAAGCCAAGAAGAATACTAGAAGTATACAAATAATAAAATCAAGACCGAATTTTTCCCAAAACGGAAGCCTTCTTGGCTTCATCTTAAAAATTGCGTTTTTCAAATTTGGGACATACTTTTCTATTGTTTTGTCCTGGAGTGCAATTGGTTCCCGTTAAAACAGGTATTTAAATAAAAACATACTATAGATACCTTTAAAAACCCATGCTTAATTTGTGTATACTCACAAAAATCAAAAAATATTAGATTAATAGTAATCTTTCCAATTCAAATCTTACGATCTTCTCAAGCTCTTCCTACATCCATATTCAAAAGCTGTGATAAAGATTTTTTGTTGATTCTCATAGTTTAACGTAGTACATTCCCGGGAATTCACAGTCGAAGTAATTTCTCTCATTATTTAAAAATTTATCATTTTTGTAAGAAAGTTTCTAGGTTCTGTTTTAAAAAATTGGCCAATATTATTTAATCGTAATCGTAAAATCTCGGTATTAACCGGTGCCCGCCAACGGGTATGATAATAAAATGAGCTCAGTAAACGTGATCAAATCTAACTTTTTGGAAATATATTAACATTTTTAAATAGATTAAGGAAAGCATAGTTAAATAGTAATAAAAGAAACTTTAAGATGTAAAAATGTTCAGACACTCTTAAAAATCGGAAAACCGTTATTTCCAGTTCACGTGGCTGTGAAAAGAAATTGATGAATTTTTTTTCACTGATATTACACGGTAACACAGTAGATCGGCTTAAACTATATAAACCTTTTACTTGTAGTCTCTAATATCTTACTAGGGAATGGTCTGCAAAGTGTTTGGAGTTACAGGATGTGACATATATCATTAGAAAGAGAAAAAAATCTACTTTCTAAATATAAAAAGAGTTTCTGCAACGGACACAGATATCTCGAGAAAATTGCGTCTGAAAATTTACTACTAGTTAGTAGTGGCCGTTGTGGCCGTTGCATAAACTCT
Source organism: Caenorhabditis plicata (assembly GCA_963931815.1). NCBI lineage: Eukaryota > Metazoa > Nematoda > Chromadorea > Rhabditida > Rhabditidae > Caenorhabditis > Caenorhabditis plicata. Next base: position 19,680,086 of record OZ007492.1, on the reverse strand, counting down.
TTTTATATTTAGAAAGTCGATTTTTTTCTCTTTCTAATGATATATGTCACATCTTGTAAGTCCAAACATTATGCAGACCATTCCCTAGTTAGTCATTTATTTATAGTCGTCGCCAAATTCGATTACCACCGCAAAATGTGGCGCACTTTTTTAAATATTATTTTTTCATTTAATTTTTTTTTAATGATTTTCCACAATTATTCCACTACTTAAACAACATCTATAACATATTCTTCTATTTATTTAAGCTATGTATACTGTATATTCAACTAAACTAATAGTTGGTTCAATTCACCAATTAACTTCTCTCACATTTAAATATGTATGCGTCAATGTTTCATTCCCCATTAAACTTATGATTGTATCGTTCACTTACATCTTTAAAGCAAATATTCTTATATCTTTAATTTGTAACGCGGAAAAAATCGTCTAAAAAAATGCATTCTTGAAATACTACAAAAACTATCTTCTAAAACTTTTATTTTAAAATGGCAACGGAAACTTGACCAGACAAGTAAATTGGCGTTAATTTGGAATCTCTAACTCGTCTGAAAGAACAGTTTCACATCGCTAAACTTTATTTCTCAGAATGTCATAAACTTGTCAATAACAGTACCAGCTCGCTTTGTTTGAAAAGCGACCAGATAACAAAAAAATTCAAATCTTACACAGCTCGAACACGCAGAACAATCGATTCCTCGGTTCCTTCGGCAAGTTTACTAATTCCAATATTCTTTACCAAGCGTTTCAACGTTTTTATAAACATAAAATTCGATGCCAAAACTTGAAATACTGAATTCATATAGCATGAGTTGCCGATATTGTGTAGCCTAAAATCTGCCATCAATACCATTCACACCAACAAATCGTATCAACCTCAATGATTGGTATTTATCCTTCAATTCAGCTTCAACTGTAATCTTTGGCAATTCCAATTTCTCGTTAATTAAGATTTTCTTAAGTGGGGTTGAGCTGAAGCAGCAAATTAAATCATCTGGATAATAAAACGAATGCACCAAACTGTACTAGTGGACTGTTGTCTCGGTTATATTGTGAATATGGATTGTCGAGAATTTTAATTTCATCCGTGTCAATTAAACGTGGCTTCCGTTTCCGAGGATTTGGCGTATCTGGGCATCTGATTGGAAGGCTTAAACAAATATTATATTGTCAACAGAAAAAATGGTTTAAAGAAGCTTAAACTAAAAGTGTTTATGTCGAATACAATTTAATAAAGTATACTAGAAAAAAATAAAAAAATATAAAAAATTTTAAAATTTAAACGTTCACGTTAAAAATACAATTAACAATTGGGCACTGAATATTTCAGTTGGTGTGACTATAATTATAAAAATCATTTTAGATGTTAGATATGGCTTATTCATTACAGAATGCCGAAATATACTGGACCAGAAGAAAGAATAATATCGTAATCTTTCAATTGATATAAAAATTATTCATATTTTTACATTTTACCTATTTTCAAAAATTTTAATAAGCACATTTTCCATGTCCGTGCTTTAGACCTTCTTCAAAAAATAATTCTTGATTTTATATCGATTTTCTAAAGATTTTCAAAAGACACTTTGAAAAAAAGAGAACATTTCACATGGAAATTAATAATATAGGAATAACTTTGGTAACATTGGCACGCCAACTGTAATCAGCACTTCAACAAATTTATTCTTTTTTGTAAGATTGTTTTTAGAATATTTTAGGAGTAAGAGTGATTTTTAAGAAACGAGGGTTACACCATTTTGTTGCCCGTAAAATTCTGAATTTTTGAAATACAGCATGACTTCGTTACGGTAATTGAAGCATACTGTATAGTCGATTGAAAGTTTAAATTAAGAAAAAACTCATAACTTTGCTTAGAAGAGGAATCAAATTTAAAGTCAAAAATATTGTTGATCGCGGATCTGCTATCGATAACCTTGAAACTCCGTTACGCTGATAAGTTTTACTCATCGAATAAATGTTTGCAAAAACTATAGCAAAAAACGGGATATTCCGACTTTAGTAAAATCTTTGATACTGAAGAACTTTGTTTGCTTCATTTATCCTATCGTCATGCAAATAATCTTAAAAAGTCACAAAGAGAAAAACGTTAAAAAACGAATAACTAGAAAACTTTATTCTTAATTACTAAGATTAAGAGTTTATTGATAGACGACACAACGACAAGCAATATATATACTTGACTGTAAATTTGATTCGTCTTTTAAGCAAAAAAAATTTTTTTTGTAACTTAAGTATCATATATAAAAAATTTTGTAACTTAAGTATCATATAAATCACTCGTTCTCCCAAAATATTCTAAATATTGTTTTACAAAAAATAATAAATTTATTGAAAACGTGATAAAAATTCGTTAATTTTTCTTAGACCTTGAAGGCTATTTACAGTTGGCGTGCCGGTGTGGATGGTATAGTATACAATTGAAAAATTATAATATTCCACTTAAACATGTCTTATATAAGACCTAAAATGTATATTCTTATTGTATTTATTGCCAAAATTAAAAATAAATCAGAACATAAATTAAAATATCGCCAGTATAAGTTATCTGTTTCCCAAATGGCGTAAATAAACTACATATTTGTAGAGAACATCAATATTGTATAATGCTCGTTAAAACAACAAAATCTTTCTTTCCATTTGGTGTGATTAAACAATTTTGTTTGACCAATTAATACATTGAATCGAACAAATGATTTGGAGTGTTCGTGTGAACCAGTGCTTACGTGCTTCAAATATACAAAAATGAAAAATATTTATGCGCTTATTCCCTCATAATTACGAAAACAATAATTCGAATTATTACCTACAACTGGTTGTTTTCACATTCGATGGTTCAGCCATCAATAATCTGTTTATCGTATCCACCAATTCTTCCTTCCGGTCATTGTCCAGATAGTGAATTTTAATCGTCGTGTACTCGTTTCTAAGATCCACTCGATTGTGCAAGAATTCTATTCTCCTCAAACCTGTCTGTTTTATAATACAAATTAAAAGCATCTCCCTTCTTTGATACAAGTTTTGCTCTTAAATCATTGAACGAAACTAGAAACTGCAATTCCCAAATAAATATCAGCCATCCTTTAAAATAAAAGATATTACAGTGTAGTTTTCTTGACTGCTGGTTAGTTTCATTTCCCTTCTTTCCTCGTTAATATTCAATGTCACATTATTTAGCAATAAATTCGACTTTTTTCTGATTAGAACACATGTGGGTAGCACGTAAACGCTCATCTACTAGATGACAATTAATCCGTTCAAATGAGACATAGATATACCATTTGCTAAGGGCAACAATAAAAAAACAAGAATTAAAATGAAAAAATAAATATTATATATTCTATATTCTATATTCTACAAAATCAAGCAAATAAAACAATATAAGTAACATTTACAAAATCTCTTTTTTCACACTCATTTTTTCAAAAAACAATCGAAACTGCTCATCAAACTGCTGAAAGCTTTGATACGAGTTCAGCTGGGCTCTGATCCACTTTGACACCTTTGCCGATGCTGCTCCACCACTATTCCGATTGCCAGCTTGTCGTTCGAGTCTCTCATCGATCATCAACATGGCTCCCCAGTCATTCCTATGACGTAGACATCTAAATATTTTTTTTAATTTGGCCGATGATATAATCTCATATTTTAAGTTTTTTGTTAGCAAATTTACAGAAATTGGACTTAAAACAAAATGCAACGTCAAGGACCCTGCACAACACGCTATCGGAAAATGATTTCAATACAAATAAAGGGTCTTCCGCGCCAATTTAAATTGTCGATTTTGGTTTGTCACGGAGACATCATCCTAATAATTCCCTTAGTAGACCGATTTTGTGAGATTTAAATATATTATAGATCAGGGTTGCACGGAAATCAGTTTTTTTCAAACGAACGACGGAAAACGGGAAATGAAAGATGGAATTCCGTGCAACCCTGATATATACATCAGTGATGGACGGAATAGTATATTTAAATTTCCGGAATACGAAATGAAATTTGAAGTAGCGGAACTCGTAATACGGAAGAGAAAAATCGCGGAATACGGGAATCCCGTTCATCACTGATATACATCAATTTCATTCTTCTTATATTGTACTTTTCAGATCGATGTTTAATGGAAGAACAACAAAATAAGAAGAAAAACATATTATTTCAATTACAATTCCTTTCACTCACCTTCCCAGAGCCTGATTCAATGCTCGGTAAGCTTGCGTCACATACCACTCTTCTCCGCTCAAAATTCCCAATTCTTTACAATTCTGATCATTGTACAATCTTTTCGCCGTCACTAGTTCATCCATAGAACTAGGGAATGGAATACCAACGGATATTACCACTCTCGCCCGGTCATCCGCGAAATCAATTCCTTCCGACACCTAATTAAAGCCAGATGGTTTTCTAATATTTTTTACTTTTCCAACCTTTCCACGAAAAACCGCGAACATTAGTGCCCCATTGATCGTCGGGCCACATTTATTCGGCTCAAAAATTGCTTCATCATACTGAGCCATTACGCTTCCCAACTCTGACGACCTTCGCGGCTCATATACAACCACTTTCTTCGACTTGATCACGGCCATATTCGACGATTGCTCAAGATTGGCTCTCAAATTGTCGAGCACACGATAACTTGGCAAAAAGCATAATATTCCAGCGGGGATATTCTTGCAAACATAACTGAAATTAAGAAAATATGTTGCGAAAAAAAACAAAAAATAATGCACAAAACAATTGATAAGAAAAATTAAGATATATATATATATATATACCAGTGAAAACTTAATCCGGAAATGAATGGAAAACTTTTGAATCGAAAATCTGTTGAGTAAGATAAGTAATATATCAGTTTTTATAACGATAAAATTTAAATATAATATATAAATAAGGCGTGTATAATTATGCCCCACTAATTTATTAATTAGCGGAAACTTCAAGACCACCAGAAATCGCCAAATGAAGCTTTCTTTTTTTAAGGAATTCGCGTAAAGTTCATTATTAAATAGTTAGATTTAGCATTTCAAGACGTATTTGATAATAGGAAAACCACTTATTCATTTTGGCGTGTCTTTTTTGCCCGTTTATTTTCTTTCCTTTTAAAATCTACCCTTATTTCATCAAGAATTACAGTTCAAAACCGATTCCTTACGTTATAATTGCGCCCAGTTCTCTATAAAACGGCGAACTTGCATCCGAAGTGCTTTTGTACGTGCACTGCAGTCGATTACCAAATGGTCCCTAAAGCCAAACACTTTGTCATTATCTTGAACATTCATCACCAACTATCGGTAACACAGCTGCAAATATGTGCTCACTGGAAATTACTTGATCGCCTTCCGCCTGCTGCTTGAACTCAACCCCCAACTCCGTCTTTAGTGTCTCCATCGGACACAAAGTGCCCGATGCCAAGATAACCGACCGACATTCATTGAACGCGTCAATAAAAGACTGGAATTTTCAACCTATTAACCCGCAAACAATCTTATTACTACCAATGCCGGACTCATACACCATAGACTCACGGATGCCTGACATCCGATAGCAATAGGTTGATGTCCCGAGAACGGCTTGTCAGCGTCAATCCAATCAGTCTCCGTTTGGCCCGCTTCCGATATCCTAGGAGAAAAATGAATATGATAAGAAGAGAGGTTTAAATTGTACCATGAATTTGAATAATCAACAGAATCATTGCTAAAATCATCATCAGCGTATTGCATATTTCGGGGACCTGCCGATCGGCGAAATGAGTTTACCTAAAGCAAGTTATATCACATTATTCAAAATATAAAAAATACCGCTGTAGATACAACCCGTCCGGCATACCTTTGCTTGATTGGCTCAATGGTAACATTCACCCTGCAAAAAATTATATCCATTTATATTATTAAACACATGATTATCAAAATCATGATATTCCCTATCAACTTTAAGACCTGTTTGAACAAATTAAACTTAAAAATTACAATAACAATGTTTCCTGACGACCAAAAACATTTTTTCGAGAAACTAACTAGAAGAAAATCGAAAAAAAGGAATTCAACGTTCCTAATATGATCCAATAACACGTCGAAAAATGGTCGGTCAGGCACAGTAAACATTAACCTCATCTTAATGATGAAGTTTTGTTACGAATAATTTTCCAAATCGCTGAGAAGAAATCTCGACTATTCTTGTAGGTTCTTTCATGAATCTACTAAATACAGAGAAGTTTAAGTATACCGCGTTGTCAAGTCGAAACCATCCATATAATTCAAAGAATGCAGTCAGCTGTGTGTCGACTATGGATAATCTCACCGATCGACATTCGACTTTTTGAGAACTCGAAAAGAAAATTTTTAGTTGTGACTTTTAAAAGGAAAATTGTGTTGAAACTAGGTGGCGCGTATGCAAATACTTGTATAGGCTTTCATTTGGTGTTTTATCACATAAAAATTCAAAATAAATGAAAATATCGTTGTTTTGAAGCAGTAATGTTCTAGAAAAATCATGAAAAAGGTTTCATATTTCCAAGAACTCCAAGATCATTCTCATCTATTTTCCTTTCTAATTGCTTTAATAAACGCGTCTTAATGGTCTCTTCTTAACCGTGGACTTGAAATTTTGTTTAAGAACCGATTATAATAAGTGAAAAAAATATAGTTAAACATACGTTGTTAATTAGGAAGCAAAGAACAACGGTTTTTCCTTTTAAATGATACTGTATCCATAAAACAATGAAAAAAAAATAAAAAGTAAGCGTATTACTGTGTTTGAAACTTTTCAGTTCAATAGGTGTGTTCATAAGTACAATTTCTAAGACGGTTAATGTTAATGAATATTTACAAAGAAGTTGTCTTCACGAAACCTTCAAGATTGATACGGAGTAATCAAGTAAGTAAATAATAAATATATAAAAAAAAAATTAATCGATACCGCTGCACGCCAAATGGAAATAACGATTTTTCAATTTTCAAGTGTGTCTAAAAATTTTTGCGTCTATTAAACAAAAAATTGTTTACTACAATTTAAATAGGCGTGTCTTAAATTATCTAAAAATATTAATATCTTCCCAAAAAGCTTGATTTGAGCACCTTTACTGAGCTCATCTTGTTACCATACCAATTGGAGTGCACCTGTCTCTTTGCCTTAACGAATAGTCTCACTTTCTGCTCCTTTGAGCCATTTTTTTTATTTGTAAATATCAAAAAGTAAATTTCATCACTGTGTTCTCCAAATGACATAAATTCCACTAAAGAAATTCAAACCTATATGTGGACTGATATTGCTGTGAACCAAAATAGCTCTGAAAATACATCCACTTCTCCACACAAACAATCGCAGTTGCGCTCGGTTTAAAAATATCAAAATACTGATCTTCCGGATCATTCCTATTAATCACCATGTTGAATGACGCCTGCAAAAAATAAAAATAAAATTTCACCAAATAAAAAAAAACACACCATTATTTCATTAAACTTGGCCGTTTTCAGAGGCATATACAAATTGATACCCATTTCAACATCTGTCAGTGAACTCACCAAGTGCTCGTTATCTCTACAATCTACACGTATACAAACTATTCTAAAAATCCATACAGGGTTGCCGTGAGCACATCGCTCGCATTCTTCGAGCTTCTGGCGCCTGAAGCTAACTTCTTCACCCAACGTAAAATTTCCAGCAACAGATGCTCCAAAATCAGCAAATTAGTTCGATATTCCCTAATCTTTTCAGTTTTATCGCTCTCATCGTTGAAATTGTTAGGCTTGGATTTTAATTCATTGTCTGCCGCGCATCCTACAACCACAAATCGCCATTAAGCTCATTCGAGGTTTCTTACGTTTCGCCTTATAGGAAATAAGTGAATCTTCCAGTTCTTTCTCCGTAAAAGTGAAACTCGCTGCATCTCGACAAGTGTCCTCAATATTGTGCGCTTCATCGAGGATCACAACGGAATTCTTTACATGTACATCAGATGAATGACGAATGATTGGATCTGTAACATTTTCCAGACATTTCATTTGACCATCAAACCAACCAACTAAATACGAGAACGGGCAGAATATGATATCCGCATCTTGGGTAAGAACCCGAGTCGCTGAGAAATACGGGCAAAGTTGTGGTGATGATGTCGCCAATGTCTCTACAAGTTCTTCCGTGTCAAATACCACTGATCCCTAATACATTTGACAAATCACTAAATAATTTCGCTTCATTTTCTTACATTGTTTTCCAAATGCGATCGAAGTGGAGCTGACTTTTCAAATCGACTTCGCATTGCTTGTTTGAATGAGCATCCCGGACCATCAGAAGAGTTGATTTCTTTGCAATAATTCGACACATCTAGAGCTTTTCGAGCAGCGGGATTAATACACGATTGTTCACGGCTTGCCAATATTGTATGTCTTCAAATACACTCAATATAGGAAAAGCTTAGTTTCGAGTATTCATGAATAGCTAGAGAAATGTCGGTTAAACTGTTAAAGTCAAATATGTATAAATAGTAAAAATCCGTTGTTTAAAAACATATGAGGCAATACAACACTTTAATTTCCGCTGACAGCTAGATTTCAATAAAAGATGATAAAATACCTTTTTTTATGTTCAAACTTCCTTTACGTAAAAAAGTTAGTTATCATAGCTTCTTCTATTTTTAATCAATTACGTTTAGCAGTATTGAAAATAAATTTAGTCTCAAAAATTTAATATATCATGTTTAGACCAGTATGATGGGCATTATGCTACTATCCGATTTGAAAATTCCGCCCATCACTGGTTTATAGGAATTTCGTAATTACTTCGTCTCAGAGAACGGTATGACATTGCATATAAAACTCATACAACGAAATATAATCAATTCTGAGAAGATAATTTAATAAATAAAAAAGAAAAAATCTCATAAATAATTACTTTAAAATCCCTTTGTAAGGTAATCGATTAAATTCCTTGACAACCTGTGCAATCTGTTTATGCGTTCTCGTGCCGTAATAAATTCGTGCTCTTCTAAATAAAATAAATTATAAAACCATAGACAGTTATAGAATTTACGGCAAGCATGTGCATTCAATCTTTGGTTCTGTTTCAATTTTAACTCCATCTAAAACTGAAAATTTCTTCTCCACATTTTCTCCAAATGGCACAAAATCTTCGATCCATTCATTTTCAACTAAACAAATGGAATCGGTGCTAACTTAAGAATACCACTAACATACACATTTGCGTTTCTGTTTCGAGTTTTACATCCTTAACCGCTGGTTTCACGTCCTTGACGTCTTCGTTTATTTCTTCCAACTCTGAATTATGCCCATAAGTAAATAGACGCAAGTAAACAAAACCATTCTTAGGCACTACTCCAAGACCATGTACAGGACAATCTAATTTTGTTTTTCGCCTCTCTTCCTGATAATACCTCAACCAGGCGCATGTTGATGATAACAAAGCCATTGTTTTTCCTAAGCAATTGAATCAAATTTTGATAAGAATAATTATTGCAACGTACCGCTTCCTGTTGGACTCTCGGCCAATACATTCATTTGGTTTTTTATGGCATTTATAACCCGTACCATTATTAATTTTTGTGATGGATATGGTTTCAACCCGCTTGGTACTCTCACTTCAACTCCGCAAACCGGAAACGCATCAAAATCGTCATTTTTAATGATAATTCTAGAAATAGTAAACTCAGTAGAAGTTTTTTTTTATTTTTAACCTTTTCCTCTTTTTAGTTCTTATTTCTACCTTTTTGTCTTCTTCAAATTCTACTTCTGATTTGATTACAGGAATTCCAAGCTCTTGTTTTACACGTCTAAATTATTTAATGTATTGTTCGCTTAAGATAAATATTGTAATCGGTAGATTTACTTAGTACTTAGCCTAGTAAAACTCATTATCTAACCATCTAGGATAATATATTATCATTTTAATCTTTAAAGAATAAAAATGCAGCTATTGCAGATATACAGTATTAGAAAATGTTTATTTTCATATGGTGTTCCATAAAATAGTACAGACATGTCTGATTTTCTTTCCAATTGACTATGTGAAGTATTTCACGTGTGTAAGTAATGTAAGTAAGAAAAAATAACTAAAGAGGCGAGTTACGTGGCGGTAATTGGATTTGCACTATATTGGAACTTCTTTCAATAATTTCGAGAGATGCCAAAGGACAAAAGACACATCAATTGAAATTTATGATTTCGCACGATTTACACGGGATTTATTATTTTCCACATTCAAATTAAAAACTAATTTTAACGTAAATTTTACAAGCTGCCCTTAGAATATCTCGAAATCTAAAAATAAATTTTAGATTTAAGTGATTTTTGTGATGTCTCCGTTATTTGAAGATTTTTAACGCAACCAACAGACACAATCAATCGGGAACACGAGGAAAAACTTCTTCGATCGAGTACATAAGGAAAACAATCTCGGACCAGATAATTTCCGCGTACTCCCACTTATTTTTTCGTATATTTATGAACCAGAGATGGGTGTGTATGGGAGTTTTTCAATTCCGGAATTTGGAATCGAAGAAAGGCCTGAATACGCGACTTTAATGCAGAATATATGTTCGTGTTGCCTCACAACATGTTCACCATATATTTATATTCTAAGTCTACAACATCTCAAGTCCTCCTACTTTTACAGTAACGATAGGTATTTCAAAACAAAATCAACCGGAAATTAAAAAGTATAGTTGAGTTTTTATTATCAAAATCTGAGAAATTGACAATTCCAATTTTATTTTTATAAAAAATAAAAGTAATAAATCTGACGTGATCTAGAAATTTTGAAGAAATATAATGAAAAACAGAGAAATTATTCACGTAAATTGAATATTTGTTTCATTTTATCTATGAGACCATTGAAAATAATTCAAAAATGATCAAACCAAACCTTTCATATTCTTAGATTTTGATAATAGTTAAAAATTAATATTGCCGTAGTGCCCCTTTGTGTAAAGGATGTCTTTCTCCAACTATCTAAAAATCACAATCCCACAATATAACCTCTATATTCTTCGTCGTACCTCTAATATAGTTGGTTTTTTATCGGCGTGTATGAAAATTTCAAAACAGTTTCGTAATCGGCCCAAAAGCGTGGCGAATTAAATTTAAGAGCGCAATGGTACTGATAACAGGCGGAGGATTCAAGTTCTAGTTGTAGTCGTACACTACATCTAATTCAAAGGAGCTATGTCAGATTCGCAATAGCAACATGACACGCCCACGACAAATGAAATTGTAAAACCAGAACCTTAGAAACGTCACTTATCTCTAACATTTCATCAAAGTTTAAAGAGAGGGAGATATTATAAGAGAAGCCTGATAAATTTACTTAAAATTAGTTTTTAACATACTCGTTTAAATTAATAAAATGCGTTTAAACACCCCGAAATTTTCATTTTCATTTGGCGTGCATGCCGAAAAGAGACCATTCCAATCCACTACCATTAGGAGCTGGTGCTCTCCAATTATAACTTTATAAAATTCAAGATTATTTATACGACTTAAACCTATTTTCGAAATACAAGTATATGTTGAGGTTATTCTCTTAAAAAGTTATGCCGAAATTTATGATTGTCATTTAGGAATTGGTAAACCGTTATTTGAATGTGATTAGTTTGTGAGGAAATGGAAAATAAGTTGAGAGTCACAACCACATTGGACAGTGCTCCTCGGTATTGTACTTTTGAGAGATCGGTGCCTAATGGAAGTGGAAAAAATAGAAAAAATGAGGTTCCACTTTGGTCAGCCACATCGGACGAATTAGGTTTATGTGAATTTGTATTATGCCATGAAAAAAGGTACTAGGGAATTTTCTTCTCGCTGGGAACAAGTGTTTCCGATATACTATAGTAGAATATATAGTTACAGTAGTAACTACCTCCGAAATATTATATAAGAGAATTCCAATTTTATGATCTATAATTTATCAATTTTCTATACTTGGTTATACCGAATATTGCGCTCTATTGCTGACATTCAAAGAGTAACAATTGAACAATGTTATATCAGTTTACGATTAACCCGATAATTACAAAAAAATTTCATATAACACCGACTCTCTATTATTAAATTAGAATATAAATTACATTGATTTACTGTTTCCCGATTCTCTCCTTGACATTTTTGGTGAATGCTTCGATTTCGTCGCCGAAAAAAGACCCCAAAATTGTTTATTTTCCTTCGATTTAACTGACATTGAATAAATACGATTCAATTACTGAAATTAAACAATTAAAGTGCTCTTAATCCTTAAATTCGTTAAAAATAAAATTTAAAAATTTAAAATTGCCGAACTAAATCGTTCGCATTTTCGCGTCGACTTAATCGACACAGTTGCAGTACAAGTTACGAGCTGATGGCCATTTATAGAATAAATGCCACGATTTCTCTAAAAATTAATGCTTAAGCTCTGATATTACTATTATGTAAATAGAAAATGCCAAGAAATGTACAAAACTCGGTGAGTCACGTCAAATAAAAACTGATACAACACAATTCAGTCAATTTCGATATCGACTCATGGTTATTCATTATTAAAGCACTCTTCATACTTATTAGATGGTTTATATAATTTATACAAGGTATTTCAATTCTGCAATCATTTATAATATCAATGTAACAGTCTGGAAATGACCCTTCATGTAACATAGCGATCGTACTGAATGGACTCGAAATAACAAAAGTACACTCGATTGTCTTAGCAGCCAACAGCACACATTTTGCCGGAAGCTTGAAATCAATTAATCAAATCTTTCGTGTGAAACTTAGTTTATACTCCAATTCCTGTGGTTTGATCAGCGATTTATTAATGGAATTATTGACTTTATTAAAGACGGGGCAAATATCATGGAAGTCGTTCGCTATATGTATACGGGTGTAATTTCTGTTACTGAGGGTGTCTTAAAAGCAGCTCATTTAATGAAATGCACAGATTTGGTTGAGGTAGCAAAGATGTTTGAGATAAAATGTTGTAGCTCTGTCATTTTTCAGTTTCTAACAAATCTGATGAACGATAAAATGCAATCAACTTCAGATATAGAAGGAATCAAAAATATTTCATGCAATTCAAGTTATATAGAACAGTTTTTATTAAGAATACAACAATTTTATAAAGATGAATTATTTATTGATTTAAAAATTAAATTACAAGTAAATTATTTGTCTTTGGTTGGTTTAATTATAATAAATTTAGAAACTTTATTTTTTAGTGTTAAATATCACAAAAGAGCTTCTTTAATTTCAGTAAATTAGAAAATTTCCTAGAGTTTTCCATATTTTGATTAAACCAATTAAAACAACTAAGTTAAATTTAAAATTTAATCACAATTCAGGAAAATATGTACATTAACTTACATAGGTCAGTCATATCAGCATTTTCGAATCACTTCTCTTCACTTTTCTCCAATATTGGCACAAAGCCGTCTGTTATTTTAAACTTTGGTAATGATTCCGTGGATGTGTAAGTATTCGATAATAAATAACAGTAAAATATTTCGGTTAAGGTATGAGTTACAGGAAATTATTTATTTCATATACTATGGTACATTTTCTTGTTTAACCAAAGAAGATATTCATTCGCTGCGGTTGGTCGCTAGCAAATTCCAGATTGAGGTTAAAAAATAATTCGTTTGCAGAAAATATGCATTGTTTTAGAAACTTTGTTTATTGTTAGACGTAATTGTTACAAAAATTGAGAACGAAGAGGTTAAAACGAGGAAGGTAGCGCAAGAGAACTTGAAAAAAACCCAAAAGAAGGTTGAAAAGATTTTATATATTAACAAGTATAGGAAGTAAGAAAACGGTTTATCATATCTTATGGCTCTATGGTACATTTTAAGCATCTACAACACAATGAAAAAAGATGGAAATGTTTCTGGAATCGAATATCGCGAAAAACCTATTAAATGTAAACAATGTGAATATCAATGCAGCTCCATGGCATCCATGTCGAAGCATCAAAGGTAATAATTTTATTAATAACAAATATTATAAAATATTTCTTAACTTTAGCTGTATTCACTCTTCTTTCACTCCATATAAATGCGAGATCTGTGATTTGAAATTCAAAATCAAATCAAATTTTGTGCGACATCAACGCGTCCACACAAGTGAGAACATTAAAGTACGCAGAAAACATTAAATATTAATTTAAAGGAGATAAACCATTCAAATGTAAATTATGTGAAGTATCATACGCGGATAAGAAGAACCTCAACAACCACATCAATAGGGATCATTTACGTCGAAAACGGATTCACTGTGAACATAATGGATGCTCGTCGAAATTTTGGCAGCGTGATAAATATATTGTACATTTTGTTAAAATGCATGCTAATATGTAATATAGAATAAAAATATATCATGGTTTGTTTTGTTTTAATGAAAATCATTGGTTTTTGATATCAATAAGACATGTTTTACTTATACTTCGGATACAATCGGTATTTTCATTGCGTTCTTTGCATGCACAACATGAAGATATAAATTATCAAGTAGACATTTCATTGAACACAATATATTGTGCACAATAGATTATTATTGGATTCCTATATTTGATTCTCAATGGAAAATTATGTAAAATAACAAAATTTTTAGTAAAATAAGATTACAAAATTTACCGTATCTCTTTAAGGGACATAAGGGACAATTTTAAATTTGTTCTGATTCGACAAATTAAATGTTTTGAGTTAAATTTGTAAATATTTAACTATATAACTTTGTTTAATATATAGGACGGTGTATAAGAGTACAATCTTTCTTAATTATCCAATTTTATGATTAAAAGTTAAAAATTTTCCAAAATTTTGACTATTGAAACATTTTTTACAGTATCCATTTATAGGGATACAAAATTGAATGCATTCAGTGGGTAGCAATTTATTAAAATTAACTCTACAACATTGAAACGAGAAAAAGACAAAACGGAAAATAAGGATACTAAATTCTCTATGCTCTAAATTGTTAATAAGTTAAGTGGCAACTAAAAAATATTATTAACAAGTTTCAATTTACACAATTTGGTAAAATCGGATCAAGTCGAGATTATTTGTAATTCAGTTGATGGGGTTATAATGAATTATTTTTCATAATTTATCCAACTCTTATTTATCAATACTCTTACAAGACGACTGTTAGATGACTTGTTAGAAGTAGGCTTAAGACTTCGGTCTCTTAGAAGTAGGCTAACGCTAAAGTTTAAGATTTCCCAAACTGCTAACTGTGGTCATCTAGAGCACTAGCTAGTGGCGCATTAATATTTCCAGTTAATTTACAATAAATATACTTAATTTCCTTTAAATTAGTTCTGAACACATACGGTGAAATTAATCAAACAAATTCAAATATTGCAACATTTTAAATTTCGGTTGGTGTGCATAGGCAAAATCCGTTTTACAGTAATTTACTCGTTCACATGTTCGATGAGAACTTTTTAGAATACTTTCAGAACGTTATATGGGTGGAAGATTACCTATCTTTTATAAAAATGCAATAAGCTCTGATATTAACGCGTTAATTGAATTCATCGTTTATTGTCTTATGAAAATGTTGTTTCGTTTTAAATAGAAAACAGTCAATGCTAAATTTTTTCAGGTTTTCAGCAATGGAAATCGAAGATTGTATACGAAAAAACATAGAATGGAAATGTCTTCCAGACGATATTCGAATGATGCTTGGTAACGCTTCAAAAGAATATGATAAACGGATATTCGACTATTCTATTCGTAATCAATTGAGATATAAAAAGAATTTAGGTAACCATTATTATATAACAATCAAGCAGATTTTGAATTGTTTACAGTTCAATACGTCAAAAAAAGCGAAGAGCTGTATTATGAGCAATTGATGAAGTATTCTGAATCACATTTGATGCTCTTTCCATACCATTTATCGGATATTGTTATTCGAGGATTACGAATATCACCGTTCAGCTATTATATTAATATATTATCGGTATTTATGTGCGTCTTAAACAAAAATCAAAAAATTATTTTGAAGGAAATGTTAAACTCGGAAAAGTCTTACGATTCGTTGCCGAATTTCACTGCCGCCGATGCTGTTAGGTTATTGGGAATTGGACGGAACCAATATATTGATTTGATGAACGAAATGCGGTTTGATTCATACGAGTGTTGATGTATGTAATGCAAATTTAAGGTCACATCGCAAATTTCTTCGTCGGAATAAGACAGCAAAGGAGTTGCTTCCACAAAAGCCCGCAAAGACGGTTATTGAGCCATGGTGGCTGGTGAATGCTGGAGCGGTTTTAGAATCAGATATTAAGGTATGTTCTTATATCAAAGTGAATTTATTTATTTAACAAAATGCGTGAAAGGAAACACGTTGGAATTTTCTATGGAGCCCTCCGCGGATGACGAGTGGTGTTAAGATCACATTGTTCCTTCGCAGGCTAACTAATCAGTCGTCCATATATTCCACATGCGCCCAGTTGGGCAGATTTCTTCTGAATCCAAGCAATCGCATCTTGTTTCGTTTGAAACTTCATTCATTCGTGGTGAAAAACTCAGAATTTTAGAAGGAACAATATGATTTTATTCATATGTCGTAAAAAGTATGCGTTTTCCTAGAATAACCTAAAGCTATTTTACATTATATAATTTTTTAAAAGCATAATCTTTTTGATGCAAAGATCAATTTCTTCGACTATGAAGGCTGCTTGCCCGTGGTACATATTAATATTTTGGCCTTTTAGCCATAGAGAAAACCTATCATTCATAGCACTCTATTCCCAATGCTTTGAAATAATATAATTCTCAAAGTTCTATCACATCTGATGTCATAACCAATTGCAGATATTATCGAGTGAGGAACGCCTAACAATCGACCGTTTAATAGATAATGGTCCCATCCAAGCTGGTCTCTTATCACACACAATCATTTCTTTGTTATTTAGTCGTGGATTAATATATTTCGATGTACCCGTTTTAGATAATGATTACGTGTTCGGTATGTTTGAAATAATTCATGGTAAATTATGGAATTTAGTTGCACCGCTTGATGGATTTGTAATGAATCGCGTACTCGGTGATTACTTGGAAACATTGCTATACAAGATATTCGTTGCAATTGATGATCAAACCACTGTAGAGCAGATGTCAGATGTGCTCAATATTGACCTGCAACTTGTCAAGAATGCCATATCATTGTTTTGTCGTCTCGGATTCGCGAGGAAGCGAGTAACCGGAGTGGAGAGTTTGTCGGTTCACACATCTTGGATGACTCCGGCTGCGCCAACATCGCCCACATCGCCAATTTCGCCGCCAGCGTATGCAAAAATGTAATCGTTTTCAATATTACGAATTATTAGGAGTATGAGTATGAGCACTACGGAAGACATGAATGAGCTGACGCGCACATTGCTCCGAATCGATGATGATGACTCTGAAGAGGTTTTGTCGCCAACGGATGACACCTGCCAGTTCTCCCCAAACACTTCGATGGATGTTAGCAGAATTTATTTTGACAAAATTCGCGTAATAAACTTATTTGCAGTCGGGACCGTCTAATCCGCCCACTTCGGACGTGGGAACGGTGAACCGAGCGGCTTTCATATTTGACTCAACTCTTACAGCATTCTTAATGATGGGGAACTTGTCAGCTTCATTAAAAGTTTAACAAGAAATCGATCAGATAATAATTAAATCGCATTCATCTGCAGAGCCATGCGGTTGCACTTTTCGAGGTTGGCAAACTGGCCGACGAACAAATGAGGGACTTTCTCGACCAACTGGAATGTGTTAGTTGCGATTTAAAACCAGAAGCAATTTGTTTGATTAAAGGTGAATCAATTTGCTGAAGGCGATGCGCAACGATATTCAATGCATGCCACAGTTCTGCTCAACTCGTTGAAGGTTCTGAGAAATGACCGTGAAGCGGATCTTGTCAGAGGAGAAAGCCTATTGACATTGGAAGATAAGACTAGGCAAAGAGTATTAGCAAAAAGTTATGGGATATTGATAGCGATGGCGCCATTGGCAATGGAAGCGTGTACGCTACCATTGTCGTCGATACCATTTATTGGACCACCGAATGCAGAGGTTATTATTTAAACAAATTTTGATTTTATTTATTTATTTATTATTATTTACACTACTTGTGATAGACAATTTTATATTTTAAATCATATCTCGAAAAATTCTCCGTGTTTTACCCTATATGATGGTAACAATAACAATTTAAAACGGTATAAGGTAATTTTTAATTAATAACAGAAAATCTGATGAAATGATTTTTTGACCAAAATACAATCATTTCTTCATTCATTGAAACGAAAAATAATTTGGAGTGCAATTTTGGTAGGCTATTACTAAACTATCTAAAATTATTAAAATCTTCGAAGACAGTTTAGGAGAACGTCTACCGAACGCATTTTTTTTGTCATACCAGTTAGTGTGCTCAATATTTAAGCAACTCATAGCCCTTTGCACTCCACTGCCACGATCAATGCGTATCTTGCAAAAAAGTGTGGACAAATTGCCAAACCAGGCCCTACACCTTTTTAAGGTTTTTAAAATCGTTTTTGAACCTTAAAACAAATTAAAAATCATTAATCAATGATTCTAAACGATTCTAAAAAAATTAAATCAGTTCGAAGAATTTATGATTCTAAAAATATAAAGAATTTAAATAATAAATGAAGGGTGCGGTTTTGCAATTTGTCCACACTTTTTTGCAATATACGCATTGTTCGTGGCAGTGAAGTGCCTTTGTTTAAAAATTTCACAAAGGACTCAAAATTGTATGAAAATATGCTCAAAAACCGTGCGACAAATTTTATGCCCAGTACCACGACAATTGGAAATCACGATTTGCATATTTCTAAGCGTGTCTGAAAATTGTTACGTCTTTTTCAATAAACATTGATTATGAAAACTTTATGGAGGGAGGGCTTTCCTTAAATATTAAAAAAATATTAATGTCTTTCGAAAAACATAAATTTGAGCACGTTTACTGAGATCGTCTTATAACCATACAACTGATTAATTAAATATGAAGCTAACTAAAAAAAACTTGTGAAAATTTCAGACGTGCTCACCATGGTTCAAGCTCGCCATTTACTTCCTCTGCAGCAATGGTCCGTCGAGCATCTATCTGCCACATGGGACCCGATTGGACACGCTACCAGACATCTTACACCGTAAAGATGACCTATCGGAATACCACCGATTACTGGTGTCGAGCGTTAAACAGGAAGCTCACGTGGTTCCCGTACAGAACGCGCTATTCGCCCTCAATGAATTGCTGCTGAATGGAGCGGTGTTTGTGCAATGTTTTCCAGCCGAATCGGAAAATCCACTCGTTTACATTCCGTTCCCGTTTGAGGAAGAGGAAATGCAGTCGGAACGTTGGTTGTACACTCGGTTGACACAAAACTGTGAATCCATTATTCAGGATCGTTTTATAATCACCCGGCTGTTCGAAAGCTCGCAGATTCATTGGGTCTGCAGAATGTAGCTGGCTACATTGTGCTTTTGAAGAATAACAACACGGTTAATAAATGTTGCTCCAAGTATCGCGAAATATCTGGTAGGACTCGGACAGATGGTGGAATGGCGAATGGAAGCACCATGGATGACAAAACAGTGATAGAAACGTGAGAATAGCGTTGAAAATAAGCTTGAACATGGTATTTACAGACATCTGCCAGACGGATGCGAGTTCACCGACTATACTCTTCTTGATTGTGTATTTGGAGTGCCGCTGTTTGACTCTCAACTCAATGATCAAGTTTGTTCGCGGATGACCAAATATGATATATTGGATTCGCAAAAGTATGATTTTCGTAATATGTTTCTTAATTTCGTAATAATCACGTGAGCAAATTTAGAACGCGAAATTTAATTAGACCACCCAGATAAATTAAAGTGGATAACTTTGTTTTTATCGGAATTTTTCATTGTTTTTGTAATGGATGGTAACTTATTCAAAAAGGAGAATCTCAAGATGAATCAGAATAAATTAATACGACAAGAAAATTGAGCTAACGCACGAAAAAAAGACAAAATTGTTTTTTTCTCTCAGTAAATTGGTCTTAAACTATCACAATTAAGTAGAATTTTCCGAAAATGTTAGGTTAAAAAGACTACTGAGATTTCTATTTCTTTACTAATTTATTCAAGCGTGCTGTCGCTCAAATATTAGCTACGAACTAAAATAGACACAGGTCTCTATCGTTAATTAAAACTTTCATTTGATCTAACACTATCTTTGAAATTTGTTAGAGCTATATTACCTAAATTTATTAATTTATATCACTTTCAGTCGCTTGAACATCCAATTAACAAATAAACAAGTTGTAACAATGGTCGATGAACTAATGAACGAGGCCAATTTCGGATTGGTCAAGGTTGAAAATAAAATCGATTATAGAACTATTTTAAGTTTTCAGGTCTCCCAATTGTTCGCTGAAACTGATCGAAAGAGTGTGGTTGTGGTGCCTCCAGTGCGCGCAATTTCTTACAACTCAGAAGCCAACAAAATTGAGTATTCATCATTTTAAAGTTCTAATTGTATACCGAAATCTAGTCATTTAATGTGGGTCGGTTGTGTATTTTGTGTTATTTTATTGTGCAATTCTGGGTTCATCTTATCGGCTGGTAACTGGCGGATAGGAAAATATTATATAGGCTGTACCAAAATTGTTGCTGTCGAAACTGCTCCGCAATTATGAACACAGCGAAAAGTGTTTAGCATATTTTTGAGTAACGCAGATGTTTGTTGTATCGTCAAAAACAATTTTGGTACAGAATTTATGTAATTGCTTTTATAATTCTCGCTTCAAAATTATATTCAAAGAAAAAAACAACAATTTTATACAACAAGGTTTAAACTAATCTACATTATTGACACATGTATTAAAGATCAAGTGCTACCCATTCGCTTAAAGTGTTATTGATTGGCAACGGCTCAGGAACCAATCCATCATAATCATCCAGTGGGAGATCGAGGACCAATCGAGCCGCGTGGAGACCTGACCCATAACCCAAAGTGAATCCATTTCCACCGTGTCCGTAGTTATGAACAACCTTCAATTATATTGATAATTGTTATTTGTTGTTATTATCTTTTGGTATTTGTTTTCCTTAATAAGCACCATTTCAGTCACATTTAAGTTTTCGCACCAATTGAAATCGTACATATCGGTTTTAAGCTTGTATCAGGCAAGTCTGTAATTATAACGCCAAACTCATATTACAAGAAGGAGAAGGTGAATGCTGATTTTGCAAATTTTTAACGCATTTTATTAAAATCCACGTGTAATTTAAATGATAATTTTTGTGGAAAAAATACAGGCGGCTGTAGATTTTCACGTTATTTTAAGTTTTAGTGACTTTTCTGAGCTTCTGTTTTTACGAACTCACTTGGCGTTCTTTTAAAATGATTTTTTCTACATTTTAGTTACAACAAAAAATGCATTACGTATTCTAGATTCAATTTTTTCCATTTTTGCTTCATTTAACCCATTACGGGTAAAGTGCTTACCGTATATTGCTTCCCATCCGCTTGCCTTAATTGTTTCTCGACACGAATTTGTTTCCTTCCTGGTCTATATCCGACAAACGCTGACAAAACATGGACCCTCTGGAAAATATCTGACATTTCTCATTAAAAAATCAATTGTACTTTGAATGACGGCTGCAGTTCAATATAGCGTTCAGTAATATCCACAATATCCTCTTCGGTAACTTCATTCGGCCCATGTACGTGCTCTTGTTTCACTGTTCCCATATAGACCGAATCAATTCTGAATTGTACGAAATCAAATACTTAAAAAATTGGAAAAATGCGAATACACGGGAATGGTGATTGTACTAAAGTCACGGTAGAGGAAATGCTTGTGCCATGGCGCGTCAACCTATCGATTCAATTCAATATTCCGCGTTTGGGAAAAGTCTACCTTCAACAAGACTCCCCTAATGGGATACATGTTACCAGCGTCGTCGCCAGCCAAGACACCTCCATACAGACCAGCAGCATTTACAACCACATCGAACTCGGCTCCAATCTACAAAAATGAATCGTTGATTGTATAGCTTCCACCGGACTCAATTTTATCAGTTTATAATAAAGGCATGGATTCATTCTAATCCGATTAGAGTTAGGGAGAATTTCATCGAAGTTAAAGTAGTCACATTTCCATATAATTAGAATAGCCTTGACAATTTTAATACTTAATTAGATCGAAGAAAAAACCTCATCAATACTATGCACGGTTCTTTTCGTAAACCGAACGCCCTGCGCTTCCAATTCCGACTTCAAGTATGGGCAGAATCTCAATCCTTCGGATGTGTATGCTGTATAATGAATTCCTCTCGTACTTCTAAGCGAACAAAAATCATCGTACGTATTCTTTTAAATACTCACGAATTCCGATCCAAGTTGAACAATGATGTCGGCCCATAGAGTTCCGGATCACTGAGGTCGCGGTAATTATACACCAAATCTCCATAGCTTTCACGCTATCAATTATCGGCAAGTAAGTGGTATTTCTAATATATCAAACCTGTGACGCGAGTTTGTCTGGGAAATCCGACAGAATATGTCCAGATACTAATTGTACACCGCTCAATCCGCCCATTTCTCGCCACAGAGTTGCCAACTTTCGGAATGTGTCTGTTCCATATTTTCTGAATTTCATTTAATACAAATCTTTCTTATGTTCTAAATTCTTATGCAATGCATATGTTTTGATATGACTTATAGCAAGAATCCGAGCATTTCTGCGTGATTTATTTGTTCTTGTCGGCATGAAAGCGAATAAAATAGGTCTGTTTCGGCTTGTTTGCGGAGCGGTGTCGATTTAATTTTCTTTTTAAATAGAACAGTTTTTATTCCTAACACACAGCAACTGGTATGAAAATAAAATTAGTACCGTAAACATGCTCCAATCTAACATTTACTAGGGAGGTAATTTTTGAATCCAAAAGGTTTCCGGCTGAAACAATTTTTGTGTGCACTAATAAAATTTTCTCAGCTATCACCCTGCAAAGTTTCAGCCCGAAACCTTTTGGATCCAAAAATGACCTCCCTGGTTAGATATTAATATTTTTAAATAATTTACGAAAAATCTCGTTAAACTACCGTAAAATGTGATTTGTTGGAATGTTTTTTTTTTAATTTTTAATTGTCAGATCCGCTAAAAAATCGCAAAATCGTTATTTCCATTTGCTGTGCTAACGAAAACGCAATAAACCTTACATTACTATGATTGTCTATGAACTCGTTTGCCAAAAATGTCCATAATTGAGAACAAATTGCCTAAAGAACTAACTCCGAAAAACTTTATCAATTGTCTTAATATCGGAATTCCTGGGTAGAGTGCTAAAGACTTTCTTTAAAAAATACTTAAAAATTATCATTTTTATAGGTTTTTATGGGTTTTCTACTTTCATGTTTTTTAGATATAAATTGCAGATCAACTGTAGCCATTTGAAATATTGTCCTTTTCAGAGATCGGTGCCTAATGGAGAAGGAAAAAAATTTGGGTGGAATGAGGTTCTCGTTTGGACGGCCATTCTTTTTTACAAAATAATGGATAGCACACATTTAAGAGGAATTGACGAAAAAGTTGTTTGTGGCCGTGTGGCCGCATCATTTGCTCTTCTTTTATTCCTCTTCCATTATGCACCGATCTCTGAAAAGGACAATATGTACATTTCAATCGTATAATACGGACATAAGAATTACAAATAATAAAGTTTAGACGAATAATTTTCGCGACACTTCTCAAAATTGTAATCATAAAGGCCCTTACTTATTAATAACACTTCCACTGTCTATCCGGAACAACCCAGCAATATGTCTGGACAATATCTTCTCAAAGTCCTTGTGATGGAATATTTCAATCTCCGGCTGCGTCAAATTGTTCTCCCTCACCAGGTCGAGTATGGCAGTCGCTGTGCTCAAACCGATCACGCCTTCGCCGATGATTCCTATACGTAGACTTGTCGCCACTAAACTCGCGCTATCAATTAAATCTTCAATTATTTATACTTACATGGCAACAAGCATAGAATGACAATTTGTGTAAGCTGTCGCTTCCACATGATAAATGAATTCTTTATTTGATAAATCGTCTATCGTTTTCTTTTAAATTTATTCTACAAAAAATCTTCAAAGTTTCTCGATCAAACAAAAATATCGGTCACAATATTTATTACAATTATAGAATATAAATCATTCATTCACAATTGTTTTACGAAACAATAATGATCAACATTTAAGTGTAATTCAAAGAAAAAACGAAAAGGGTATCGACGATTTTCAGGAAAACTGTGAGAACACAATTCAAAAATCTGACGGTTAGTACCGGTTAAATGTTTACTGGACTTTGGGAGAGGGGCAACAAAATGCACATTCCGAAAAAAAAGCAAATATACAGTACATAAGAGGGTTCATGACAAATAATACTAGAATGTGTTAAAGAGAAAATATTAAATGTACAACAATCTTAGGTATTTATAAACAAAAATCGGCGTTCTTTGTGAACTCATAATTAGGTAATAATGTATACAAATATTCATGCACTTCTATACGTACTAATAAATCAAAAGTTTTTTAGAAATAATTCAAGAAGAACAAGAACAATGCTCGAATAGGATCAGGTTTTCATAAAAATACAAATAATATTAAGAACAATATAAGAATGGAATTGAGGAGGTGTTCGGTTGATACAACACTCGTTTTTTCAACACTTCTTGATTACATTTTTCTTGCCAAAGATACGATAATAACAATAATAATAATGATCATGATAATAATTACATTAATAATAATAAGTGGTAGCAGTTGGCTGGCAACTGGACACAATCAACCAAAACAATGTCCACAAATATTTGCGTGCGCAAATATTAAAACCCGACAATTGAACAATTACACCTTATCATCTGAAAATAAAATATTTACAGTTTTACTATATTTCGTTGAAATTTTATTTGGATTTTAAGATTTGATTCAATAAAATCTCAAAAGGACACTTATTTTATTAATAACAATAAACTCTCTTTAACATTTTAAATCTTAATTTATATGGATTTATGAATTTTTCGGTTGAAATATACATAATTCAGTTAAAAACTATTATAAAAAAACACGCTAATTGAAATGTATTGTCCTTTTCAGAGATCGGCCTAATGGAAGAGGAAAAATTAGGATGAAATGAGGTTCTCGTTTGGACGGCCACTCTTTTTTTTACGAAATAATGGACAGCACACATTTAAGAGTAATTGACGAAAAAGTTGTTTGTGGCCGTGTGGCCGCCCATCATTTTCTCTTCTTTTATTGCTCTTCCATTAGGCACTCATCACTGGAAAGGGACAATAGATGTTATTAAATATAGGAAAAAGCGAAAAATAAAATGCATTTCCGCAGAAATCACTGCTTATTACACCATCTCATTTTAAATTTCGATCCTTTTCACGATTTTTTCCAATTTTTTTGACGGATTCATCGCGTTTCCGTCCCAGAGACCTACACAGCCTCACACATCGAAATCAACAGTATCAATGACTTACATCTTTACAACAATTAAAAATACGTTACGTTTCTACTCTAAAAACTATTTAATAAAAACAAACAAACCATGGAACCACCACCTAGTCTTGCTGGGATTCTTGCTACAAGTCCTAACATAAATCGCGTCATCCATTGGATGTCTCTATAAAATTCACTCAATAATAAAACGCACGTGGCAAGCAAAAATATTCAAACCTTTTCCTTTGCGGATGAAAGCATCGATAAAATTGAAAGACAAACCGATTGAACACTCAACGCCGGAGTCCAATCATCAGACAATATTGAAAGACAAATATGACCATTCGAGTAAATGTGAGGGTGCGCCGGGATCCGACTACCAACGAATACAACTTCAGGCGAGTGAAACGGGTATTGTGGTCCAAACGTGAACTGCA
This sequence comes from Caenorhabditis plicata, assembly GCA_963931815.1. NCBI lineage: Eukaryota > Metazoa > Nematoda > Chromadorea > Rhabditida > Rhabditidae > Caenorhabditis > Caenorhabditis plicata. The sequence goes on along the minus strand of OZ007492.1, from coordinate 19,654,156 downwards.
GTGTAAACATTTCGCCCTCGTATAAGGTTCCCTTGGCTCCTTCGACGCCGATTCGCCATGTTCTGAAAAATACATTCTTTAGACAATTTCTCATCAAAAAGCAAGAAGTTTCAAATTTTCTAATCTCCTAAAAACCAGTTCTCCTCGTTATCCTTTTAAAAACGATAATATTAATATTGATATACCATTAAAATAATTAAATTTAATCAATCCTTTCATTCCCTTTCTCCAATAGTATATCAAATAACATACTTAAGATCGTCTGAAATTGTATTTCGGTCGATTTTAATACCCGGTGGTGCTTCGATCTGTAATTGGTTCAGTTCTTTCAACAAGCGGCGATTACTTGTATCGGACATCTACAGCGACAAGAAATAAGATTTCAAATAAATTCTGCATTAAATAATTAGGCCGGTTGTTTTACCGTATGAAAAAATAGTTGATCGATTAATTCGAATAATTTATTATGATTTATTTACATATTAATCATTTAATGTCAAATTTTGCAATTCATAAATATGCCTGGCTCGAAGATGAGCAGTGGATGGTCGTGCATTTTGTACATCCACCGATTCATCGTTATCTTCTTCTTGCTTTACTTCTTCTTTCTTCACAACAAATTTATCTTCTACGATTCCCTTAAATTAATTCAATGGATTTGTGTATTTTTTCATTATTCTAAAAAATACATTTAGTTCTTTTCTTCTATCTGCGGTGCCGCGTGATTCTTTAAAAATTGATCGTTACTTCTTAATATTATAAGTTGCATGCCAAATAAATTGATAAAAATAGGACCCCAGAAGTGTCACTTAATTCTAAAATTTATTATGAATTTACAATTCTAGAATTATTTAAAAGAAAACCTGTATGCTTTTAAATATTGAAAAATCGTAATTTCATTTGGCTTGTAAGTTGCTAAATAATTTCAAATTTAATAATTCTGATAATATAAAACATTCTTATTACAAAAACCTGACTTCTGAACATCCCAACACCTTGCAATTTTAAATAGAGAGTACTACAGAAGAAAATAACAAACTTTATTAATGTTTGCGTTACCACATGAAGGTTGTTCATGAGAATATCTATTTTGATGAGTGAAAACTCATAATTGATGAATTTATACGCTAACTTACAAGGCAGATGTTATATTGAATTTTCCCACGCAAATAATAATCAACAAATTATTCCAACTTTCTAACTCGTTTTCCCAACATAAAATGGTTATCTACTAAATACAAAATTAATAACAGTTGAGCTACTCAAAAAAATGAAAATTGGTTAGATTTTAATTGCTACACGTTAGATACGATATCATATATAAACAAACGTCAAGACTAGGAGTAGGTTATATAAGATAGAAAATTCCTTGAAGTATATAGGCTACACGTTTTTCGAAGAAACACTTGACCGTAAATAGAAGAAAAAGAAAACAACTTCCTGAGAAAAAATATAAAAACTGTACCATGGCATCATCTTCTAATCGAACACGCGTGATTGGCTTTGGCTTTGGTGGTGGTTCGAGTCTAACATTGGACAAATCAAACTGATCCATTAATGCTTCTCGTCCAGCATCTAAATAAGTTTTAAATGCATCGACCGTTGCCTCGAGCTCCTCTAGCTGTTGTTTTTGCAATAATCGCAGCGTATCACGTGCTTGAACAGGTCTATACTCGTTTATCAAATGATGCATGTTAATCAGAATCGTATGTATATCGTTCATCTTCTCATCTCTTGCTGGATTGTCCGGACATCTTACGAGAATTTCAACAAGGTCCATAAACGCTGCTACAACACTTCGATTCAACTTTTTCATCTCATTTTTCCAATCATTTTTATTGCTATAAAGTACTCTAATCCCCGAATCGCTTAATGGTCTGAAATATATAATAAATAAAATTTACTTGAAGCATCCACCAACGCAATGACATCGGCATCAATTTTGTATTCTTCGCCAAACACTCGAAATTCTGTCTGTGGTGCTGGTGGTAGCAATGCTGTATCTGTATTTACGCATAAACCATTTGTTTTAGAATTATTGGAATGATTCTATTTTGCTAACTTTGTTCAACGTTTTCATTTGTGTAAAGCTGTGAATAATGTGGTGGGTTCGGAAACGGACTCACGGTTTGTGTTGCGAGTGCTGGTATCATTGCTGCAATTTAGTATAATTTATTCCATTTATTTATAAGAAAATTTTAAAAAAACAATAAATTTAAGAAAAATAATTAATAATGGAAGAGATTTATCGCGAATAACTTCTAGGCCATTATCCTACATCTTTAATAATAGTTTCCATTAGTACTTATTGAGACTCTAATAACACATAATTAATTTTCCAATTTCTCACATCCCCAAAACTAAAGAATATTAACGTTTTATTTACTTATTTTAAACTTATTTAATTAATTCTTTTAAAATGGAAGACAAAATCAATTGGTTTTTCTCGGTCATAATTCAAAATTAAGGAATGCTTAAGCTAAAGGCCTTATGGTCTAAATAAAAAAAAAATATATGAAATTTTCCGCAGTTTTGCAAGATACAGCAGCAGTTGAAACTTTCATTAGTAAGTGTGGTGTTCGCCATCATGGTAAACCTAAATTTAATAGGATTTGTGAACGCTGCATGCCGACTTGGCAAAAAACGATGTTGCCTTAAACTCCATGTAGACGGAATTTGCTTCATCAGCTGCTCCAACTTACATGATGGCGGTTGTTGGTTTTCTCTATTTCTTCCTTGCAGTAGCCAATTATTTCGAAAATATGTGAGAAACCAAATTAGAAAATAAAAATGATAGTAACTCATCCTGAAGGACCTAATTGGACTGAATCATCGAATCGCTGATCAGAATTTCATTTATATGGAACTTGACGTAGACAACCTCGTTCGAATTTTACCCGGCGGTCATTGCTATTTGAAACTTAAATTGTCGAAAAACCAAGTAAGGTCTATTGACATTCCAAAGATCGAAATCAAATGATAACAGGCAGATGATCCGATACTGGTGGTGGAGGTTAGGAATCCAGACTCGGATATTGTTTCGCATCAGGTCCCGATAACCATCATTTTATCAAAGTATTGGCAATCGTATTCAAAACCTAGTTACGGTCATAAAAAAGTACGATTTAAATAGTCTTTAAATAATTCTTTGGATTTTCAGATGAGTATATATCTACCACCCCCAAAAGTAATATGTCGCGTTTTGTTTGGCTACAAAAATATGAACGCTAAAAGTGTGGTAAGTATGAAATTTATTGAAATTATATAAACCAAATTATACGTCAATACCCCCCCCCCCCCCATCGCACAATTTATATATGATAATAACAAGAAACATTTTTAAGGTGATTTTTTAAAATTAATAACAGAGTTTTGACCAATAAAAACTAACATCCATTATAATTAAAACCATGTGAGATTCGAATATTATTCAGAAATTCACCGCGTCTGCCAATGGCGATCTCCGAATATCGTCTGTAATTGAGCATGGAGAAATTGATGGCTTGTTTTCTGATCTTCCAACAAATCAACCCGGTTTCTCTTAAATCGTTTCTTAAATTGAATACTATTTATATTATTTTAGAAAGCGATAGTCAGGAAGAATCCGCTGCTGTGCAATTGATGATAAAAAACATATCAACAATGTTTCAAAGCTTTAATTTTAGCCGATCTCGTGTCAAAATGAGTAATAATATATTTCAATATAAAATTGATATCTGGTTTCCAAATTTTAGATATTATATCGAATAGAATGGCCGAGTTTACTATGAATTCTGATGATTATCAATTATCTTATGTTGTTGGAAATGTTGCTGATTAAAGCTTTTATTAATGACACCCGTTTATTGTTATTAACAATCTGAATTTCTCTATAAGTCGTTTGTAATAATTGATAGCATTCCATCATCGGGATGCGTCTTCATATGCGTTCCAATGCCACGAGTACTAAAAGCCCGGTAGCCACAAATTGCACACGTATACGTTTTATTCTTCTGATGAGCTGTTCTCAAATGAATTGCCATCTGCGAGGAAGACGATGGACGAAAGTCACATTGACTGCACTTTAGTGGTTTCTAGAAATTTCTTGGATTTTTATAACGGTAAATAAAACATTTTGGAAACCTTTTTTAAGCCATCGATTCGAACGATCCCATTTGAAGTATTTTTGCAATAAAATGATTGATGCGCTTTGAAGGTTTTCTCGTTGCGGAAGGATATTCCGCATGTGCAAGAAAATTTTTTATCGAAGTTTTCGGTCTCCTTAAATTAAATGAATGTGACTAATTGGGCATATATGGTATACCGGTCTTTCCTCATCCTCCAATGATTGTATCGGTGAGCAACTAAAATTTTAGTTTCACATTATTATTTTTTATTATTGTCATGGAATTAAAACGCTTAAAATGAGCCTGTCTTGGTCTTGTTTGAACAAAGATCAGTATGTCGATTTTATTTTCAATTTTTTAATTATTTCGCTTTTCTTCTTCAATTTTCCTGATTAATTGGTTGTTACTTTAAGAATAATAATTTAATTTTTGAAAAAGAAAAAATACTTTTAAAAAAATTCAAAATTAAATCGGCTTTTAAGTTGGTGGAATTTACAAAATTATTTTTAAATTATCATTCCAATTGACGCGTTACCTTTTCCTCTTCACCCCATCGCCAACAATTGGAATTTGAAATCGCATTTCACTGGAAACGATTTGCAGCGTGTCCGGGAGACACGATTGCCATTTATGTTCCACTCGAATAGGTGGTATTCGAATATCCTCAAAGTTCTTCTCACTAATTGCTACAGGCACAAATGTTTGCGATGGCCCGAGCACCTGAAATCATAGAAAGAATAAAATAAAGAATAATGAAATACCTTAATATTATCTTCTTGATTATTAATTAGAATCGGAAGAAAAAGGAGCTCATTTGAGTTTTGAACTCGAATGTTTGGCTCCTTCTGAGCAACGAGAACCGCATTAAGACACTCGCCATAATGAATGTCTCGGGTGATTAAAATTTTGATAAGAGATTCTATGGGTGTTTGTTGGGATTTTTGTGGACGTGAATTTGTGCGCTTACTTGAGTATAGGACGACGCAATTTGCCATCAGCGGGCTCTCAGATTCGAACAAACGATTTGTTATGTCGGTGCGTTCCAGCTTGAAGTGGTACGCTTCCCCGGTCATATCTTTCATCTAATGTAAAAACTATTCTACAATTTTTCATGAACGACAAACTTAATTGCCGCGAAAACGTACCGCCAAATAAACAATTGGTGAGCTCGGCGGTTCGACGAACCCAACCTGCCGATCCGCTCGAAATGGTCCAATCGTCTCGCCGCACTCGAGTTCAACGTCATCCTACAACAAACCACCATTTCAGAACAATGAAAACTAAACGAACCGGCATTGAAATGAGCAGCACACGAAATAAACGAATGCATTGGGACCACTTCCTCCGCCTAGCTAGCGATAACGATCTTGATGGCAAAAGCACACAAGTTTTTGCATCATTGAAATGAAGATGGAGGCAGATAAGCGACATTGAGTCTGATCCTTAACTGATTTTGTCGAATGTTTTATGAGCCGACTATTATAGGTGCATTTTGAGTCGAAGGGGAGAGAGAGAGAAGCATTTCGATGGTGATAATATCTAAATAGCTTTGACGTTTTTGTGTGTGTGTGTGTGTGTGTGTTTTCGTTTTCATTACAGATGAGGGTTTTGGTTGGAAAGATTGAGAATGTTTCTGAGGAACATAAAAATAATGTAGTCATTTTTTAAAAATTTCTTTCGGTTACACATATATCACAAAAAATGAGACTCGCTAGCGAGGGGCATTTATATTGTTTTTTTTTAAATAATTGTTGGTACTTAATTGTTGACATTTAAGCAATAATTTATTACTAAATGCTAAAAGTGTTTCAACCTCATTAGAAAGAACTGTAAAAACGCACTATATAAATAGAAATTGAATTTCAATTCCATTCATACTAGTAAAATCATCATGGAGCCACCAAAAACATCAGCTAAGGGAGCGAAGAAAGCCGCCAAGTCGCAGAAGCAACGTTCCGGAGAAAAGAAGCGACACGCCTAGAGAAAGGAGAGTTCACCCGGATACTGGAAAAAGTCTCTTATGTGCTTTCGAGAGAATTGCCGCTGTTGGCTTCTCGTCTTGCCCACTACAACAAGCGATCAACAATCTCATCCCGGGAAATCCAAACGGCCGTCCGTTTGATCCTTTCAGGGTAGTTGGCCAAGCATGCTATGTCTGAGGGAACCAAGGCTGTTAACAAGTATACTTCAAGCAAATAATTTGGTTGCTCCAATCGATTTAACCTAACAGAACCCAACGGTACAAATTACTAATAGCCACAAATTACTTGCTTCGTGTATTTTAATTTATTGCAATAAATATTTCCAACATTTATTGTGGTTTGTCTAAAAAAGGGATCAACCGATATGATGGAATTTAAACATTCACCATCATATTAGTATCTTATAACTCGCTTACACTATCCATGACTATAAATATTTTTCTGCTCTTAATGAGTGATTTAACCGCAATACGATTGAATAAAGGGAAATCCTTATTTACCATTGGCGCGCACGTCTATTTAATTTGACAAAAATGGAATTTTGTCTAATCGCGAGTATTCAAAATGATCGTTGGAGCGAAAAACACCACAACACTAACATTTTGCAGTAAATAAATATTTTATTATGAATATAACCTTTATACAACATAAAGAAGAGTAAGAGTACATATGAACAATAACAACGCGGTAATCAAAAAATTTCGTATGATCGCCTTGTGTTGTTTACCATGAAGGGGAGCTCTCTACTCGGTGAATTGGGGTATAGGTAAAAAAAAGTTTGAAAATTCATTATAACTGCATGCATATTTTGAGATTAATGCGTTTCCATTCGTAGGTTAAGGTGACAATTGAATCACGGACGTCTCACTAGGCGTCGAAGAATCTGTGGTTTCTTGATTCGTCCAATCAACAAGAACACCATTGAACAAATTAATTTTAATACGGAATCTTTCCTCTAATCTGAAAATATCATAGAAATATTATCGCACAATATACACTGGTGAATCCGAACGCGTCGGTTGAGGACAAAACGCGACAAAACGCGCAATATTTGTTCTCTCTTAGCCTGCTTCTGAATACTTAAAATCGATGGTTTTAAGATTTATCTCGTGAACGAAGCGTGTTTGTATCGAGGCGAACGCGTTCGAATTGACCAGTGATATGCACATAGCAAAGTGGTTCTTATTTGCCACATATAAAATCCCTCTAAAAAACCACCCTTGCTAAATAAATAAATAAAAACAAACTCCTCTTTCCTATCCTTATCGATATGAATTTTCAAAAACTTGATCAGTTTCAACATTTTCTCCTTTCTTAGAAATGACCAATAAATATTATTGATCATGTGTTTGCGAAAGCTTAAAACTAATGGTTTAAAATCATACAATTTTAATTCGCTTAACTGTGACGCCAAATTATCGGCCGTTCTCCTCACATTGTTGATCAGACAGTATTCCTCCCATATGGATCTACCTTTCGGTAAAACTTCATCAGCGTTCTCACGTAGATTTCCGCTTTCATCGAATGCTTTACTTCAAAACAAATTTATGATAAACGGTCACAGGAATAATTCAAACTTGTAAAGAAACATCCACATATTCTCATCTTCCTGTAGATCGAACTTTTTGCGTTTATTTTCGGGCTTTCTCCTATAAAGTTCATCTACCGGTGGATTATTTGTTGCACAATCATCCGTCGTAGGCTCGTTTGTTTCGTTAGTCGTAAGCTCGTCGTAGGCTCGTTTGTTTCGTTTCGTCACCTGTTCCTCGTGTTCAAGAAAATCCCAAGCTTGTATAATATCAGATACACAGGATATTTTCACTTTATGCATTGACTCAATGCTAAAAAATGGAATTTTATACGTTTTAAAAACAATCTCAATACTATTTTCGATTTTCTTTAGATATTCCGATGTTCAAAAATTGGATTATTGACATCTTCTTTTCCACGGAAATTTCAAAGAGCCACATGCTATTCAAGATATCAGGGACGCTGAAAGATTGTAAGTTTTTGTCACTTCACTCAATATACTTAAAATATTATAGAAGAGATTAAAACATACTACGTTACCATCGATGCTCCATAAAATCGCGGTAATCCTAACTCCACAGCCATCTCCATCCAAAATTGAATAGACTCAATTATTAAACGTCCACGATAGGCATACCTTTAGAACTTTTGCTCATGAAAAAATACCGAAATTTTCCTACTTGTAAATACTATTGATGATATCTTCTTCAAGAAACATATGCGAATTAAATAATTTTTCATGTGGGAAAATAGTGAAACCGTCAATTTTGTTATCCATGCAGCTAATATTTGCATTAAATTTTTTCTTCAGTCTAAATAAGCAACATATTAATTCATAAACTAATTAAAACATGGTTTACAAATCTATCTTTTCCTTTTCAAACTGTATAATGTTTGAAAAATGTTTGTAAATTGAAAGAGCGCAACGCGGTGACAGATTCAAATTGTGCAGATCGGGTAAATTATCATTAAAACTGAATTACAAGTAAAATTCATTAATGGTTGCTCACGAAAACCTACAATGTCATTAAATCTTGAAAAGTTATCTTGAGTTGTCTAGTTCGAATGTAATATTCGCACAATTCATTCAAATCTTTGAATCTATCCGTCAGTATCATGGACCTGGAACATATTTCTTCTGGGAAATGTATGAATTAAACACGCCATTTGAAAGTGAGTCTCGCCAATTGATTAATACTGTCAATTTAAAAATTTTTAATTAAATTGGTCACATATTTTTAAATTTCATACGTTTTTTTCCAAAAAAATGTTTTTGTTAATTTTCAATTGGCGTGCCTACGGTAAACTTACTCGTATACAAAATTCCAAAACTTTAATTGATCTTCCATTTTTAATATTAATTGAACCTGCAAGCCAGCAGACACGTTTCTCTAAATAAATATTATTGTCCATTTCAGAGATCGGTGCCTAATGGAAGAGGGAAAAATTAGGGGCGGAGAAAAGGTCTTGTTTAGGCAGGCACACGGCCACTAAGGCCATCGAATCTCTTCCTCTTTTGTTTCTCATCAATTTTTGTTTATTATTTGATGACAAGAAATGAAAAGTTTAATTTAAAAATGAAAATGGATGAAATAAAAATATTGATGACAAACAAAAGAGGAAGAGACGTGACGGCCTTGGTGGCCGTGTGGCTGTCTAAACAAGACCATTTCTCCACCCCTCATTTTTTCTCTTCCATTAGGCATCGATCTCTGAAATGAATAATATCAAAATCTAACAGTAAGAATATGAACGTTTTGATTTGAACATTTTTGAATTATTTTCAATGGTATAATAGATAAAATGAAACAAATATTAAATTTACGTGAAATTTCTCAGATTTTGATAATATTTATTCTATTCTATTAAGGTGAACCAAATTTTTTTTCCGATTTTGGCGAGAAATACCCTCAGAACAAGGAGTGTTACCACAGTGGGATTGAACAACTTGCCGATAGATGGGTTCAAGCCATAGAGTCAAATGGTGTTTGCTTTAAAACCTAGGAAATTGTTTTTCATGTGTTGTAAAATTATGTTAAAACTTTTAATAAAAAATCGGAAAGAATTTTGGTTCACCCTAATATATAGAAATTAGGAAAATTTGGAGTAACATGAAATCGACAACAAGAACAAATTTGTTTTAGATTATTTTGAGAGAATGATTAATTTAAAAGACAAAACGATTGAATAAAGGGAAATCCATATTTATTATTGGCGCGCACGTCTATTTTATTTGACCAAAATGAATTCAAAATATTCGTTGGAGCGCAACAACATTTTGCAGTAAATAAATATTTAAGATACACGGAAAGGGAGGAGGGGGAGTCCCTCCCATCATTTCATCAAAACTACAGTATCCATATGTGTTATACATGCAATACGCCAAGAAATCGCTATACTGATTTATTGTAAATTTTAAATAGAATATATCGGAAAAAATAAAAGCGAGTCGCACAATTTAAGAAACAAAAAATTTGTAATTTTTTTTCCAGAAATGAAGATTCATCAACTGGATCTGAAAAAATATCGACACGCTGGAAAATATTCAAAACGATTAATTTATTAAATATTTTGTGCCTTGAATTTTGTTGTAATTTTAAAATAATTTCTTGTTATTTTAAAATTTAATAATAAATTATTTGATTAATTAATGTTTCATTTATCGTGAATTTCACTGTTTAAGTGATGGTAAGTTGTGCAGGCAAGCATATAAAAATCTTTACAAATATTAGATATAGTCCCGTCTTCTGAGCTAGTAGTATTTGAATTCCAGTTGGCGTGTAGACAATATATTCACAAAATACGAAAAAAACGTATTTTTAATAATCATTCTAATCGATTTTATTTTACGGAATAAGTAAAGTTTGTCATTAATTACTGAAAGTTAGAGATATGATAATTAATATTTATTGATTGCTGTTTAGTATTATTACTGTCGTTTTATTTTTATATAATTAGGAATTGTCCTTGATGTAATTCTGCAGCTATTGGCTCAAATGTCAGAATGGAATATAAAATCACAATTAGATATGATGATAACAAAACCAGGGCATGACAAGTGACGTGGAAACTAATACTCATAAATATATAGAATTAAATATATAATTAACGTTAACGGGACTTTCAAGAGTGACCAGTAAAAGTGTGCGCTTTGGCTCTCAGCTTAACCTTCCGTCAAAACAGTTCTAATATGTTCAATTAACCAAAAGACAATCGAGCAATTCGTCATTCCTGTCGTCGTTTTCTGACGCAGTTAAATATTCGATTTTGATATTTGATAAGAAATTTGCAATATTCTATACGGATATAATTCTTGTTTGTGTATAATGTCAATTTTCTTTTTTTTTAAGATTGTATACAGCTTACAATCAATAAAGACAAGATTCTTAACAATCTTTCCGCGATAGGACGACATAAATGCATACAATTTCAATTCATTGAATCAATTCTTCACTGGCTCTTCCCATCACATCCCGCATCATAAAAATTATATTTTTTATTACAAATATTTCCGTCATAAAAATACGTATTAAAAACCATCCTAAAATACATTTAATCCATCAATAAATCAAATAATGCTACCGTTGTTGTTCTTCGTCTTCCTATTTGCAAGTCCTTTATGGGTAAATAATTCAAAAAAAATTATTCAAAAAAAATAAGAAAATGATAGAAATTATAGACTCTTGATCTCTCATTCAAACTCGACGTTCTTCCCTTGAAATACGCGTCGGCGTCCCATCACGATCTATTCTACACGAATGATGATGTTCTCGGTTCATTCGGTAAGAGTGAGCGAAAGAGGAGAATGAATTGTTCGTTAAGAAGGAAGCCAGATCAACTCATCGCGGACTCTTTCTTTCGGCATGGCGACGCCGCGCATCGGATGCGTTGTCGTCGACACGCTCTGTCCGTTGCTCAAGCAAATCATGCACGTCGATGACAATGGTGAGTTGGCTCTCTGTAAAAAATTATAAAAAATAATATAGTCGTCGCCGATTGCGATTAATATCTTTCTAAAAAGTAATATTTGAGCATGCTATTGAGTTCATTCTATAACCATACTAGTTGGGGTGGAACTGTTTTCGAAGAATTACAAAATTAATGTTCCTATGTTGTGCTACTGTAGTTTAAAATTTAAAGTTCAAATTTTCTTTTGACTAAAAATTAATACAGATTGTGTTGTATTTATTACTTTCCTCAAATAAAATGATTCCTTGCTTATTTCTCTTAAGGATTTCTGTCTTGTACTGTTTATAACTTATAGTTTTAAATTTTATTTTATTTGACGACAGTACGTAAACATCTTCACATTTTTTCACACTTCGATTTTAGTTTATGTCATTTCCTCCGCAGGGCAACGTTTCTTAAATTCAATAGTGAAAGTTGTGATGAATAATTAAAACTTTAAAACTGATGAGAATGGGATCTGTAATAATACAAAAACACACCAACTATGTCTGGGAAACTGTCGTAGACAATCTCTACCTGTAAAATTTAAAAATAATTTTGAAAGTTTACGAAACAACACTTCCCGGAAAAGAGCCTCAAAAAACTTGCGTAATTATTACAAGGAATTCACCTCCCTTATTTCACATCTTTCAACAGGTCAACCACGCCTCGTCGAGCTCAAGGAAATAACAGAAGAAATGAAAATCATCGAAGAAGCCGGATACGTTAGTCCATGGCCGGGTTATTGTGGCACTTCGGAAGGAGCACTAATTGAGATGTTCTCGGAAGTTACCAAACGATATTTCTACGCGACAAGCGCCGATGAAATCGATAAAGCACGCCGCAATGAAGATGGACTACTCTGGCATCCAATAAAAGTGATTGGCTACATGTATTCGAATACAAATTATTCGAGAACAATGTGAGAATGTTTTTTATTGTGAATAATGCTGAAAATTGGTTTTATAGGAGGTATCCATTCAATAGTCAAAAACCATTGAATTCGAATGTTTTTGTAAGTTTTTATGAGATGCACGCCAATTGAATTCTAAGAACTATTCTATGCCGCACTTCGGGATCAGAATACTAACGCATTTATAACGGAATCTCGTCCTTTAAGACTTCTTCGACGCTGAGCTTGTTTTCGTAGATCTCCCTTTATGTCGGATGTTATAACTTAAATGCTTAGTGCTCATCTTCATATTCATAGTCCGGTGTTGCCGCAACATTATTGAGTAGAAGATCAAAAGGTTAATTTGCTGAGAGCTCTCGCCGCGGAAAGTAGGTACACTATCCCGTCCGGGGTACCAAAATATATAAATAAATGCATTTTTCCCTCTCCTGTCTCCACCTTCACTATGCCTTCACAATTCGATAAACACACCTTTAAATAAAAAGAGAAGGTCATGTTTTTCTGTCAATTGGTGCGCGGTCTTTTGCAATATGCGGCATACTTTGTGGCAGTTCAATGTCGGTGTATTAATGAAGCTTCTTTTTCTTTTATATTATTTCAGTTGGCGTGCTTAATAAGATTTTCTTGAAAGAAAAATTTTGTATGAGATTGCAGAACAAGAAGATAATCAATCTGAGTCCAATCATTGAGCTGAAGCACAAGAAGAATGACAAATTCGCTTATACAGTGTTCACCGACGAGTTTTCCTTATTAAGAGGTTAGAATTAATTGGATTATTCAAGTTAGCAATGACGATTTCAACATAAGTCAATTTATTAAATAAATTAAACCCAGAAAATCGCGGTATTCAGTATACTTTTATGTATGGAATCTATTTTTTGCAAATTTTTTTAAATCAAAATCTGAAATGGCGACCTAAAGCTCTTCCCTTGTTAGTTTTTTAATGTAAGATTTGCTCTAGTCAGTACGCCGCTTGATTCTACAAAGTTTAATCAGATTTTTCTATATTCGTGTGCAATTTTTTAGAATCTACACACAAAATGAACTAATAAGTTTTCAGATAAGGTGCTAGAAGCGAAAATTTGAAATACTTTGTAGATTTTAGAATTGGACAGAGTTTGTTTTACGTCAAATACAATCTGAAATTCTCACGCTTGTTCCACTATGTGTACAGCGAAATTTTCATTTGGCGTGGCTCTATTTACAATTTGAATAATTCTTATCGAAATTACAACAAATCTTCGTTCAAAATAAGGAAATAATTTCAGATTACAAGAAACATCAAATTTCAAACATATCATTGGTGAATCAAGAATCTGACTTTTTCGTCCTTCAAGATGCTTGTGGACCGATGACACTTCTTATGGAGACATTTAACCAAAAAACAGGTTTTTTTTTTTAATTAGTTTAAGGTTTCGTCTAAAAAGGACTTAATTGCATTTTTTGCTTGTTGTAACCATAAAATATGAGTGATCTTTTTGATTCCATACCGGTCAAACAATTTAACTTTCTTAAAATTGCTATTTTTGCAAAATAAAAACAATTTCAAGTTTGATTGTTCTTATTTTGCGAGTCCAAGAAATTTCAACTTTAATACTCGTTGCTTGTGTTAAGAATATCATGTTTCCAGGCTCCTACTCGATCAGAAATCTTAACCGGCGACGACTCACACGTGACGAACAGGTTTAACACATTAATAAATATTAGGAATTTTTAGTTTTAACAAAGTTGCACTGCAATGCCACGAAATGTGCCGCAAATTGCAAAAGAAAGAAGAACACGCCCTTCTCTTTTTTATTATTCTTTCTTCCAACTTTATATAAAAACGTAATTCAATTAAATGCAGTTTTTATTTCTTTCATTGGTAATATAAAGCTTTATTCAAATTTATTCATTTTTTACGCCTAAATTTATAATTTATTTTAAGAATTTTAAGAATTCCTAAGACTTTTTGATATAAATCTTACAATGAGACACTCATTTTCAGATAATTCGTAGCTCGGGCTTTATTTTCAACAAACGAAAACCGGCCGAACGTTGCATTGGAGAAGTTGAGCCTCTATTTGAAATGAGAAATGTATGATATAATTTTTTGGTAAAAAAGGGGATGGGAAACGATGAAAATAACATTTTCCCCTTCTTTAAGCATCTCTTACAACTTTTTGTCTACTTTAAAGAGCATTTTTACACAAAAAATAATCACCTGCTTCTTAAATTATATAACTGTCTCAATAACCACTCCAAACATTAGAAATAAGCCAATTTACAGAGCTTACATCAGAACTTATTGAGTTCAGATCCTTTCTATAATTTAGAGAGATTTTTAGGCAAATATATTTACGTCAAGATATTCACGTGAATGAAATGTTAAACATATTGGATTAACTTAACGGAGCTCCACTTTTTGAATGATAAATTGGCGTGAAACTGAATTCGATATTTAATCCGCCTACACCCAATTATTTGACTATTGAAGGATCTAAACACTTTAATAGACCCACATGGTAATTAAAATTTTATATTATTCTTGTACGTCTTTTAATCCGGAATCCGCCGACACGTGAATATTATTTGAAGTCAAAAAATATAAGAGAAAATCGAAAGTCTTCTATACACGGACAAACCGGGGACGACCCGTTAGCCGGCGTATGACTCGTTTTACATCGGTTTGACACCAGTTTGGCAATTTGCACCCCGGTCGGTTCGGTTAGCGAGTCGTCGCCGGTTTTCCTATGGAAAACTAGAAAAATAAAAAGTCAATAAAATATAATAGACATTCTATAAATAATTTCAGAAAAAATCAGCAATTGAGCTTGTCGTCGGAGCGAAGAAGATGAATCAGATGAAACGGAAAGGCTGGAAGAACCTGGGCCGACTCGGTTTCGCCTCACATGGCAATTTTGCATTTGTGCAGTTAAATGAATAAAAACGAATTCATAATAAATAATCACAGACAAACGATTTTGATATGGGAACAGTGACCGGACAGCTAAAAAAAATAAAGACAAACAATCACAAGAAAGCGAAAGCTATTTGGAAACAAACAATAAATTGGAAATGGTTGTGAAAATGCTCGTGATAAACGCGTAGGTGACAGCAATGACGGTGACAATGAATTGCGGAGCCGTGGACAGCCTACGTACCACCAACGATTGTCGAATTGGCGGCTCATTTAGATGTAATGCTGGCATCTCGATGCTACTCGATGTTGACGATTTGCGATAGATAGTGTATTCTCTGAAACTTGCTGACTTTTAGAATATATCAGTTAATCAATCTTTTATTAATATTTTTCATTAAACCGTGCCGCAGTTTGCAAATTTTCTCAAACCTCATTTTGTTATTACACATTATATTTCATTCGATAGAGAATTCAATTTTCTCTCGAATGATATAGAAAAAGTAGCATTTTGTGAATTTTTATTTTTTATTAAACCGTGCCGCAGTTTGCAAATTTTCTCAAACCTCATTTTGTTATTCATATTATATTTCATTCGATAGAGAATTCAATTTTCTCTCGAAAGATATAGCAAATGTAGCATTTTGTGAATTTTTATTTTTTTTTAACCGTGCCGCAGTTTTATAAATTCGTTTTACAAAAGGTTTATCAAATTTTTCTGTTTAACTGAAAAAATTGATAAATCATAACGTTTATAACAAGAAATAAAGTGATTAACATAGTATAATAATAGTTTACTCATAGCCACGTTCATTGTGCAAACCGCGGCAGGGTTATTCATACGTTGAAAAAATCGAGAAATCCCAACATATTTTACAAGATTATTTATAACGTATAACTAAATATTCATATGGAGTGTTATACCAAATATAATTGTTTACTTTTGTTTACTCTTGAAATCACGCCCACCGTGCAAACTTCGGCAGGATATGAAGCATAACTTAAAAATATAGAAATCGAAAACCTAACTTATTATGAATTCCTTTAATGGGTAATCAAATTATTTAAAAAATAAATTACTTACATATAATTTTTACTCTTGGCCCCGCCCATTGTGCAAGCTGCGGCATGGTAATTCATAATGTAACAAAAAATATAGTGTTCGTCTTTTTGCAATGCGGCGCGGTTTCGTGGCATTGGAATTGGAGTGCGTTAGGATTTTGCCATTTTTTAAATAATGAATTACCCTGCTGCGGCTTGCGCAATGGGCGTGGCCAAGAGTAAACAATTATATGTAAGCAATTGTATAATAATTTTTTATACTCTTCATTTTCTTAAACGTACACGTTCCCTTCCTTAAATTTAAAAGTAGTGCAATTGGTGCGAGGTCTTTTGCAATGCGGCGCGGTTTCGTGGCATTGGAGTTCTAAGGTATTCTAAATTCTTCCGTAAACAGGAAAACAAATGATTAACAAAATATATTTTTAACTACTAGCCACACCCCCTGAACAAGTCGCGGCTGGAATATTCATAATTTAAACGAGACACACTTCTCAACTTTAAAAAATCGTCTGAGGGTTTAAAATTGAACTCAACAAATTGCAAATATTTAATTATCACTCACACATTTGCAGTTCGGCTGGAAATCGTCCTCGAGGTTATATCTCCATCTTCATTAAATACGGCTCGGTGCATTCGTTTAACCTTTGGCGTTTCATCGTCATCGCCACTTGTTGTTGCTCTTCTCTTACATTCTGAATAGATTTAATCAATGAGTGATGATGAAAGTCCTCCCGCACGCCGAATATCAATTGGTTCGAATTAATATTTTGCGTGCGAGAAAACATTGAAAAGCGGAAAAGGAAGCTCTCGTTTTCAAACTAAAATAAAATAAGCGTCGCAAATGAACCGAGTTATTACTGTTTGTCGCCACTTGCTGTCTTTGCTCTTCTGGCGGTTGGGACTTGTTATCGACGCGCGGCGTCACTTCCAAGCCTTCTTCGATGCGCACCATTCGAATGAGTTCACTCATTGACATTAAATCGCTGTAAAACATGAATTGCTTGCAAATACAAAATTGGCTCATTTACGATTGCTCAACATTTCGTGATGTCCTCGCAGTTTCATAGTGCTCTTCGGGCTCAGTAACCTGCGCGGATATTGTCGGCAATTGGAGCTGGTTGTTGGAGACGGCTTTGATGCCGTTCGTTGCCACTTTCAACTGGCGCTGGCCATTCACTCGAATCTCGATCGATTCTTTCTTCAAACATTATTTTCATGAAGCCGTTATTGTTATCTTACCGTCTTCTTGCCTTTTAGGTAACGAGTGCAACAGCAGAATGTGTAAGATGTGCCGGCTGATGGGGGGCTCATTTCTACAATTTGATTATTCGAGAATTCAGTCGATTGTTGATTTAAAATATTGGAGAATGTATTAAAACCTGGAGATATGAATTAGCGTGTTAACCACAAATAATATTTTGAGACTAGACATCCCAAATGAAATGTTTAAGTTCGTGGCGCACAGAAAAGATGCTCATATTGCAAATTTTGGGAAAAAGGCTCATTAGATATTTTAATATAAGACGGGAGCTTCTCGTAACTTTTTTAGAGGAAAAGTGGATGCACCACGCCAAATAAAAACTACACCTTTCTCATTTTAAGCGTTATTTTTGAATTTCCACGTAGTAATAAAAAATAAATTGTGAGGAAAAATTGTCTTTAAAATGTCCTGAATTGTCCTTAAAATAGAACTATAAAGTTTTCTTATAGACCCTAAAACAAGCTTGCATTTCTAGTAGCCCAGGAAAGCACACCAACACCAACTGTAGACATCCAAATATTATAGTTCCGAAAGCACGTCACCCACGGGTTTTTTATGTGGTTTTTACAAATTTAAATTTTGGGAAGATTAATCCCGTAAAATAGTATTTCGCGTGGACTCATGCGTATTTTGCAATATTAAGATTTAACGACTTAATTAAGAACGTAAACTTGTACACGTGGAAAGTAGGAACACAAATATTGAAAAATGGATATTTTCCGTTGGCGAACAAAATCGTGAAACAGCAAAACACCAGATCCACGGAAAGAATGTTTCACTGGGATCAACAAAAAATTATGTACACTGTGCTCGTTCAACAGTCCATGCGAATCGCTATTGTTGAAGCATAATTCTTAATGCAACAAATAATAGAACGTCACGCGTGTCCCAGATATTTACTATAAATATGTGGCCAATCAGTCAATATTCAATCTATTCCTTACTACCTGTACTTGTACAATAAATCTATTTGTCGTCAACTCCGTAACAGCTATCAACATCAAATGCGGCATGAACTAACATTATAAAAAGCAAAATTGGAAAAAACTCATTTTGCTTCATTATAACGCAAGATCGAAGCGATGAAATTATCGCAGAATGAGTTCAAACAATAAGGTTTACCACACCCGCCGTTCTCTCCGGATATCTCCCCGTCGGATTACCAATGGCTCAACGACAAAAAATGGCTAGAGAAACTGAAATGTTAGGCGTGCCATAAGAGCTTACATAAAAATAAGTGTTCATATTTCACGCACAGCAAAACCATACACGTTTCATTATTAAAGAACTTTCACTATTCAATCTGAGGCCGTATGCAAGAAATTATTTATCGGTTAAACGATAATGGAAAATCATTAATAAACTAGGTTTCTAAGAAAATGTCATTGTTTGTATGTGAGATTTAGTATTGAAAGCACAAATTTAACTGAAAAAGTATATAATTTAATGGAAAAGTTTATTTTTAAATGATTTTCCATCACCCTTTTACAGATAAGAATAGTTCTTGTGCATATACGCTTGTAATTGAATTGAACCTAAATAAGACACAAGATTAGTAAGAATAAAAATGCAAATTTGTTTCCTAAAATAGCTGCAATCCGAAAACAACAAAACACCCGTACCAAAAAGATTCGGCCAATAATAAACCCCAAAAACAAGATAGAAACAACAGTAGATAAACTAATTAAAGAAAACAAAAACAAACCCAACTAATCACGTTAATTTGAGCTGAGCGCAAAACCGAAATCAAAAAACAACTGAAATTATGGGTGAGTCGCCGCTTCAGACGGCCGTTTCTGCGGCAACACCTCACTCTGGCTCACATGCGAGCATACAAATACTCAATTGTTAACTGAAGCGCTCTTAACACCTGCTAATTGAGCAATTTTCAGCCGACATCATCATTATTATTGTGGTTGTTATTCATAATCACTATTTTTTTTATTTTTTTCAATTTCCGCTTTTGATTTAAAAAAAAGGGAAAGCGGGTTGGATTTTTAAATCCTACGGTAATGAGCAATAATTAATTGATGAAAAGTTTTTATGTTTCATCTCTGGAATATTTTTAGTAAAATTCAATAAATTTAATGGATAATTGAGGATTTACATCCTACGATGGATATCTCATTGTCAAATTAGAGTTTCTCGGCTCTATGAGCTCGTAGCGCATTGTGCTCAGGCGCATTTTATAGAGCTTGATGCGCTGAACACAGTAGTGCAAAAGAGCTTTCACGAAAAGAGCTCCTTACGCCCAAACTGGAGCATCGACCATGTGCAAAAAATTGCCAAATTTTCGACGACGTATTTCTCGGCTCTATGAGCACGTAGAACGTTGTGCTCCGGGTATTTTAGACAATTAACACTGCTCAATAAGTTAGTGTAAAAGAAATGTTACGAAACGAGCTCATTTCGCTGAGCTGGAGCATCGAAAATGCACAAAACATGAAAAAATTTATCATTTAGTTTCTCAGATCTGTGAAGATCTAATTTAACAATATATCGTTAAATAAGACCTCCATTTTACTATCCCGGGTGGCGTGCAACAGTAATTGTCTTACAATTATTCCTTATATCGGACATTTCATGGTTTAAGCACATCAATAGACCGAACAAAAAAATTTGGCGGCTCATATCAGAGAAATATTGCGCCGATTTTGAAAACGGATTTCGAATCAGCGCATCCGAATTGGGAAGGTCTCATCAAAATCTGAAGCGGACGTTGAAGTGACTTCCCTTGTTAATTCGCTTCAAACATTCCATAAATGCTATCTAGGAGCACGTTGCGTGAGCATTAGTGATGATGGGAATTTCGAAATGTTCATGTCATCCCTTTGTTTGATACCGAATTTAGATTATGAAGGTGTCAAAATTTGAATTATTTCACAGGAAAACGGGAGACGACCCGTTAACCGATTTTTCGCCGGTTTTACGTCGCTTTCACTATAAAACAAACTGAGTAAGTTACACAAAACAACTTCGGTTTGACGGTAGTTCGTTTTTTTCTTAAGAGAGCATATGACGTAAAACTATACTGGATTTGGACTATAAACAATTGCGGTGTTTAGAATGGTTTCTTATGTTATCATGCGTGTTGTTGTATACTACGATATGGGTTTATATTAGTAACCTCTTTGATCCACTGTTGTACACGCCAAATGTAAATGAGCATATTCAAAAGAATTTCGGTGATTTCTACGTCTAAAATTGGTTTAAATTATCACGTCAGTTTATCAAACTCGTCATAAACTATCAAGTGGTCTGAAATTTTTGTTGAAATATAAGTCATAAGCACACTTTATTGCTCGCAGTTAAAGCATTTATCTTCTTAACATTCTGTGGATTCTTTGACTGGGAACATCAAAAATTAATATAGGCTATTTCGAATTTCTTGACGACGCATTGCAAAAATCTGCATGGTGGGACGTTTATAAAATTAGAGTTTTCGTTGTGTCTCTCAATTTATAATGGTCAAAACTATTATATTTTTCCGAATATTCGCGTGGAGTACTGTAATATGACCTAAAACTTTAATTCGGTCAGTTGACCTGAAAAAGTTGATATTCTGTTGTCTCTTTTCGCAAAATAAGACCAAAACAGTCTCACTTTATGTGCCTTTAATCTATTTTTCTTTTTACATGCAAATTTCGTGATTAAGGCCGCTGGTCTTATAACGACATATTTTGAAAGATTTTTAAAATTGGGCAGATGATTTTCAATGGGCGAAATTTAAGTTTTTTAAATTTCGGAATGGAAAAATGTCCGGTACTTCGTTCGTACCTAGTGTTAACATTTATATAAAAAGTGAATTTTCGAAATTTTTAATTAAAGTATAACATTTCGGAAGCTGGAATTTCTCCCATCTCTATTGTGCATTTCCAGATTTGGAATTCAAAACTAAAAAAAAAATAAAATATTATAAAAATTAACAAATCTTTCCGGAAAACCACGCGTTTACTTATTTCAAGATATACAAACAAAGCTATACAAAAATACAATTAAAGCACAATCGCCAACAAACAGAACTCGTTCCACAACAAACAAACTATCACTAATAATACGCAATCTAAAATTATAATATCATTCGTGAAAACTGCAAAATGATTCAATTTGAATAAATTATATTGTCCTTTTCAGAGATCAATGCCTAATGGAAGAGGAAAAATATTAGAATGGACTGATGATCTCGTTTGGACGGCCTCTCTTTTTAGACGGCCATTCTTTTTTACGAAATTATGGGCAATACATATTTAAGAGGAATTGAGAAAAATGTTTTTTATGGCCCCATCATTTTCTCTTCTTTTATTATTCTTCCATTAGGCATCGATCTCTGAAATGAATAATAAATAAATATCAAAATAAAGTTTCATCGAACAATTTTGATATATATATATATATATATATATCGAGAATTCATTGAAATTAATAGAAAAAAAAACAAAAAATGTGTTGATAACATTGTGCCATAAATACGCGCATATCTAATTAACTTCTAACTATATATATTCGAAGTGTGTAATTAATTTTTAAAAAACCTATATTATCAAGGGTTTGAAAAAAGAAAAAAGATGCTGCCTGCGTGATCACAATTAAACAACATTGTCAATTACATGTTGTCGGACACAATTCTCCTTATCATTCAAGATATTCGACATTTTAAGTTCAACTTTTCTGTAAATGCCCTCTCATTCACATGTTTATATTTACAAAAATATGGAATAAACCATTATTGATTTATTAGAGCTTCGATATGCGCCCTCAAGTACCAATCTTATCAACCATGTTCAGAATTCTCTGCAAGACCATCGGAATGTCACAATAAAAGTTCTCCTTTCTGTACGGCTTCGTGAGCTTCTGCAATTAGTTCATATCACTTTCAAACCCATGTACACACGTACCACAGTTCCACAAATTAGGTATTCACCGTTTTTGCCCTCATTCACGTCAATATGGTGGCTGCGAAGATAATCGATAATCTTTTTACGTCTGAAAACAATTAAAGTAAAAATAATATTTTGTACGTTTGTTGTTTTTCAAATTAAATCGGCTACCCCCACAACAGTGTAATCGAGCATGTGCCGTTCATAATTGTTTCCGGATAATTATTTATTCCATGAAGCCCGACAAAAATGTTTTTTAAATACAAGATAAAGAAATAATGTTTGACAACTTTCCCATGTTCGCGCTTCCTATGAACTGATAATTAGTAAAATTAGATAGTGAGCAGTATTCTGAATGATAATTCACTTTCAATTTATAACTACAATTATTTTAATTTATAAACGCCTTTTGTAAAGCTTCACGTGTAAAAAATTTGAATTTTTTCGCAAATTTATTAGTATATTCTTTAAAAAACTGAAACCGTAATCGATCCCCGACGGATATTGTTCGCGTGGACTTTTAAACGTTCTAAAGTCAGCAACATGAAACTAACAATTCTTTAAAAAATCGAGAATATCCCCTATTTCAATTTAATAAGTTTTCCTTATGCTCGATTTGACGTTATCTTGAATATTATGCTGAAATATTCAAAAAATGCACATTTTTCACGTCACAGGAAAATGTCGATTATGTGAAATGTAATCTTATTTCATGTATTTCCGAAATTACGTTTCACAATTTTTAATTCTATTTTGACTATTTTAAATGAAGCAACATCTAAAAAATCAATCTAAATCGTTTAACTAGGCTTTTATTTGCGGGTGTAATTCTAAACCTAGGTTAGGGGCACAGAAAAGATACTCATTTTGCATATTTCTGTAAGAATTATTTCGTTTTAAAGTTTCACACCTCAAAAACTAATATTTTAGGTAATTGTTATCTTCGTTAGGCAAATATGCCTTTCTGGAAAACAAAAATGCGGGTTTCAACTTGTCATCATTAGTAAAATTTCTTTTTCATCTCATCGATGATAAAAATTTAATGATATGAAAGATAAAAACTTGGAAACTTTCCTAATTATGGCAAGCAAGACGAGACCAAAATTTTTAGCATCATTTTTTCTCTTACAGAAAGGCATATTTGCCTTGCGACAGTACTAAAAAATAAAAATTATGAAACTGTAAAAACCTTAAAAGAAAAATAAAGAGATTTGAAATATAAAGGAACTATTGAATACTCCTTTATATTAAAATTTATATTTTTAATACGATTAAAAGTACCTATTTTCAATGTCTTGTGCACTTTCCCGAACAGATGAGCTGTGGACTTTCAAATATTCGTTAATCTTCTGCTCGATTTCTTCGGAGTACCTAAAATGTATAATATATTTATAATTTTAAAACATACGATATCAATGAAATTTAATGTTCAGTATAATATTTTTTCATATGTATAAACGATCTCACCTTGCACAACTTTCATTCAAAGTGTCCAATCCAACAATATTCTTTACTGCATATTTTGGAATCATTTCAAATGACTTAACATCTTAAAAATTAATAATTTACCAAGAAAACAGTTAAAAAATCGGACCACTTCCGTTGTTGAACAATGCAAGTATCACTGAGCCGCTCTCTGGATCAACAGTTACAAGATTTCCATAAGTGAACTCTCCCTTTGTTGGATAACCCGTATCCAAGTCAACTCTAACAGGATGATTTATTAACGGCCAAATCTTATCCATATCCATTGTTCTAATATAACTCTTCATATAAAAAAGAAGACTTGATCAATTATTGCAGCATGATTTAATATAATCAGTATTTAAATATAAATCCAAAGTTTAATAAATATTTATTATGCTTGGCAAGAAAATAATCACAAACTACCACAACCAAAATAAAATATTATTATTTACATGTAAATTAAATGTAAAATATAAAATAAATAAATAACTATATACATCACAAATTTAGAAAGACACTTAAAAATTAATCCGCAAAATGTATCACACTATGAAAATTAAGAAAAAAAACATTTCAGGTTTTAATTTCCTTTAAGCATTCCCTCTTGTAATTGTTGCATAAGTAATAAATCTTCTTGAGATGGTTCATATATTCTGCCAAGAATAATCTAAACCGAAAAATTTAAATCATAAAAATTAATGTATAAAGTTAATTCATGCCATGACGAAACATTAGGTCGGTCGGATGCATTCCTCTTATTTTAATACATAAAAGTTATATAGTTCCATTAGAATACACGTAAAATTTTTACAACTAATAATGTGAAGAGTTTATTCATAATCTCACGAGCCCCGTTTCAGTAAAGTTCGATTTGACTCTATCACTTTTTAAAAATTTTACATGTAAATTAAATGGTGTTTCTATTATACTTTAATTTCTAGATTCGAAAGGCTTTTCTGAGGCCGGTTGCACAAACTATAAGGAAAGAATAAATTAGAATCAATATGGGAAAATAAATTTATGATTGAAAACTTATTATAGATTGTATCAAATTGTTTATTTGTAAATACAAAACTAAAACTAACCTTATCTTTGAACAATTTTGCAAATAACAGATAATTTGCAAACATAAGAAGCACAAAGGTAACAATATGTTGCCAATCATTTGTTAATATGAGCATCCAGAACTGAATAAAAATTAAAAAGAACTCGAACAAGCACATAGAATTGATTAAATTATTCGGCTTTTGTAAGATTTTCTGAAACATTAGTATAGCAATTGAATTTTAACAAATTACGTACGAAAAAGGTAGCGTGGTTTGAGCTATCCGGTTGAGCCGCAACTGTTTTTACGGAATCCGAAGACTTCGCCCGATAACATCTACCGTCAGGCATTTGAACTGTTTCTCCATCATTGTATAAGCATGATTCATGCCATGGCGATGGTAATTGGCTTTAAATGTAATTTCTAGTTATGATAATTATATAAAAAATAAACCTCATACTACCAGTATGGCCTATCTTTGGTCCTTCAATCTCCTGCCAACATCCAAGATGAACAGCGGATCTGTGAAGCAGATCCAAGTAGTTCAGTGGTAACAAATATGTCATGTACAATGAGAACGCAGTTAAACCAACAACAAATCCGAGCTGATACTCCCAGAAATCGTTGATTAGAATTTTTTGTGGAACTCCCAGACTTGTTTTATACTGTCAAAAAGTATTATTCAAATAAAGTAAGAAAATACCGGAACAAAGACACATGGCAACAAGATGCTTAAAAAAGCTGTTGAAAATCCGGCAAAATAGCTTTTTTTGAATCGGAGGGATAAATCGTCTATCAACACATCTACTTCTTCACGAATTTGGACTTCAATATTATTTAATTTTTTACTGATTACACTATTTGTATGTATTACCTGGATTATCACTACACATATGTAAAACTGAGTCCAAATCGATTTGTGCAGTTGGAGCTTCGCCCAGTTTTTCAAAGAACTGCAACATCACAGATTAAAATAATTATACGATTGATAGTAAAACCGCAGCTATATCAATATCCCCACGTCGCCATTCTGATAAACATGTAAAAAACCGTCGAACCCATGAAATTATTTCAGGGTAAAAAATAAATGCATAAAGCATTAATCTTAAAATATAATTTCTTTAAACATAAAATTATTACTAATTACGGATAAAAGAAAAATAAAACAGTTGATGATGGAAAGTCCCGACATACTCGTGTGAAACTGAAAGCTACAGTAAAAAAACAATACTTTTCAATATTTACCTGAATAGAAAGCTGGTTATAATTAAAGTCATTAATGGTGTTTTGATAACAGCGTACTCAATAATCATTAATAGGGATTGAATAAACTGTGACTGATTAACAGATATTGTTGCAATAATCTCGGTTATCTTAATCTTTTAATTGATTTCAATTCGGAATTTTCACTACATTACCGTTTTCCAGAAACACATTGTCACCCTCCATCCCAAAAGCAGACCAACACATGACAAGAAATATGGATTAATTAAATGCAATTTCTTAAAACAAATTTCGGTAGTTGCTTTAAATAAATCTTACCAATGAATAATGCCAATAAGATTTTGGTAGCCACCATAATGTTTTGTATATGTTCAAGTATTGAAGGAAAAGCGCAAGCACAGAATAAAGAAATAATGTACATTCAAAAAATAATTCTCCTTGAGTAAACTGCATATCAGGCCATATTGGATGAACTGATACAGTGACCCCACTTGCGCTTGATACTTTTCTAACATTTGTAGGCTTTTCCGTTTGCTGTGGGGGATTCTTTTTTGAATGTTTAGGAGGCATTCTCAAAATAAAATTTTGAAATTGATTGTTCGAAGCTATAAAAATGGAATGGAAACGGAAACCGCGATATTTGTGATTTATAGAATTCACATAATAACAATTTATTTAAAAACAAATAACATTTATTGTTGTGTTGGGGCTCCACGACCGAATCCGGCTCTGTAAACTGGGGCAGCTCCTGGTCCAGCTTCAGTGTTCTTCTCGGTTCTGTAGGAATCACGTCCACCCTTTTCTCCGGCAGCTAATAATAAAAAATTAACAATAAATGTTTACCATCATACCTTGTCTTGGAGCTCTGTCGGAGTGCTCACGAGCTTCTCTTGGTTTCACCATGATGGTGCGTGGCACAATCTCAGCTGGGAGGTTGAGGTACTCACGAAGGAATCGGATTCCTTCATCAGTGAGGTACCAGTAATAATGGCGCCAAGCGAATTGTTCTTTAACCAATTCACGGGAAGCAAGAGACTAATAAAACAATATTTTAACGAGAAATTTAAAATTGACTAACCTTGAGGGTCTTGATAACTTCGAGATTGGTAACTCCCTCAATATTTGGGTGAGTCTTGGCATTGTAGTCCTTCTTAGCAACAGCAACTCCCTCATTGAAGAGGTACTCGTAGATAAGCTTGGTGTGGCTCTTTTGGATGAACATATTGACCCAGTTCTGTGAAATAAAATAAAAATAATATAATGCTTTTTTAACTACATATAATCGAATTATATTATTTTTATATTTAAAAAAAAATCATCTATCCAACCATAGTACATTCCCTATAGATTCAAAAAGCTGAAAATTTAACGGAAAAATCCACCGAAAAAAGAAAAAAATAATAATAGAAAATATAGGGGCAGCTACGAAAAATATAGGCTATGAAAATAATTTGACACAGCTGAACTGCTGTTACCGTAGCTCTGCGTCGCACCCCTATGCTTATGCATTGGAGAATTGTGAAGAGAAATTTCTGCTTTCTTTTTTTCAATTTTTAGTCCTATTTTTTTTTTAAATTTTATGATAATGTTTGTATTTTTTAAACTTTTTTTGGAATTGTGTATTATAATGGGTATTTAATTTGTTTTATTATTTTAAAAATTTAAGAAATGTTTAAATTATAGTTAAAGTCAAGCGTGGGAATACAAAATGAAGATTGAAACCTGTGTTTATTCCGGATACAAGGTCCATCCAGGACATGGAAAGAGGTTCGTCAGAACTGACGGAAAAGTATGTTTATATTTGTTTTACAAGCATCTAGAAATGGGAAAAATGTTTAGTTTTAGGTTCAAGTCTTCTTGTCTGCTAAATGCTTGAAGGGAGCTAAGCTTCGCCGCAACCCACGTGATATCAGATGGACTGTTTTGTACAGAATTAAGAACAAGAAGGTAATCAAATTTTTTGAATGTTGTTATTTGGTATTTCTAGGGAACTCACGGACAAGAACAAGTCCAAAGAAAGAAGGTTAAGAAGACTGTTCAAATCGCCAATCGTGCTATTGGAGGACTCTCCCTTAATGATCTTTTGGCCAAGAGAAACCAATCTGAAGAGATCCGCCGTAAGCAGAGAGAGGAAGCTGCTAAGGCTGCCAAGGATGCAAACAAGGCTGCTCGCGCTGCCAAGCAGGCCGCTAATAAGGTATTAATTTTTTTATCTAGTTCATAACGCACGCTATTAGAACTCATCATGACTTGGTATTATGATGAGTGTCGAAGAGGTGCAAGATTATATCCGGATTGTTTCTGTTGTAAGTGTTTTCATATTCATATTCACGTTTTGTGTCTATGATTTGATTATAAGCTTATTTGGACACTCAGGAAACATTTATAAACATTGTTAAATTTATTATTAATTATAAATTCATACAGGAAAAGAAGGCTAGTCAACCAAAGGCTCAACAGAAGGCTGCGAAGAACGTTAAGACTGCCGGTCCAAGAGTTGGAGGAAAGCGATAAATTGTACTGGAATGTTGTTATTAAATAAATATTGTTATAAAATTTCTTGACTGTTTTATACGTCTAACGATATTTCTATCTAGCTAAGCAAGACATTTCACCAAAATTGCTTTAAGTAACATTGGATGCGGAATTCAAAAATTCTAAGTGTATTGGTTTTTCTAATTGGTATTGGCTTTTGGATTTTTTCATCTTTCGAGTCCTCTAATGTTCCGATTTTTTCGATATCGGCTGAAACCCTACATCTCTCCGTAGGGTTAAATAAAACATGCATTTTTTCTATAGACATTTCGAAGGGAAACTGCGTTGGTTAGTATTTAGGTTATATCTAATTTTGGTGTATCGTTTCAGTACAATATATACCATTGTCACTCTACAATTGGGAAATGTTTAAAACATCGTTTAATAATGTTTTATATGGAACATCATTAGATGATATAATTATGTGGCTTATCGAACAATCATTTGTTTCTCATGTACTGACTGAAGTTCTGTTTCGACACTTATTTTGGGTAAGGAATTTCACTACTTTTCGAATGTCTACCTGCGTGTAAGCGAACTGGAATTGTATTCTTTCATCCGTCCTAGCAGTTAGGTATATTCCTTATTTCTGTATATTTAGCTTAAACAAATAGGTTGAAAAATTCTTCGTCTTAATTTTCCTCGAATGATCAAATAGATTTTTCCATTATCGGATTAGGAACAGAAAAACTTATATTTATTGAAAGTACCAGTGGTGAATTTGTGTTAATTGAACAAAGATGCCAAAATTAAAATAAAATATGTTGAATTAAGCTTGCCATTGTTTATGTATTCGTACTGCTGTTCTTATCAACTTTGTTAAATAATCGGATATCAACGCCAGTGAATAATTCAAATGATTTGAAAAATATTTCGACAATCGAGAAAAACTTTGTAAAATTACTAATGAGGTAATTTAATCTTTATACTGAAAGTCTCATAATTCTTTTAGCAAATTTTTGATAGAGAAATTCTTCGTTTTGGCGTATGTGGTAGTTTCAAAAACTCCTGTGAACGATATGTGAGCAGTTTTCCACTTTATTGTTTGTTTAAAAATTAAATTATAGGGATAATATTTATGATTTCGAAAAATTTGTCATTAGAAGTCTGACTTCCTTGACAGGAGTATCAGTATTCGCTATTTGGTTTATAATAGTTGGAGCTGTGCAGATAATTGCACAGAATATAATGATACGAATCGCGGAGGTAAAACAGATTTTTTGTAGTAACAAATTTTTTGTTCAGACTTCTAAATATATGCTCACATCAAAATTAGGTAATCCGAATAGAAGGAGAAGATGTTTGGATTTAATAGTAGCAATACTATCAGTTTCCATTTACGCAAGTTCAATGACAATGACATCATTATTAACATTAAGATACCTGCCGACTGCTTATAGTTGCATGCTCATATTCGATGTATTATATAATTCTTAAAACAACTTATTAGCTATTTCACTATTTAGTCACTTCGGGTTTTATTAAATGTTGTATATGTTACATTTCGAGCATCATCATTATTATTAGCAATATATTATTCGCCCGACAGCGGAAAATATGAAACTGTTGATGTGGATGAAGATACCGTTGATGTAAATAAAAAGGTATTTTTGGTATAGTCGTCGCCAAATGCGATTACCACCGCAAAATGTGGCGCACTTTTTAAATATTATTTTTATGATTATTTTCTAGATTATGCTCGTTCTATACTGTTTTTGCTTAAAGAAAGTGAAGAATATGTTTTAGCTGGTGTTTCAATCGTGGAATAAATGTGGAAAATAATAATAAATTATATAGTCGTCGCCAAATGCGATTACCGCCGCAAAGTGTGGCGCACTTTTTTAAATATTATTTTTTCAATTAATTTTTAGGATTATTATTATTTTCCACATTTATTCCACGATTGAAACACCAGCTAAAACATATTCTTCACTTTCTTTAAGCAAAAACAGTATAGAACGAGCCTAAACAAGAAAATAATCATAAAAATTAAATGAAAAAATAATATTTAAAAAGTGCGCCACACTTTGCGGTGGTAATCGTATTTGGCGACGACTATATAATAATTATTAATTTTCAGCCAGAAGATCATCCATTAGCTTATGTAGGAGTTTATAAAGATTATTTAATTCGGGTTCATTCATTCTTGTCAACTATTTATCACATTGTTACTTTATCTCAATACTCATTTTATATGGTAAGCCAAACAGTATTAAAACGAAAGTAATTGATTCTTTACAGATTTTCGGCATATTTGTTAATCGAAAAATAATTTCAATACTTCTGAGCAGAATGATCTCCGATAGAATTCGCATAATATTTAAAACTTCTGAATATACAAATTACGAATTATTGTTTCATTAATAAATTGTGGAATTGAGCAACCAAATAACAAAGTCATTTCATAATAGCGTTTAACCCATACAATACATATTTAATCATCTTAATCTCAACCCAAGAATCAAAATTAAATTATGATGTTTACTTGATGATGGATAAACATGCAACGAGCGTTTCACGGAATGAGTGCAACACCTTGTACATCTTGTTGCTGCCGAATAATTTACACACTGTGGTCCACATCCGCAGTCGCCCTTAATTAACAATGCGGACACTGACAGTAAAATAATAAGGTTCAACACCAATTTCATCTAAAAAATTGAATATATAGTCTATTAGTTTGTAAAGCAAAACTTACAACGTAATATAAAATGACGCCAATTTTATATTACCAAAAATGGTGGTATTATAAGACAAACAATGGATTCTATATAACGTCTATAATCTTCAGCCAGAGTGGTTTCATCAATGAGCCGATGAGTGGTTTAAATTAAATGCTATTACGAGACGTGTCATATTTCGGCTTTTAACGCCCTCACATTTCTTCCAAAACAGTTCAAAGATATCTTTTTATTATTTTCATAGAATCGTTCGACATTAAAAAACAACAAGAAATCATTCAAACCCGTAATAATAGTTTGAAGCGAAACAAAAAGAGAAATAGTCCAATTTCGGCTAGAATTTCAAAAAGACATTCATGAAACTTCTACAATTTCAATTTGTAACAACCGTTAACAATCAATCACAGCAGATAATAAAATAAAATACGAATAAATATTTAAACAAGATTCCCTAAAACAAGAACAGCGTTACTATAACCTAGAAAATGTACTTCCATGCACGGGACAGTTATTGGATGTGCCCAATGGGTTCAAACCCATTTGCATTCTTTCATTCGGTGTCGGGGATACCTGCAATATTATACTAAGTTCAGTTATACGAGCTGGCGAACCGTCAATGATCCTTCCGTACTATCACCATCTTCGAAGCAGCAACCACAACAGCAACAACAAATGAATAAGCATGGACAGACACGGCGTGGCTCATCCGCATCTCGAACTTGCGTTTCTCTCATAGAGTATACAATTGATCCTATTATGCAAATAGCAAAGGATACAAAGTACAGGTAATGGAACTATAAATATATTTCCAAGAACAGCGACTATTATTTATTACTAACCGTTTCCTGAAATAGAAATATCCCGAACAATAAGGAATAGAAATCAGCAGTGAGTGTCGATAAATTGAACATGAGCGCTGACGTTTTTTGAAGGACCACCGTCACGAACGAGTAAAATATGAACATGGAAACTGCGAATAATGCAAAATATCCAATAGTCGACCCATCCCACGTTATCTTCGCAAGGTTCTCCTGTTCAAATAATGCTCTAAAACCCAATATATCGCGTTGAAAAATAATTTATATTATCTCTTACAGTTGGACACCAGACACTATGCATCCAAATAATCCCAACATTCCTAAATATTCAATCCTCGAGTGTTGCTTTACTAGAAATTCCTCAGCCACGTTACAAATTGCATAGAGAAGAGCCGCGCAAAGGCACAGAACATCACCCAACACTTTATTAGAGCCTCCTGCAATTTGATAATTCTCATTTTTATATTCAAATAATTATTTTACCTTCTAAACCCTTTTCTCCGAGAGCATCCGCCCAAATAACGCAAGCAATTCCTATCAAACATATAGTTACACCTAAAATTACATATTTCCATATCCTTTGAAAAATCATATATATTTTTTTTACCTATGATATGTGAAGCTAAGTATCTAACCGACAAAAACAACCATGATAACAATAAAACTGTGGGGATTGTTGCGCAATCGAGAAGCTGAAAAATGAATGTTGGATTCGCGAAATTATGTTGTCAATTCATTAATAAAGTTAAAATTTTCATTGAAGAGGCTTATTTATCAGACCTAATTTTTTAACATTTTGCATTTGATTATAATTGAAAATAGATTGGACCAGTAGAAAGTTCACAAAAGGAAAATGGCCGGAATCCGCTTATCTCTGGTGCTTACATTAAAAATCATCAATAATGAATTAATAAAGACTGATCTTGCGAAAAATTAAAGAACAACGATTATTAAATCATTTTTTTTTAAACAACTATACCTACTATTTCTAAGCCCAATTTGAATTATAAATAAATTCGTAGAACCAATAAATTTCCACTTCAAAAGATTTTCACGTGTCTTTCCCGATCTAACCAAAAAGAATCACCTGAACTGATGTCAAATTGGTATACTGATAAGCTTTGACAATCATATAATTGGCTTCAACGTCAATCACCGCCAACACAAAATATCTCCAACCGCGTCGTCTCAGGACTTCAATCAATCCATCGTCGTCACTTCTGCATGCCAATGCAATACAATAAACAAAACAAAGTAGGAAATAATTGGTAAACGATTGTGCTTAAATATGTGATTTTCCATAATTATAATTCTATAATTCAAACCAGCTGGTGCATTCACATTTCGATTCGCTAAAAGTTGTGATGATACTCCTGTCCCGCATAAGCACACCGATAGCAATTGACCAAGCAGTAATGCTTTGAGCGTTCGGCTAAAATCAAATTATTCCTAGCCATATTTAAAATAATTGCACATTATGAATACTAAGCTTACCAAATTTGATTATATTTTATCATTATTAATGACGGCGAATTATACAATCATTTTTATCGTCGACTGGAAAGAAGGTGATAAAAATGATTTATGAATATCAGCAACGAATGTTTTTTGTTTTGATTTCCTGCTGATTCTAACAACAACCAAAAAAACAAATATATTTGAAATTCCGAATTTTGTGTAGTAAAAAATATTGCACACGAAACGATTTTTGGGAGAGTTCATGTCTGTCCCAATTGCACTCTTCCTATCTTTTATTTTATTATCATTATTTCATGTTGTCTAACTTTGTAGGTTTAATCAATTTTGACCAGCATTTGTAGCTCTTAAAAAGTCACAGTTGCTCATTTAATTGAAATTTTGTCACCATTGAAAAGTAACATATTGAGAAGGAAATCCGAAGTGTGCCGTCAGGGCTTAATTTGTTTTATTTTAATATAGCTACATTCTTTATTATCTGATTAAAAAACTTTAAAATTTCGAAAGAAATTATATAGCTGCTCGCGAAAATGCTCGACTACTATTTGTAGTAGTACAATGGCCTTACAAATCACAGATACTAGAATGATGAAATTATAACTTTCTTGACTTCAATTAAATATCTTTTCTGATTTTATACTGCTGCGCGTCCAGATATTATAACACTGAGACAAAAAAGAAAATTACCTCTATTGTTAGTACCGATGAAGCATAAACAACTTTTATATATTGTACTGAGATCGGCCACACGGCCACAAAGGACTCGTTTATTCCTCTTCAATTTGTATTGCCCATTTTTGAGACAACACACATTGATGAGATATAAAAGAGTGGCCGTCCAAATGAGAACCTAATTTTGTTCTAATTTTTCCCTCTTCCATTAGGGACCTATCTCGGAAAATAAATTAAAAATTTAAACAAATCAAAAATAACTCATTTTAAATTTCGCGCCTAAGTAGTACGTTAACAGCTGCGACAAGATAGAGCTAATCTATTTACAGTATCGAGAAATAATTTTTTAAAATTTAAAATATTATCGACTCCAATAATTGAGAATTTCACAATACAAACGTAGAAAACACTCGAAACAATTTTTAAGTATACCAGTAATCTAATAAAGAATTTTAATCAAAGACAGCAGAGATGGGCGCAATTCCGGATTTCCAATTTTATTCCGATTTTCGCATTCTGCAGTTATGTTTTCAGATAATATAAATACCTGATATTTGGATCATCACAACACGGAGAACAATTAATGGCATCCTCATCATCCTCATTGGCATTATTTCTCACTGGTGCACGCCTGAAACAGTCACATATTACACCTGAAAATCCACTACTCACCCAATTGGTCCCTCATACGCCGACCTTGGAATATTCACTCTAACCGAATTCGCCGGCACCGCTCCATTGATCATCTAAAACACTCAAAATCATCAGAATTCTGCATTTGGCTTGTCCCTCACCGCGTAATCGCGCCGCGACGCCGCCTGCAGACAACCCGCGCGCTCCTCCGGCTTCTCCGACGTCACTGCTCCGTAGAAATGGCGCGACGGCGACGACGTCGGCCACTGTGCACCGTTGCGGATAATCGGGCGCCGCTCTTCCGCGCCGCTTATCGATCGGTAGTACGAAAAGGATCTGTCTGCAAATCAATTTCTCGACATCAGCAAGTGCGAGAGCCGCTTATCCGCTCAAAAACTATCATCTCTTATCAATGCGAAGAGCGCCATTACATCGGTTTGTCTTTTAATTTCGTCGCGAAACATGTTAGAAATTAGTTGTTTTCGGCACATTTTGCTGATTCACGAGGTGTGTAATATTCGATTCAAGCGAAACCGCATCTTGTCTGATTTCATTTCGCTTGTTTATTTGCTTGTTTGTTGATATTGTGAGCACAAAATCTTTTTGCAAACTTTTGTGTATTTGTGTGAACGATTGGATTGGAGAATTATTTATTTTTTAAATGAAAAGATGTCAATTGAAATAATTTAAAAAATCCACGATTATTCTCTACTTGTCATATTCTAACAATGAATCATTTAAAATTTTTTTTCGTAAAATGTGGATAACCGCACAGAAACCCATTTGTATGGATTGACGGTCAGCGATAAACTTTATGATACATGCGACTAACCAGCGCAAGCTAATGAATTCGGAGCGCGTTTTCACACATATTTTTTGCCTTTTCTGCATCCACTTGTACTAAGCATTCTCTATGATTAAAATAGATAAGGTGAAGAGACAAAAAAAATATGTCACGACGAAGAACTTTAACCAACGCAAATAAAAATTGACAAGTGTTGTCGCACAATTTTTAAAAATCAAATTAACATATACTCTCTTGAAATTTGAGCTCTGATTTATCATTATAATAAGGTCTCATGGGAGTAGTAAAAGAATTTTTAAAATGTAAATATTTTTCCGAAATCTAATTTTAACATGGATGTTCGAAAATTTCCATTATTGAGTTTTGACGAACAAATTGAATTATAATAGTAAAATAACTTAATTTTATAAATAAATAATTTCTTTGAAGGGTACCGAAACGCTATAATTTTATTATCTTTCCGAATAGAAATTAGCATATACACAAGGCACCTGTAACAATTCATTCAGGAAAATTTAAGGTGAGGAAAATTATTCTCAAATGCGAATAAATGTGAATGATTAAATTAGCTGTAATACGGTTTACAATAACGGAAATGTCTCTCTCTCTTTTTTTCTGGAAAAATTGAACCATTTTAAGTTTGTGCCACTTTTAACCTTGATAACCACTTCAGGTCACATTCATTCGTAAAAACATTGGTTGGAATTTTTACACGTTGATTTCATTTATTGTCCTTTTCAGAGATCGATGCCTAATGGAAGAGCAAAAAATTAGGGGCGGACAAAAGGTCTTGTTTAGACAGCCACACGGCCACTAAGGCCATCGAACCTCTTCCTCTTTTGTTTCTCATCAATATTTTTATTTCATCCATTTTCATTTTTAAATTAAACTTTTCATTTCTTGTCATCAAATAATAAACAAAAAATAGATAACAAAAATTGATGAGAAACAAAAGAGGAAGAGATTCGATGACCTTAATGACCGTTCTATACTGTTTTTGCTTAAATAAATTGAAGAATAGGTTTTAGATGTTGTTTCAATTGTGGAATAAATGTGGAAATTAATAAAAATCATAAAAAGTAAATGAAAAACAATATTTTTAAAAAAGTGCGCCACATTTTGCGGTGGTAATCGCACTTGGCGACGACTATAAATAAAATATATTTTTAGAATAAGTTTGTCTACTTGAAATAGATAAAAAATTATTGAGGAAATTCTAAATAAAATGAAATAAAATGTAAGTTTCCAGATTGGGTTATGAGAATAATTTGATTAAAACAAACGTCAAAACGTAAAGAAGTAAAAGAAAGAAAACAATCTATCAACCAGGCAAATCCATTTCCGAACACAAATTCCACGAGCGATAATAATCTCCATGACCAAACCTATCAATCCAACGAACCGAGGCAGCTATCGCATAGAAAGAGATGCAAATGAGCAAACGAACCTCTCTCGGCCCTCATTTCGTGACTTTAAACACCACCAACGAAGCCAAACTGATAGTAAATAATTAATGAATCCACATTCTTGCCAAAACCACAGAGATTTAAGTTTATCTGCAAGATTCAAATAACTATGATTTAAATGTAAAAATATGCATTCGGCCTGGTTACTACTATCAAGCCCCATATGGATTATAAAAAGCGTTGAAAAATATTCACATACATATGCCACCAATAACAACAACAACAACAAACATAAATATATATGCACTCCCGGTTTTGGTTTTTACGTCCATCGGAACTCTTTTCACACCAAACCGCTTCCTCCTCCCTCCGCATATTTTCATCTTCGGATGCTCTTTTACGATCAGTCGCTGTCTGATTCTTCTTCTCCTTCATAATAATAATCACCATCAACGTCACTTCTTCCAAGAACCATCCCCTCCTCTATTTCTCTTTCTAATATAAATGTGCATGTGCTAGAAGCACTTCTGCTCCTTCTTCTTCATCTTCATCGTAGAGAATTCCTCAAGTGTTTAGTGTTTGTTCGTTATTTCTTCAAACAAGTGAGAAGAAGCCACAACCACTAGTGATTATTTATATTTTTATTCAAAAAAAAATGTGCTTGGAGCTGGTTTGGACACAATGAACCACAAAATTATCATAAAATGTTCGTCTTTTTCTAGAATTGTGTTGTTCAACAAATTTTTGAATATGCGTATTTTGGGTAGAGGAGTTGATCGTGTTAACTATTGTATTTTGTATTTATTACGTATAACATTTTTTGACCGTGTCATTTTCATTTTCCGTGTACTGGTGGTTAGTATCAAATTCAAAATATTTTTTTGCAAAATCAGTTATGATTTTTATTACTGAGATAACATTTTATTTTCCGACAAGAGCTAAGAAAATATATCAAATTGTATTGTCCTTTTGAGAGATCGGTGCCTAATGGAAGAGGAAAAATATTAGAATGGAATGAGGTTCTTGTTTGGACGGCCACTATTTTTTACGAAATAATGGACAGCACACGTCTCTTTAATTCGACCAAAATGGAAGTTTGTCTAATCGCGGGCATTCAAAAATTGTCATTGGAGCGCACTATCAAATTCGCTATTTTTTTTTTAAATAAATTTTTTACTCGAATTTAATTCAAGTAACAAAGTTAAAATGTGCTCAATTTCATCTACAGTTTTTGAATGCCCTGAAAACTGTGGTTATTCTCAAATTCCAAAAAATTTGAGAAGTCATTTAAGAAGAATTCATGGCTATGGGTTCGAGGAGATGAGTAAGTTTGATAATGGTCTTCAGGAACTTCGCACTCGCAAGAACAATGAAACACATGTTCTATTGAATTGTCCACACTGCGATGTTCAATTGAAAAGTGTAAAAGGAATGAAATATCATTGTAAGAATATTCATGGGAAGGTATTCATGCTAATAATTTATATTAAATATAATATTAAAAATTTTAGATTTATTCTGATGGCGAACGAGTGGAATGTGGGATATGCTATGGTAAGTTTGCATCTATTTCAGGTTTGAGACAGCACATGACAAAAGAGCATAACGATAATGGAGCATTTGAAATGGAACACAAAGAATTTGATTGTTTTGAAGATTATATGGTTGTTTATATCTTATTATTAATTATTGGTTCATTTATTATAGATTTGGCGTTCAACAAGAGAGGAACATACGGGAACTTCATTTAGAATTTCATCGTCGACAGATATAAATGGAACACATGTGGAATATAACATATGCCATCGAGTGCGGAAGGGAAATTACAAGCAACAATCAGCGATAAGAGCAGGTCATGAAAATGATAAGATTGATGAGAGATGTACAGCGTATATGAAGGTATATTAATTATTAATATTAAAAATATTATATGTATTTATTCATTAAAGGTTAAAACAGCGGAAAATGGGAAGATTAGTGTTGAGGCGTGCTTCAGTCATTTGAACCATAATATAGATTACGAATCTCTAAAATATAGCTATCAGCAGAAAATAATTATCGAAAAGTTTAAATTTGTTTTAGTGCTAAATAATTTTTAATTCAGATTACTTCGAGACGGTATGACCAACATGCAGATTATTTTGAAATTAAGGGAAAATTATCCACATACGAATAGGCTATTCTATGTCACTACTCAAGATTTGTGGTATTTTATACTAAGCCTAATAAGTTTAACAAAAATATTATTTAAGGAATTTCCGCCATAAAATGAATTATATCCCAGGACGTCTACACGAGAATGATTTAAATTCATTATTAACTAGAATCGATAACGGAGACGTCAACGATGGCTTTCAACTTTATGTGCCACCGAAAGATACAACTGGCAGCGAATTTAAATTAGGTTATACATTTATCATTTGTTTATTTATTGATATATTATGAAAATCTAAGAAATTGACATTTCCAATTTTCTTTTCATAAAAAATAGAAGTAATAAATCTGATTTGATCTAGAAATTTTGAAGAAATATAATGAAAAACAGAGAAATTATTAACATAAATTGAATATTTGTTTCATGATCTCTTTGAGACCATTGAAAATAATTCAAAAATGATCAAATCAAACCTTTCATATTCTTAGATTTTGATTATATATATATATATATATATATATATATTCCGTGGGATTTCAGTAATAATCACCCCACAGCAACTTCAATGGATGAAAGATTACTCTGGTCGTGGTATAACTATAGACGATACCCATAATATTACAAGGTATAATTTAAAGTTAACTACAGTTTTAGCAATGAACGAGTTCGACAAAGGCGTCCCTATAGGTAGTTAATTGTAAAAATCCATTAATTTAATAAACCTTAGCATTTCTTCTGTCCCACACATCTCGATCAAATGATATATCAACGCTTTTTGGATGTATAAAAAAATTAATGCCGACATTCTGCCCGAAAACATTTATGTCTGATGAAGCATCAGCGTTTTGGAATGGGTACATTCAGGTCAGTAAATAAATATTTCTTTTAAACAGATTTTTAAGGTATTCCCAGAAAACCAAAATATTACCAAAAAATTGTTATGAATGTTATACTAAAAGAACCATTACAGCAGGAAGTAGACAGGATGTGGCAAAGTATGTCTGACATGCTCATGGTAGAAAACAATGAGGATGCCAGCAAATTCATGGAGTATATGGAGACATATTATTTAAGTAATGATTTTTTAATTACTCTGTAGATTATAATTTATAGCCAAAATGCAGCAATGGAGCAACTCCCAGGATCATAGGTATTCGCCAGTACATACGAGTATGTTGGCGGAATCATGGCACTGCAGACTTAAGGTACCATGTGATATCATTGCATATGTACAATATATGCTAAATATATTATTTCGTGGTCCATAGTTTTGTTCTATATTTTCAGATTCGAATGCTGGCAAAGAAGGAAAATATCCGAATAGATACGCTTTTGCACACACTGTATACCGCGATAAGCGACATTGCTACGTCTAATTTAGTTTACGTAAGTGAAATACTTTACTGCGAGAATTTTTTTTCATTACAGAGGAAACGGAAGCTCGCAGCAGGTAGCAGTCGACGATCAAAGACTCATCAGACCCATCGCTCTGCAGTAGAATTTGCCGGAGACAGTCCGCCACCAATATCGAAGATTGATAACGAGTGGTTCGTTCCATCGACGTCCAATCGTGATATTCACCATACAATTACGGATAACGGATCATGCAGATGCGATGAAAATGTGAGTATATGAAGTTTATTTAGAGTGTTTTAGTGTTTTTAGAACAATGTGCATTGCCAAATTTGCCAAAGTTGTCCATATCGATTCAAATGCACATGCTTGGACCAACGATCTGGAGTTTGTTGTATACATATGCATTTAATATCGCTATATGGAGGTTCTTACAGATAAATATTTGATTTTATAATTATGTTTTACAGATTTGGACCCAAATAATAATGTCGAAGAATCGATATTGAACATTGAAAATGACGATGACGATAGCAACAATTGCGATATATCTGTGCGATCGTCATCAACTCAACCTCCAGATGAATTTATATTATCCAAAAATATTTCGAAACATAGAGTTGATGATGACCGTACAAACATTGATAATAGTTCTCATGACGATTGTTTAGGTTTTTCGGAACAAGGTTCTTCGAATGGCGGAATATCATCAGAGAGGGAAACAATATACGAAGAGTTTAATAATTTAAGAGCTGTTTGTTATATTATTTCAATAGAAGTTGTGATGTCTTGTATTCTAGATAGTGGATGCAGGCTTTGAAAGATCTCTGGTAGATGCAACCTTTAGAAATGAATTTATTAATGCAAGCATGCCGCTTCAACACTATGCACAAAATCACTTATCTCGTAATGTATGTTCACTGGCACCGCGAATGCTTGTCACAAGAAATTCCACTCACGCACCTGCTCGAGAATATGGCGTCCAAAAATTGTTATCGGTTAGGAAATATGCCTATGCATGCGCGCATGTAATGTTTTATTTACTTTCAGAAGTCCCAAGTTATAAAAAGAAGGAGACTAAATTAAATTGAAATTATTTATTATAAACTTATAATAAAGACTTTACTTGAAAATAATGTGTATAATAAAATTTTTACAAGATGGAAACTTTCGTTCTCGTTATTAAGAAAAAATCTGAAGTTTTACTCAATGGAATGGAAATGATTTTTTCAAACGGACGACGGAAAACGGAAGATGGAAGATGTAATTCTGCGCAACCCTGATAGTTACCTCACAAATGACATTTGATTAATATAATATATTTTTTAATAAATTATATATATATATATATAATATTCTTTATTTACAAATTAAAAAATTATGTTTTATAATGAACAATTAGACCCATCCATTTTCGTATCCACACTGACAGTTACTTGTTTGAAAATCTGTTTGATAATAATGCTGAAATAAGGTATTTAATATTTGATAAAAATATACATTTACCTTTATCTAGTTATCTAATTTATTTGTCACCTTTAGAAGCCCGTTGTGAATTCAAAAATCAAGATTAAAAATATTCCATAAACTTGCAACCTTACATAATATTCTGAAAGAAAACACATTGTTGGCTCATTAAAAAACATTTTGATATATAAAACCGGTCGGTGGAATGGAAAAGACTAAAATAGCTAAAGAAAAATAATTTTCCTTACATGCTGGACAAACTCCTTAATCGCAAAAATAATTTAAGTTTATTATCTTCAACATGCTAGCAACCTTTCTTAAGCCATAAAATTTGTTAAGTATTGGTATAATTCATCTATATGAACAAATTCTTTTAACAAGACAAATATTTTATATTTTTATACAAACAATTTTTCTTTAATGTTAGACTCACAAAGATAATATCTAGAAAAAAAACCACTTATTTTAACTTTAGGTTATTTTTAGTTTAAATATTGTCTATTGTCGATTTAGTTTAAATATTGTCTAATGAGCCAATTGGTATAAAAATAATTACAAACGCTAAAAACATATACCTTCAGATATTAAATCTTCTCTATTAAGCAAAGTCCATGCTTTGATATCATATAATGTTGTTTCTGTTATAACGACGATCGCCATAGATCTAAAAATATCAAATTTAAAACATAACGAACCAATTCTTACCATTTATTATGAATTCATCACATTCACATCATTTCCGGATAAACTTAACCTCGGAAATAGTATAATCTGTGCTCACGGCAGTTACAATGCTATAAAAAATGTCAATATCCTCTGTAAATTCATTATATTTTAAAGAAAAAAAAAT
Source organism: Caenorhabditis plicata (assembly GCA_963931815.1). NCBI lineage: Eukaryota > Metazoa > Nematoda > Chromadorea > Rhabditida > Rhabditidae > Caenorhabditis > Caenorhabditis plicata. The sequence continues at coordinate 19,610,991 of OZ007492.1, read as the reverse complement.
TAATTAAAAAAAAATAGCGAATTTGATAGTGCGCTCCAATGACAATTTTTGAATGCCCGCGATTAGACAAACTTCCATTTTGGTCGAATTAAAGAGACGTGGACAGCACACATTGAAGAGAAATTGACGAAAAAGTAGTTTGTGGCCGTGTGACCGCCTATCATTTGTTCTTCTATTTTTATTCTTCCATTAGGCACCGATAAAATAACTTATTGCCCTTTTCAGAGATCGGTGCCTAATGAAAGAGCAATAAAAGAAGAGAAAACCACACGGCCACAAACAACATTTTTCTCAATTCCTCTTAAATATGTGCAACCCATAATTTCGTAAAAAATAATGTCCGTCTAAAAAGAGAGGCCGTCCAAACGAGAACCTCATTCCATCCCTATTTTTCTCCTCTTCCATTAGGCACCGATCTCTGAAAAGGACAATACTTAATTAATAGTTCTCTAAATTATTTTTTGATGGACTCTTTCATGTAAAAATTATTTTACACTCTTTTAATTAAAAAACCAGGAATTTAAATTCAAATTAATAATTAATGAATTATTTTACCTTATCTCAAAACCAGGCTGATTCAGATAATATAAATGAAGCTAAAAAATCAAAGATTTTCACTGCATCACTATAAATGCGAGCAACTGGTTATTTTGGATATCTCACGTGGTTAATACGAACAGAAAGATCATTTACGAAACAAACAAATTTAGTGAAGCAATCAACAAAAATAATTTATATCCAATAAAAATGAAATGATATTGGATACATATAATGAATATGTAACTGAAAAAATTTAATGAATTCACTACATCGTGTAGTAATATATCAATTAAATATTCAATTTCATAAAATAAAAATAAGCTCATTGATATAAATATATTAAATAGCGTGTTATAAGGAAAATAATTAATTTATTGTTCATTAATAAATGAAAATAAACAATGGATGATCCAAAAAGTGCAACAACTTCAAGAAGACCAGTGGTACGGGGTTCTGCGGAACCAGGCAAGTATTTTTAACTAGTTAACACTTAAAAATATGATGAGAGGGTAATTTTAACTTTGTCCTTTTATGTATTATCAATAATCGTTATCATTGCAATTTTACAGGTTCATTCGAGGATGATAAACCTAAAACCATAGGGGTAATTGAATTAATTAAACAATGGATCCATTGGGTGTTGATTGTGCTCGGGTGATGATCATATTTAAATCACAGCCTCTACATTCATTTATACTATATGAAATGATTACAATAACATTTCTTAAAATATACTCTTCACCGAGCAATATTGACACAAGAATCCCGTTGATCTAATGTTATTTATCCAGGAGAAGATTCAAATGACAGTAACCAACATGATCTCAATGTTCATGGCAATTGTGCATTCCCTCCATACTGTTTTTGAAGCAATCGCAGATGTGTTCATAAAAATTTACCGTATATTCCTGTTTTGTTATAGGAAGCCAGCTATCGCAAAAGAATTAATTGTTACCACATTCCATTTGATTAAAGTGTCCTATGATGCTGAAATATGGTCATGGTCCCAGATATTCGAAGTATGAGCGTTTTTAATGAATAAATATTCAAACATTGTCGTTTCAGATACTTAAAAGTCAATTAGTGACACCCATGACCAAACAGGCACCTCCGACGGATAAAAAGAAAAAGAAAACATCAAAAACGTCGAAACCTAAGAAAGCATAAATTGTTTGAAGCAACATATGAAATTTATGAAAAATAAAAAAATGACAGATAACAAAAACAGAAAAATAACATTTAAGCATTAACACGACGATCATTGAAGATCGAAGACTTGTACGAAAGTTCCAAATTCAACTTTCTGAGTACTTCCAAATCATTATCATAAGATTTCGATGGGACTTGAGATGATCTGAATATTAAAATACTTTAAATATGAACGGTTATTTTTTACGTTTTCGAAGTCCAAACAGTTCTTCCTCTCTTAGCATATTCACTTGCAATATACATTGGACTTGGGAGAGAAGTCGACATGGAAACTATTTGATGATGGTGGCAGAGTGAATAAGTTAAGTCTTCAAGTTTATCCATTGTTGTTTTACAATCATCATAAACCACTGTATAGCATGGAGTTTTAGCACTTCCCTGAAAAAGTTTATTTCTGTAAATTAGATGGACTCTAACCTGAATAGTTGTATGAGAATTGAGATAGAATTGTTTATAAGAAGGATGTGTTATTTCAGAATCCACAACAACTCCTGGTGGAATGTTTTGATCATTTGCACGATCACGAGGATTTATCTAAACACGAATATATTGTTTTATACTTGAATGAAACATTTTTACATTCGTTTTGAACAAGCGAACTGAATGCTGTTTGGAAACAACGATATATATTAGCTTTGTTGATTCGCATCCCATTTGTTTAAGAGTTTCCTTAACTAATGGAATTTCGAAAGCTAGAATAGAGGAGAAATTTCCTTCGGACGGATTGCTTCGATAAATGATAACACGTTTTGGCGGAGCACCATTATTGGTTTTAAGATACTTTTCAGCACAATTCTTGATTATTTCTTCAGTGCAGTCATACGCCTAGAAATTGTTTCTGTAGCTTTTAAAGGTTTACACGAGATTTACATCATTAATATGGCTCAACGTGAAAATAAAATCTCCGATAAATTCATCCTTGCTTTTTCCATTGCATGAGTACTGAAAAACTTTTTTAAACTTTATATAAACTTTCTCATACCCCAATAGCAGTAGGGTCAAGATAAGCACTGGTATGAGAACCACCACCACCTCCCCCTTCATTTTGCGAACTACAGATACCAATAATCAACTGATCATTCGAAAGAATGTCATTAATGATACTGTAATTCAATCCACCCATTTTCATATTCGTCTTGGACAGAACGTTATCGAGCGACAGATATCTCTTATCTCTAACAATGGATGAAGCAACTGACATCCTCATATCCTGCGTGGTAACTTCATATTTACGTTCGAGGTATTTCATCATAGCTAAAATATTAAACATTAATATTTCGATTGTCCAATAACTTACAGTGAATATTCTTGATTGAATCATCAGTGATAAACAAAACATATTCACACTTATATTTAGCCAAGGTTGCCATTTTATCGTCAAAGTCAGCATGCGAAATCATATCAACTTCCGTTGGTTGCGGAATTCGCATCCCTTTTTGGCAGCAATTATTATAGAACAATTTGACGAAATCACTTAAACGTTATATATATATATTATTCATTTCAGAGATCGATGCCTAATGGAAGAGCAAAAAATTAGGGGCGGAGAAAAGGTCTTGTTTAGGCAGCCACACGGCCATTAAGGTCATCACGTCTCTTCCTCTTTTGTTTGTCATCAATTTCTGTTATCTATTTTTTGATGACAAGAAATGAAAAGTTTAATTTAAAAATGAAAATGGATGAAATAAAAATATTGATGACAAACAAAAGACGAAGAGACGTGATGGCCTTCGTGGCCGTGTGTCTGCCTAAACAAGACCTTTGCCCCGCCCCTAAAATTTTCCTCTTCCATTAGGCATCGATCTCTGAAATGAATAATATATAGTTTTTATAAATTCATAAATAATTTCAAAAATAATTGAAATCAAAAATTTTGATTTTTTATAAAAGCTTTCAAATAGTATAGTGAAAGACCATCGTGTTATGTCATTTCGTCTTACATCGACTGTTTTCAAAATTATTAAAAATTTCAATAAACCTCGTTTCAAAAATTACCTTAAATCACGACTGTTAAATCTTGAATTATTTCTATCTTGAACACCATAACAAGCCCAAACATTAAAGCTAGCTGGTTTTATAAATTTCGAATTCTTAGGAATTCTCCATTTTCCTTGTTCTGACCGAACTGGTGCCTCGTAGTTCAATCTAACTCCGCCCAATTCTCTTCCGCTACACTAAATAAAAGTATTCCAAAAATAATAAACAAAAGAACAAACAATAAGTGGATTATCATACAACTTGATTCCCAAGTTTGAACAAACACTATGCTTACTAAACAATCCACCGGAATTCATACCACTCATTATCAATCCTTGTCTCTTTGTTGGTACAACAGCACATTCCTGTATAAAATGCATTTATGAAATATAGCTTATGTACTTAGTTAACCTTTGTTGTCAGCTGACTCTGCGCGGACGTCAACTGATTGATTGATACACGTTGATTTGGCGAAACCATCAACAACTCCATTGGATAAAAGTTTGAATTTCCTCGATATTTAGCTATAGCCAAGTTAAAATTTGGATATTTCAAGTGGATCTTATATTTTTCGGCAAAATAGTCCGCTACGGTAATTTGTGATTCGTCACTTTTTGCGAACTTGGCTGACAATGCAGTTTCACGGTGAATTCCAGTTACTTGCAAGTGTCGCACCTTGCCCATGTAATTTGAATAACAATCTAATCCTTTGATAACCTTCGATGCCTTATCGACGTCGGTTGCCATCAACCCACCGCTTGACTTTGGATTGCATATCGCCACAACCTTATCTATAAGCGGCTGTTCAAGGTGAAACGCAGCCACAATTGCTGAAAATTTTTAAACTTAAATAGACATCATCCTGAATGTACCGTCAACAACAAGTGATGGGTTATTGTTATTTCTTCCATTTGGACCTTCAATGAAATTAATGGTCTTTCTAATTCCAGGAATAAGAGCTTTTCCATCTCCAACTTGTTTAAAACGTTGATTTTCAGAATCAGATGGTCGTAAAATAAAAACTTTTCCACCACCAAAGCATGCAAATCGATAACTATAATTTCTAAAATTGTACTAAAATTCATTATTTTGCACCTATCAAATAAGAATGATTGATTCAAAACAAGATCAACAAATTGCTCAAGTGATCTATCATTCTGCTCAAGGTTTGGATCAGCCGTTCGTGTTAAAAGATTCTCACGGGACAAAACAATCTATAAATAAAATTGTTGTAAAAACTATAGTGTATGTCAAAATAGTTGACGACGCAATCACGCTGCAAATGCGGCATACTAAGTAAAATTCATTTTCAAATCGATTATTTTAATAATTTTTAATTATTAAACGTGAAATATAAGCAATAACAATTAAAAAATGTCACAAAAATAAATTAAAATAATCGATTTGAAAATGAATTTTACTTAGTATGCCGCATTTGCAGCGTGATTGCGTCGTCAACTATTTTGAAATACACTATAAAATCAACAAACCTTCTGGCGATCAGCAGAATAAATTTCAACTTTAATATTATGTAATTCATGTAAATCCTTATTTTGCATTTTGGCTCCATCGATTTCGAAAACGTGATTTCTTTTCTTGCTTTCTACTGGTACGTTCGTCAAAATATCATGAGTAGTGAATAAACAACTTTGACCATCATAGATAATATCACATCCCTTTTCCAACCAAAAGAATTCTGGATTAGCATCAACAATATACTTTAATATTTCGGAACATTTTTCATGACGATCCAAAACAACAAAACTGCAAAGGAACAGTGAAATAATAAAACAAAATATAAAAATAACTCTTCGACTCCTTTTTTGGTAAAAACAACTTCTTTTTCGTTTCCCAATATCGCCGAAATATGAATTACATAACAATACACTGTGGTATCTTTCATAAGTTCCAGTCCAAATATATTCGTTTGTACCGATATCGGTCTACCGCATGAGCCAGGAGCAGTTGGTATTTCCATAATTTTAACGCCTTCTTCAACATGAAGCTGCATGAGACGTCGTTTACATGCGTCCCTGGTTGTTTTATTTAACGAATCTGATATCAATTATTGAATAGTTTATCGTATATCAAACCATATTGTAGTGGATTAGCAGGTGATGCAATAGGTGGAGCAGGCGGCGCTGGTGGAAGCGGTGTGGCAGGCATTTAACAATGAAAGTATATCTAAATTTGTTAGTTGAAATAAAAATAAAATCGAAAAAATAACACGTATTGTATCTGGTACCATCAGGAACACGCATTTTTAATTTAATATAACCGGTATGGAAGTTTTTGGTGTTGTAGCCACGAATCGCGGCGTCAAAAATTTTTATGCAGTTTATAAACAGTTTGTATCAGGATAGGCGGAATTCCGGCAATTTTTCGATTCCGAAATTGAAAAAATTCCCATATCTGCGGGCGGAATAGAATTTAAACTTCCAGAAAACGAAATTTCTCAATCCAAAATTTCCTATTCCGTCCATCACAAATATTTGCTCTTAAAAATTGGTTTTTCTGTGAGAGACTGACAGTTAACACTCAAAATAAGTAATATTAACAATTTTTAATAAAAATAAACAGTTATCAATGAATAAGCCGTTAGGAATTTACTTTAAAAGCTTGAAATAATTTCGAAAATATTTATTGATCGGAATTTGAATTGGTAACGCCGATTACTGTATTTTAACAAGTTTAGAATATCGAGACACACCATGAGCTCGTATTCCTTACCCTTTAAATCGATACTGTAGTTGAGTTCATTATTTTAGTTTTTTTTCCTTTTTTATTCTCAAGGTTATTTTTGTTTAAATCAAAACCATTAATAATAATAATAATTTATCGTATCGAGTAACAATTAAAATATTTAATTAAATAAAATTTCACATAAAAAACCAACAAATTCGGAAAACATACATATAATACATTAATTATTAATAATTAAAACTTATTTTCAAAGATGAAACAATTTAAAATACTATTTGGGATGTATTATAACTTAAAACATATAAGTAGTAAGTTTCGTGGAAAGAAATAACAATTGGTAAGCCCGATATTGGCAGAGATTATGCGAACATGAGTGGCACAAAATTGAAAACAATTTTTTACTACTAATAATATTATCATTATTATTAGTATTGAAGCTCTAAGCGCTTGGAGGTGCATAATTTGGTTGAGTTGACACAAAATAGTCATCGAAAAAGTGGTATAGTGTATCAAAGGTAGGCCGGCGGTCGGGATTCTTGTCCCAGCATTTGAGCATGACTTCTTCATATATCTGTTCGGGGCATCCACGTGGCATCGGCATCCTGTAGCCAAGATCGACTTGCTCAACTACTTCCCGATTATGCATTCCTAAAAAATTGATTTATTATTTTTATTAATCTAAATTCAACCAGGATAAGGCACTTGTCCCTTCGTCATTATTTCATACAACAATATTCCATAAGACCATACATCACTCTTTACGGTAAAGTTTCCACAAGTTGCCGCTTCGGGAGCAGTCCACTGCAAAATAAAATTATTAAAATTCCAAATGAAATCAACTGAAACTACCTTTATAGGGAATTTCGCTCCAGTTCTTGCTTCGTAAATATCTTCCTCCATTAATTTTCGTGCCAATCCAAAATCGGCAACTTTAACAACGGGGACGCCAGAAATCTTGTCACCAACGAGCACATTTCTCGCGGCCAAATCTCTGTGCACTAATTTTCGTTCTTCCAAGTACATCATACCATTGGCAATCTATAATTTGTATTTATAAAAATATTTAATAGCAAGATATCTAAAAAATATTAAGTACTAAATACAGTTTCTGTTAGTGAGTTACAGCTACAGTTTACTTTAATTATATTCTTAGCCTGTAAACGTCTTATTTCAAGGTTTTAGATAGCTGTGTACCAATTCACGAAAGAAAACTAAACTAATGTATGGTAAATATACCTGAAAATTTAGGAGACATGCTTAAACATGCAGTATTTTTAAAAGACGCATATATACATTTATAGATTAGTATTATGTAAATATGGCACGATTTCTATTTTGCAATCAAAATGTAGAGTAGCAATATTAAAATTTTATACAATTAATAAATGACAAACAAACCTGTGCGGCCATATCAACGAGAGCTTGTATTCCAAGTGTGTTGCCATCATTTCTCAAATAATGCAGTAACGATCCATTGCTCATATACTCCGTAATAATATAAAATGGTTCTTCCCTAGTGCACACCGCATACAGCTTGACAAGATTCGGATGATCGCATTGTTTCATAATTTGAGCTTCTCTTAAAATTATATACGATTTTTGCAATATTATTTCCAAAATGTAACTGTAAGAAAGCTTCCGGTGACATAGTTCCAGGTTTCATCGTCTTGATAGCGACCTCTACAATTCCACGCCATTTTCCATACCATACCTAAAGTAATCCATGTAATACGGGATAAAAATAATTATTACCTCTCCAAAGTTTCCGTCTCCCAACTTTCTCTTTAAATGCAGCTGATTCCTTGGTATTTCCCAATTTTGCTGGGTATCATGTGAAAGGTCTGGTCTTGTTGGTGCTAACCTTGGAGCTGGGAACGTTAACTGGCAACACAGTCCATCAGCCATGTCTGGGATTAATGTGTTAAAATTTTTATTTTATATTAAACAAACCTGTATAATATCTAACAAGTTCTTGTAGAGTTCTAAATGTTCTTCGTGTTGTTATGAAGAACCCTTGATCGTGGTCAAGTCTTTTGATCTTATAATGCTTTACTGATCCTTAAATAAAAAACATTTGACATAAATCAATAATTTATTATGAAACCTCCTCCTCTATTATCATCCGAGTCCCTAATTGTTAAAGCAAACTCGCGACCATCTGCTTCTCTCTCACGGATCAGGAAGGTACCTTTAGGCAGATTCGACGAGAGCACCAATCTCTCGGCACGATTCCTTGGAATTTTTCCGGCGTACCATCTAGAAACCGTCGAATGCATTCCATAACCAGACTCGACTTACTCTTCACTTTCAATCGTTTGTTGCCTTGCGACAAAATTGCGTGGAACATATCCAGTTTGGCCCGTTCTTTGGTGTCGTACATACCACCAATCAGAATTACTAAACAAATCGATTAATAATTGCAATCGTCTTCGATCGCAGAAGAGAAAAGAAAAACCTATTGTCTAATAAATACATGACGTCTCCCTTTTGGAAGCTTAAATCTCCGTCGGCTCGAGATTCATATTGATACAAGGCAACGAGAATCTCACGTTCTTAAACAGAAATTAAGAGTGTTGATGAAATTATATTCCCCAACCTGATCCACGATTACCAATACCTGAATCACTTCCAGGTGCCAAAGATATCTGCTGTTCATTTATTGTGTTATTGACATGATAAACTGTTTGCTGTTGAGGAGTGACGAATCTAAATGAAACAAAGAAAATATTTTATTGTTTCTCAAACGAAACTTAAACGCCAACCTCGACGTATCAATTCTATCAGAAATTCCAACCTCGCTGCCTCCACTACGACGTTCTTTTGAAAACAAACAGCCCATGGTTGTTAATTAAACTGCAAATAAGATTTCAATTTAGGTAATAATTATGCCGAGATAAATACCTGTTGTTTCAAGTAAAACCCGCTAGTATTTGTTAATTGCGACCATGTATTATTAATTCAGGTTAATTTTCTATAAAAATAGATGTGCATATTAGTCATTAAGAAAACAAGAGTTAAAAACGAAAAACTGAATGGTATGCAAAAGCACTATATTTTTGAGAAGAGTAGAGAGGAAGAATTATATTTCGTAGCGGCAATGATAATACAATTATTGATTTAAAAAATTAGAAAATTATGAAAATACAAGGGACCATAATAATTGGCTTTCATAATAGAAAAGAGAATGGACGTGACCTGCAAATCGTGAAAGTTAGACCAGATAATAACTGTGTGGCGGGTTGCAAACGGACACACTTTCTATTTTAAAAATTTTCAGATCTAATAATTTATGGTTTCGCAACAGAGTCTAGACTATCAATATTAACGGGATTCTTAAAAGAAAGTCCAGTAAAAATTCTGTTTCATATTATCCATCACTATCATTGAACAATGAGGTAATTTCTCAATTGTACGAGTAAATATGTTTCTAGTTATTTAATTTGGAGTTCTTCTGCATTTCGTTGTAAAAACTAATAGGTTTATTAACAAAAAATTTGATAAGGAGAAGGTATATAATGTTCATATATTGTAGATTCAATGCACATTTTACGTGAAACATCGAAAATGGCACAATAAATATATTCCTATGAGCCGTATCGCATAAACACAATGCAGTTCCTCCTGTTTTACACTCTTTAATTCTTTTCTAATGAATAACAAAACAATTCGTAACACAAACTAAGGAATTATGAAATATTTATGTTTTCTTTCATAAATTGCTCTCATAAAAACTATTATAGTTTTTAATGGGCCGTAAATTCTCTATCAATTAATATTGAAAATCGATTAAAGATTGCACATACAAAAAACTGAGTCCATTATCAAGCAAAAAGTTTCAAACATGCGTTCAATAACGATAGTATCAATAAAAACTAAAATGATATATAATTCCAGGCATCGTTAAAATCAAGCAAGGTCGGAATGGAAGAGGAATAAGAAAAAATTTATATCAAGGTCGTTAAGAGACGAGCGAAATCCAATTGAATGCCGAAGTTTGCAGAACGTTCAGATATGAATGGTATACAGAAAACAAATATGAGCTTATTCAACGCTCATGTGCTCTCACAATTGAAAAGCAACCAAACGAAACAATTGACACCGTGAATGGTATATTATTCAGTATTATGATGATGTAGAGCAGGCACAGCACGCTGCTTGTCTGGCCCGGAATAAAAAAAAAACACGAATCGGCACAATCCGGTCGTATTGATTTGTTCGGAAACATGATACATCAAAACATAATACGCCATATGAGATGTCATCAAAAATTGGTGTTTTAATAATTGTAAATGTCTTGTTTTCTTTTAAATAATAATAATCAAAGTAGGATGCATGAAAGGGGACGACAACAACAACAATAAAAATAATAAAGAAGAAGCAGGTCAATGATGATTGTTATTGAAATGATATCAGAATCATTCAAATTATCACTTATTCTGCATCACTCAAATCGTTTTTGCAAAATGATTGATTCGATTAAAACGTGATTGGGAGTAGCTTCAGTAGAGATCCAGCTGATTCATTCCAAATTGTTACAAAAACGGATTATTCCCAATCAAATGTATGATTTAAATTTATACACAGAGGGAGAGTGGGAAAATTAAATGAATTGTAGATGATGAGATGAGTTAGTTTCAATTGAGGCGTCAATTCGATTAAATATCGCTTGTTTATGTTTATTTTAAAAAGTTATTGACAAATTTTGATTTTTTTTCATATCATAGGAACCAAAATATCTTATTATAATCGATTTATTTGATAAAGTTTTAATAACGTTAACACTGCACTGCCACGAAGTATGCAGCATGTTGCAAAAGTTCACGCACCAATTGAATTTAAAAAAAATGAAAACACGCCCTTCATTTATTAATTTCCAGTATTTAAACTTTTTAATTACAGCGTATCTTTATTAAATTTGATGTACTTTCTTGCTTAGAATCGTTTATAATAATTTATTAATTGTATTAAGTTTGTTTTAGGCTCCTCAAAATGTTTTAGAACCAAAAAAATTAAGTAAAAAAAGGGCGCGTTAAAATTAACTCCCTATGAAGCTAAAAATATGGTCGAGCTCAAGTCTTCAATAAAGTTGTTTCCTATAAATTAAATTTAGCATAGTTAAGGTAATAGATTCAAAGATTCCAGAATTCACGTTTTGCTTCGTTATAATGCTTAAATATTGTCCTTTTCAGAGATCGGTGTCTAATGGAAGAGCAAAAAAGAAGAACAAATGATGGGCGGCCACACGGCGACAAACAACTTTTTCGTCAATTCCTCTTCAATGTGTGCTGTCCATTATTTCGTAAAAAAAGAGGGCCGTCCAAACGAGAACTTCATTCCATCCTAATATTTTTCCTCTTCCATTAGGCACCGATCTGAAAAGGAAAATATACAAAATTCATCATTTTCATTTGGCCTGTGACAAGGTATGAAACACGATGATATTTAATATTCTCCTTTAAATGTGTAAGTTTCAGAGTATGTCCTCCTAAAAAATGTATTTACAGCTGTTTAGAATTTCAGTTTAGCTGGATTTAGCACATCAAATTTAACGTCTAAACTAAACTATCAGATAAGATAATGTGCTTAGAGATAGTATGCTAATTTATTTTATTGTTGTTTAAGATAATAATGTTAAAAGTTGGGACAAATAATCTATAATAAAGCGTGTAAACTTGAAAGAATAACTTAAAAAAACGAAATTATCATTTTCATTAGGCGTGGTTAAGGAATCATTTAAAAGTTGCCTAGTATTTAAAAAATTCGCGACTAAAATTATATTTATTAAGTGTAAAATAATGCATTTCGAATGTTTAACATGAAAGATATTGGTAAATATATAAACAAATTAAAGCTAACGAAATAAACTTTTACGTGCTAGAGTCTTTCAAATAATAGTATTAAATGATTTGAAGAAACATGTACAAAAAGTAATTTGCAAAGAACAAATATCTTTTACAACACTTTTGATTATTTTCGTTGTTGTGTTCGCAACATTACACATAAACAATAAAGAACATCAAGCTGATTAATACTGGCACAAATCATCTTTTGGGAATTGCCTAATTCCCAATAGTATTTCGAAGAATAGTTTCTGGCAACAATTGAAACCACCTGTTCTCAATACAAATTCAAGGTCAATTAGACAAACGAGAAAATGAGTTGGTACCAAATTGCAATTTTAATATGGTTATTATTGGTTATTATCGATGAGCAATCGATTGAGTGTTGTTTGAGTTGAATTGGAAACGAAACGGCCCGACAGGCACAAAGATGTGAAACAGCTGATACGCTGTTCGTTCATAATTTGAATAATTATTATTTATGTTGTTTGATTCTAATCTCTTGCATAAATAATATGATGTGAGTAAATATTAAAAAGAAGCATACTTTGTTATGGGAGTGTCGGGTCAATTAGTCATATAATAATGATTACCTAATAGTTTTAGTTCATTACAGCTAATATCCTTGCCAATTGTATTTATTTTAGACGTTTTAATAGCACTAATACGAATAAGTTGATAAAGTAACAGATAGCTAATTCGACGAAAATGGAAATTAGTGTAACCTTAAATTTCCGTGAATTTTTAATACAAAAAGAATTTCCACAGTGCGTCAATGTAAATCAGAAATATTCACTTGAAGCTTCATTATAAACGTTTAAATATTGTACTTTTCAAAGGTCGGTACCTAAAGGAAGAGGAAAAGAATGGACTCGTTTTGCCGGGAGTGAGATTAAACTCACACGAATGACGAGGATCGAACTGTGCCGTAGACGTGACTGTGTTTTCGTATTGTCGTAAAATAAAATGCTCACTTATTTAATATTGTTTCGAAATATTTTTCTTATTTTTAATTTGTAGTGATTAATTGTCCAGTTGATCATCAAATAAATTAATTCTATCAATATTAAGAATAACTCGTCATTCGTGTAAGTTTAATAAGTTTAATTGAACTCCACTCTTCTGTAACTCATCGATGTGTTTTGTCTCAAAAAATAGGTAAGACACATTGAAGATGAAGAGGTGGAAACGTATTTGTAGCCGTCGAAACGAGACCATCATTTTTGCTATTTTTCATACTACATTAGGCACCGAAAAGTACAATATTCAAAAATAATTAATTTTCAATTGGAAATTATCAACAAAACGAGACCAAAATTGCTGTTTTGTTTGAACGCAACAATTCGTAATTGTCAAGTAATAAAATGTTTATGCGATATTCCAGAAAGGTCATCATTTTCTAATCTGTAAAAATATAGAATAACTGATGATTATATATTGTACATTTCAGGAATTGGTACCTCATGGAAGAGAAAAATAGAGTAAAGAGTAATTAAAAAAGGGAATGCTAACTCCTTTGTGGTCGTCCAAACGAGAACCTTTTTTCTAATTTTTTTCCTCTAAATTTTAAATTCATTTGATTTAGATCGGATTTAAACGAGAAGGTATGACCTCTAAAAGAGTTTCAAATAAAATCGATTGGAAATTAAATTATCTTTAAGTTTGAAATAACTCATAAATAAATTTGAAAAAAAGTAAAATAAAGCCGAACCAATAAACGCGACGGCCACACGAAATGCTTGAATTTGAATGTGAGCGGTGGTGCGTGACCGTCATCCGCAAGTAACGAATATATATACCAACTGGCGTGGAGATGGAGAACGACGACCACCACACAAACGGAGAGATCGTGGGTAATGCAGTGATGGCAAAAACACATCCAATTTGTTGTTGTTGTTGTGGTTATTTATGTTGAAATCGGACATTCGAAGTAGCCCCTAGCAGTGCTCCTTTAATGGGCGAGTTATTTAATAAATTCTGAAATTCAACTCCAAAACCACATTTTACTTATTCATTAGGTTTTTAGTGCTAGTTTGTCTGCATTTATTATTTTTGAATATTCTTAAAGTGCATGTTTCAAAGGTTTCAAGCTATCAAAAAGAATAAGAAGTCATTTTGAATCAATGAAGAAGAGAGGGCTTTCGGTTTAATTCAATAATGGTTGGATTATCAAGAGGGGAACGGAGAAATACTTCAATGGGTGGTTCGTATTTAGATGAATGAGATGTGAGTGGACTCGATTAATTTGATTGGTCAATATGCTCACCCAATTCTATTAATTTATGCCTTGTAAGAAGCTGTTTAAAATGAAATCATTCACATAATCATGTTTTTAAAGCGTATAGAAAAACAGCAATTGGAATAATAAACTAAATTTGAGAGTTAAATAGGAAAATTACAATTTAAAATATGTCAAAAAAGAATAAATACATTGTATTTGACGACAGTTTCGTGATTTCGTCATGCTATTTCACACAACGCTAATTCTTATTTTTGATGGTTTAATATCACTCAATGCACACCAGAACAGAAAAGTTTGTCACGATGTTTGAAAAAAACACCAATGCTGCTGTAAATTTTCCATTTTGGAATACGGAATACAATTTTAACTTTATGAACACGGCACGCGGAACGTGGAACACGGATCACTGAAAACATATTTTGAAGGCGGAGCCATGAACAAAGGCGCGGGCTTGCGTCTTGGCAAGAGGCCAATTATTACAGAATTATTATTAATACAGTTTACTGCTAATTAAAATAAACAAGTTGGAAGTTTAATTTAAATATTTCAGCTGTTACAATCTAGTTCTAGTGGAATCTAGCAACCTAGTGCAACTTTCCTGCTTTTAAAATTATTTAGTCCCCATTTTAGACATGATAATAAGCAAAGTAGTAAATGAAACATTTATGCCAAAAATACACATAGCAAATATGCACCAGTAAACAATAAATAATCTCTTCAACAATTTCAGAAAGAAATAAAAAAAGAAAAACAAAACTTCATCAAAATAGCTTTCCATAAACGATATTAACAAGAACTAATCCATCACAACACTTGCGGGGTTTTTCATCATGAGCAATTTATTATTAGAACAATACACTCTATATTTGATTGTTTCAATTCGAACACATTGTATAATTTGAGTAATAATAGAATGATAACCATTATGATTGATATGATTTTTTCTTAATGACGAGATTGTATCTTCTTCGATAACTAATTAATTCGAATTCCATCTAAACATTAGTCTACACCACTGAAAATCTCCGAGTTCTCAATAGCTGTTATTAATTTGGCGCGAAGTTCATTAAACGTTCCATATGGTGGCAGGTCCAGCCGGTTGAAGCTTCAAGAATTTCAATAATAATCTCAGATCTCAATCACCTATGGAAACTAACCATGTATGCGCCCTTGGTAGCATATCCGAGCTTCCCCATCTTTCAATAGTAAACTTTTGCAGTCCATTAGAGCCATAGAGCTCTCGAAAGCCATTCATCGGTACCCTCGAAGTCCCCGAAACAAATTGCAGCACACGCGCTCTCATCTCATTGTCAAACGAGAGGATGCACTTCCAAAAGTTGTGGATCACCTGGCTTGATGGCCCATAGCCACCCTTGTACACCGTGTTAGCCTTCCAGTCTTTGACGTCAATCTTCTGTAACCCACACATGAGCAGTTCAAGCTCATTAGCGTCGAACAAACGCAGTAAATTCGATGGTACGACCTATAATAAGTTATAAATTATTTCGTCGGAAACAACAAAAACCTCGTGTAATCCTTTGAGTAACTGGTTCATTTGTGCTTCAACTCGACTCACAAACCTCCATTTAATGACAGCTTCAATGTATTCCTCTTTATTCTCTTCAGTCACCTTCACATCAGCTCCATCGGGGATTAATTCAACCGTCTTTGTCTAAAAATATTATATTCATTTTTTCGGATCTTTTGTAACTTAAATTAGAGTTCTTGCTATGCGTCGAGATAATCAAGATAGATATTATTGTTTTGTTTCTCTTTAACTGATTAGAGCTTCAATAATTTCAGTGCGTTCTAGACCCCCAATATCTTCTAATAGGATACTCAAGGCTTCTTAATGTGGGTTTTCAGAGATGACCCATTTTTCGATTCTCAACTCCGAAAATTCACTTTTCATGTAGACATTACCACCAGAGATGGGCAAAAAAAAAATAAAACTGACTGTTACAAAAACTGTTTTATGTATTGTTAAATTTGTTTTTAAAAATTTGAATAGACATAATCTCGAAGAAACAATATGAGCCGATGATATTTTAATAATTCTCATTAAACTCCTTAAACATACTTTAATCTTAAAATTATTTTAAAGTCAATATATCCTTGTTAATTATTATCATCCAAATATTCCAATAATTACAATTATATTGTCATGGTGCAGATTATTGACAAAGCAGGTTTAAAGGAGCATTCCGAATAACAACATGGTCTCGCTTGGGGTCATCTTGATTTTTTTTATTATTTAAATTTTTTTCATTTGATTTCACTACATAGTTTCAGTACATTCAGGTTCCGTTGTGTCTATATAAAGCTAAATTCGAATAAGGGAAAGAAAAATGTACAAATATAATAATATATATTTTTTTTATATATACTACCATTATGATTCATTCATAGCGTGTCAATTATGCAGAGTGGTAGTATAAAGTCAAAGCTCATAACATTTTCATAATTTCATGCAATTTTATTAGTAATGCCAATAAAACAATTCATTTTACCACGAATGGAAAGAAAAATTAATATTTACCCTTTCATTTTCTCACATTCAGGGAAAATGATAGCTAATTAACATTATGAAAGAATAATTGTCGTACTATAAGCAATGCTAATGTATTTTATTCTTATTAGTGTTGTGCACATGTTGTGTTTAAATGACGAATATATATACATATGTAAAAATGATAGAAGTAGAATAAAAGTAAAAATCGTATTCTTTGTAACATCAGAACAGCTACGACGAAGTTTATTGAAAAAATATTTTGATTATTTTTTCCTAATTGATTTCTTAACAAAAATTGGAATGGTGAATTCCTTGAGTTTGTAAGCAAACGTAGGTGCAAAATTAAAATTTAATGATATTAAAAAACAGTTAGTCTTGGAATTATTTACTTACGATTGGGTCTCAATGTTCAGCTATTCTACTGACGCCAGCATTCTTTACCAAGAATTGCTTGACTTCTTAGATTTCATTTTTCACAAATCGGTACCTTTTAAGAAAAAGGTGGCAGGACATTTAACACTTCCCACTTATTTAGTGAAGTTATATAACTATAAAAATTACCTCTGGGATGTAGCGTGTTCTTCTAAATCATCTTCTGATTTTTACAATTTTTCGATTTATCATAAGAAATTTACTAAGAAGTTAAAAAAGTATAACCGCTCGGTTGAAGAAAAGATAACTTCATACCTTGGTTCTAAAAAATTCTTTAAATATATAAATACTAGAATTAAAGACACTCAACACTGTGTTAGTTTATTCTGTGAATCTTCAAACTGCTCAATCTCTGATACACTGTTAATCTCAAATAAATTTGCTGAATTTTTTGCTTCAGTTTATGATAAAAAATCTCAGTTAAAGGACATTGACTTTTTCTCGTCAAATGTTAACGTTGAGGGTATGGAACTCCCTTGGTGTTACGCATCTGACCTTTTAAAATTATTTAACAAGACACGGTCGAACTTCACCGTTACACCAGATGGCCTGCCTTTTGCTTTCTTAAAGGCAATATCTGAATGGTTGGTTCAGCCTCTGTCTTATATTTTTAATTTATCTATGATGCATGGCTCAATTCCGAGTCAATGGAAACTATCGTATATAACTCCGATTCCAAAATGCACGTCTCCTAAAATATGTGCAGACTATCGTCCGATATCAATTACGTCTCAAATTTGTAGAATTTATGAGAGATTCCTGAAAAGCAAGCTTATTGCTTACTTAGATAGTATTAACTTTTTTTGTCATTCACAACATGGTTTTCGACCCCGCCGGTCAACCACAACACAAATGGTCGACTGTTTAAATGACTGGACTTTAGCTTTGGATGAAAACATTCAAACGGATGTTATTTATTTTGATTTTTCGAAGGCATTTGACAAGGTAAATCACGAAATTCTTTTGAATAAGTTAGTTAAAATAAATCTAAATAAGAATCTTCTTATTTGGTTAAGAAATTTCTTGATAGAACGTTCTTTTATGGTTAAAATTCAGGGATCTTTCTCTGATGCACATCCGATAACATCTGGTGTGCCTCAGGGAGGGGTACTCAGTCCTTTACTGTTTAGTATTTATGTTAATGATCTTCCGTCGGCTATCATTTCACCATCTGTATCAATTTCTCAATACGCCGATGATGTTAAGCTTTACTCGAAAATTATAAATTCAAATCATTTAGAACTACAGTCTGCTATTTGTGATGTCTTAAACTGGGCGGAAGCGAATAAACTTCCATTAAATTGCTCAAAGAATAAAATAATATCTTTGCATAAAAAACCAGTCCTATATGATTACTTTGCTGGAGATGTTAAGATTAATAGGGTATCAGAGATTCGAGACTTGGGTTTCATCGTTTCTGAGAAACTTGACTTTTCTTCACATTGGAAAAGTTTCATTAATCGTGCAAACCGTATGGTCTACATGATTTTCAAATGCTTTTCCTCACTAAAGCCACAGTTCTATTTATTGTTGTATAAATCACATGTACGGTCTCTCCTTGAGTATGGTACGCAAGTATCATTTCCGACCAAAGTTGCTGATGTTAACTTGATTGAGAATGTCCAGAAGCGATTCACTAGGAAGCTTTATTGTAGAATCAATCGTAAGTATATTTCTTTCAACGATCCTGATTATATTTCTTATGCAGAGCGTTTGAAGCTTTTCAATTTAGAAACTTTATCTAAGAGACGAGAAGATTTGGATTACAAGTTCCTATCAAAAATACTGTTGGGTAGGGCTCAAGTTAATTGGAGAAAACTTTTCTCTATTAATCCTTCTACAAATCGTAGTGGTATTAGATTAACGTTTAAGCCTCCATTGAAATCAATTCGTAGAAAGTTTTTTGTGGCACGTTCTGTGCAATTATTCAATGAAAGATGTAAGAAATTGTCGGAGAATTTAAAACGTAAGCTACATTTGGCGATTCTGGGGAGTCTTGAAGTTTCCCCTAATTAATGTTATTTATCAAATAGACAAATACAACCTTAGCCTTATTTAGTAGTTTCATGTTTATTTGAAAACATTTATTTTTGACAAAAAAAACTCTGGCATATTAGTTATCACCCTCCCCCCACCCTACGTTTTTGTTACATTAGTTTTTTTATGTTGCTATCATTTATTATTTTCTTAACTTTACCTAGTTTATTTTGTTCCTTCTTTAGATTTTTAATTAGTTTTATTTTATGGTCAGTTTTTCATTTATTTATATTTTCATTTAATTTAAATTTTAATCACGTGTCTAGCACACGTAGTCTAAATAAATAAATAAATAAATAAATTTATCTTATTACAATTTATATGGTAAATCTAATATAACTATGTACAATTACACAAACTCATGATGTTTTATTTAACTAGAGTATTTCTGTTTTAATATAAATCAAGACAAAATCCAAACCTCTCCAAATATAGAATCATCCACGGAAAATGTGAGCTCAAGGCTTTGTGGATCATTATCCTTGACATAAATCAGCGAATTGTAATAAGCATTATCCACTGATTCCATATCAAACAATGTGATCTTCTTTCCCAACATCATTTTATAAAACGGGCGTATAAAGAATGCTATAAAATTAACATATAATCGAAACAACCGATGCCATCAATCACCATCAAGTAGTTTTCCGTGATAAATCGCCATTCCAATGACTCTTCCAATAAAGTGAAAATAAGACAAATGGTCCGGCGTGCATGCCTCCGAATGTGGATTGATTTGAAGTGTATAATTGTCTCTATAATTACAAATTTCATATCAAATCCGGTTAAAATTATTTAAACGTTGCCGAATATTCAAACAATCCATAATACGGATTAAATATCTGATGAGATAACAAAAAGAACCATTCACGTGTAACTCCGCCGTAATCCAAACCAGTTTCTCCAATAAACTCAATCCACAGTTTATTGCGCAATTCATGTTCTCTCTAAAACATAGTCCATTCCAATTGATTGGCCAATCAAAATACAAAATTCTACCTTATCCATAATCTGTCGAAACGAATCTTCAAAAAGCGTATCGCGATTCACAACCAAATCGCATTTTCCACTGGAGCTCGTCGGTTTCGGTAATCGCGATCTCAAATACTCCACCTTTCGCTTATAATCCCTAGAGTAGGGCACTGCTGGCCCTGCAATGTTTTCGTTCTCGAATCTCGGGTCGTCCCATTGTGTTCTGCGGCGATTGTGATCAATGAAAAACACACGGCCGTCCACATGCACCTAAAATCGATTCAAACTCCTTTAATAAACAATATTAATTGCAAACCCGCTGCTCCCATCCGGGTGGCAATGCTCCCAGCTCGTCGTCCGTCTTCCCGCGCACTGGCATTCGCGCCGCTTGTCCTGTGCGCGGATCCGTCCACGTCGTCGTCTTCGTGCGATGATCAATAAAAAACACGCGACCGTTCGGCGCTATCTGAAGCATAGACTTCCACACCATCCTCGAGCCGGCTAATTCCCAAAAAATACCTGCATATCCCATCCATCTGGAAGGCGTGGCTCCTCGTCGTTGCTGACTGCAGCCGATTGAACTTCTGCTCGCATCGACTCGCCACCGCGCTCATAGTTGGCTCTCATGGCTTCGTCAATCTGCAATGCAAAAACTGACACTATTATAACAAATACTAATAATACTAATAGTAATCAAAGTGCGAATGTCCTTTCAATGCACCCAGCAAGCTTTCTCAAATTTGGACTTTGTGCCAAAGTGTCAATGAGAGCTCTTAATAAGGAATGCGAGCAATAGTTGTTGAAATTATTTCAAGTTAATCTCTTAAAGTTCAATTGCAAGGTAAAACTAATAACATCATCTTTGTCATAAACAAATAGATACTATTTTAAGTCTAATACATATTTGTTGTTGTTTTTATTTATCAATAAACTAGATAATATCAACAATTGATACCTTATCAAATATTTGCTTCGAAAAAACCTCCAATTAATTCTACAAATCTTATTAAAATAGTGACAGATTTACAGTTTTTTGATGGTCCATTCATTCAACTGTCAAAAATTCAATGAAATATTTATTAAATCTCTTTAAAGCAAACAAAAATTCTCAAAATAATAGTATTTTTAGTGAGGGGGTAGATTTTAATTTTCGAGAAATCAGGCAAGAATCAAACTCGCTTAACTTACTTTACTTTGGATATTTTGGAAAATATCTATACATCAGCCGAGTTACAGCATTGTATATATAAACTAAAAACAAAAGTAAGGATAAAATTACAAGCTCCTTCAAACATTTCATGAAAACTTAAAGAAAATAAGTTATCAAAATAATAATATTGGAGGTGGGAGAGGAATTTCCTTTTTTATTAGTGTGCATCTGATATGACAAAATTCCTTTTTTAAGTTTAAACATCCTCTCGAGAAGAGAAGCTTCTCTATTTAGAAGCGATGGACGGAATTCAGTGACATTTTGATTCCAAACTCTGGATTTTCGGTTAAGAAATTGTATGATAAATCGATAATTGGGTATTTTCAAGAAAGTGATGTTTTAGAATTTAAAAATGCATTAAATATTCTAGATTCTACACTCTTACATTTGATTCGGCCCGTCACTTCTTTCTATAAAATTATAATTAATGATTTACACAAAAGCCTTTTTGCAAAAGACGTACCCCATTCAGGAAACCTTTCATTCAACTATTTAGCTGTTCTATGTATATACAAATAATTCGCTCAAAATTACACAATGTCCATATTTTATGTATGAATATTATATTCATTTGTTCATTATACATAGCGGCCAAAAAACAAAAAAAAACAAACCGCATTCAGTTCATCCCTAACTACTGTCCCTGTGGGCTCTTCATTCACTTGACTTCTGTGTTCATAATTACTTCTCATTCTTCGCGTTTCCTCAATCACCGATTGTTCCTCGCTCATTCTAAATCCACAAAACTAATAATAATCTAATATTCATAGACACGAACGCTCCATTGTCATCCATTTCCGGTCGATGCCACTGCATAGTTCTTAGCATGTGATTCACGTAAAATGTGCGACCGTTCGCGTCTTCGCGTTCCTCCCATCCTTAAAATAGCACATTTCTTCGCGGCAATGTTCTATAAAAAATGATTATACCTGCTGGAATGTTGCTCGAAGTGCCACCGCCATTCGCCAAGGATAAGGCGTCCGGCGGTGTGGTTGACGCATCCTCGTTGGGTACAAAGTGAAGGCCAATAAACAGTGAGCCGAGATTTTTCGATTTCGAGTTGGGTGCCGGAACAAGCGGACATTCAATCGGTGGCTCGGCTCGCGTAGGAATTTCAGCGTCATCGAGCCGTCGTTCGACCAAACCAATCATCTCACCATGTTTCCACTGGAACAATTATTTTCTGTTTATTCTTATAAATTCATAGCTTTTATCAACTATTTCAGTTAAATAAAATATTGCATAATTTCTTTTACTCTATTAAACAAGAACGAATCTACTGTGCACACTATCAACCAGAAGACTGGTAATCTTGAAGCAAAAATAGACCAATACTTGTAATGTTTCCGGAAGGCTCCAATTATTATAATGGGATTTAAAGTAATTTTCTCGATCAACGAATTCAGAATTATTCGAAAAACAGAATAAATAACAATTGTTAGCTAACAAATGCCTTCATGGTCATCACATGAGCAAGTTTATAAGACTCCTTCTGTCATAGCTTCAAAACGCTACGACTAATTTGAGCAAAGGAGATATGTGCCAAAAGACATTCGAAATTCAATAAAGCACATGCCATTCAAATCAGAGAATGCGACATATGTTTTAATATCAAATTAATCCACTCAAACAAAAGTAAAAATTGTTGGAAAAAATTGTATAATTTATTCAGTTCCATCACACATTGAACCGGTTCGTTAAATCAGAGTAATTTTATTTAAATTCTAATTCGTGTGTAAAGGATATTTTCAAACCGATAAAAAAGCAGGACTTAATGTTTAAATCCGATCTCAAATACATTTCTATACCATTATAATCATGATTATATAGATTTATTTCACCTTAGCACATTGATTGAAAACAATGTTAAAATGTTCGATTCAGAAATGACCAAAGTACAATTTTTTTCATGAAATGATTTTTTATTTCAAGGAAGTTGATCAAATTATACATTAATGAGCAAATTTCAAAGCTTAATTTGGCTGTGTTAACAATGATTTTTACAGAATTTTTTGACGGATTCGTGCTGGATACATAATTATTTAATGCCTGATCCTTTTTAATTTTTAAATTACCTAGGTTTTCACCGTTTTCCGATGTAATTAATTTCTTGAAGAAAATAAGATCTTAAAGAAAACTATATCGATGAATATTTTTTATATTGTGATATGTTATAGAGCACATTATGACGAATCGAATGACGTTTAGCTTCTGCCTGTAGTAATAAAACTTTACGAGATATTCCTGTTTTTATAAGACACATAAAATGCTCCTCTATGTGCCATGTATACGTTAAAATATTCTTAAAATGACATATCTGACCAGGACTATATTTCTGGTACATCTTGTATTCGAAACCAAAAAAGGAAATCACAAATTAAAGAAATTTTGAGCGATGAGGGCCTATAAAGTATGTTTTATTAAAACAGGAACATCTCAAAAAGTTTAATTACGACAGACAGAAATTATACACCATTCGAATCGTCATAATTTTCTCTATAACGTATCCCAATACAAAAGATATTCACCGATACAGTTTTCGTAAAGATCTTATTTTCTTCGAGAACTTAATTACATCGGAAAACGATGAAAACCTAGGTAATTTAAAAATTCAAAAGAATCATGCATTAAATGATTATGTATCCAGCATGAATCCGTCAAAAAATTTCGTAAAAATCATTGATAACACAGCCAAATTAAGCATTGAAATTTGCTCATTAATGCATAATTTGAATAACTTCCTTGAAATAAAAAATCATTTCGTGAAAAAATTGTACTTTGGTCATTTCTGAATCGAACATTTCAATCAACGTGCCTTAGTATCAATTTTATTTAAACATGTCTTAAGCTCGAGCTCAAGAAGTTCGGCGTGCGAAATAAAAAAATATAATACAATAATAAAATCTGTCATGGAACTTAATATTTTAATTTAAATATGACACTCATTCATTACTCGTATATGAGAAATGGTAAATGATTAGTTATTGATATGATTAAATGATTAAACTATATTTATCAATTAGAATCTGATTTCGATACAGTTCAGAATGATACAGACATGAACGAGCTCAAAGTAAACCGGTTTAGAAGTTACGAATCCAAAACCATTCAAAACATAGAATAAATATTATTAGAAAATCTTTTTTTATTAATTTATAAAAGTATTACTTCTAGACTATTATGAATAAATAACTTTATAACTTATCGAACACTTGACGAAAAATACCGTAAATCGATGTTTTCTAATGAAAAGTTAACTTTGTTAAACCAAATACAAGTAAGAAATTTAGTTTTAGTTTGTACCATGTAGAGAGTTTAACGTCCTATTTGAAAATTTGAAAATATAAACAAAAATAATTCACATGTATGTATGCAATTTTTTTTGTTTAAATATGAGCCAAGAAAGAGAACTTGTGTGAACGTGTTTCTTGCATTTTCAGTTGAAAGAAAACTGTCATAGAAGCGCATTAAATGCAGTTCAAAACTTTCTAAAATCAGATACGAGACCGCGGTAGGACACCAACAACGCAAATCATTTTTGCATTGAATTCTGAAACGTGGATGAAAAATGGATTGATTTTGATTACCCAAAAAGCAAACTCCTACGGAAGAATACGGGAAAATCATCGAAAACTCACCCGAAAATTTATGGAATGGTTATTCTCTGCAAATAAATCGGTAGGACATTCTATGAACTGCACAAATATAATCAACAGAAAGGCACGTGTGCTAGATATTGCTTCACGACAACGCTAGACCCATGAGGAAGACTCGTCAAATAAGCAACGGGATTAGTCTTACTCCACCACCCTAATACCGGGCATTCCGCCATCAGGTTACCATCAGGTACCTGTTCCGGTCGGTGTTCTTTCCGAAAATAAGTTAAGAGGTGGATAGCCACAAAAAGCTCAATTTAATGATGAATTACAAATGTTACTTACAAAGTTTTGTTTGTTAATAGTTAATTTTAAAAATGTCAGAATACTAATTTTTCTACCAATTAAAAACTAACTTACATACTTGCAAAGTATACTTGTTCATCTAATAATTATTAGGTATTATAAAAAAAATACAT
Source organism: Caenorhabditis plicata (assembly GCA_963931815.1). Classification (NCBI taxonomy): domain Eukaryota; kingdom Metazoa; phylum Nematoda; class Chromadorea; order Rhabditida; family Rhabditidae; genus Caenorhabditis; species Caenorhabditis plicata. The sequence goes on along the minus strand of OZ007492.1, from coordinate 19,585,242 downwards.
TGTTTTTTGTTTTTGTAATTGTATTGCTCCAAACTTACTATTCAAATTGCAATTTGAAAATTGGATAATCTAATGTCGCTATCATTCTCTCATGAATTGAACATTTTAGATTTAGTACGTAAAGGATCCAAATGACGTTAAAAAGATATGTACACAATTGGCTTCTTATATCATTTGTAAAATTCTATTATAATATCTATTATTCATATTTGTAAACACCAATGGTTTTAGCAAATTACGTATAATTCCAAAAGACTCTTAATACGTACAAAAACAATTTTCCTTTCAAAATGAAAACAAAAGAAAAAGAACCCTCACCCTATTATCATCATGTATCATAAACTTGATAACACACTGTCTTGTAACTCGAAACGTATATATCGCGTTCCAGATCGGATTTCGCGTCTTCTTGCGCTTCTTATCCACTGTTATCGAGTCGATCTTCTCGCCGTTCTCATCTTCCAGTTGTATCACACAATATGGTACAACATGTCCGAACAAGTCGCGTTTTCCCAACTTGGAGCCTTTCACGAGTCGCACCCGCAAAAGCTCAGTTTCCTGCAACTCCGCCATCACGCCTCCTCCATCACCAACACCAAACAAACTTGCTCATCATTCCTTTCCAGACCATATATCATTGATTGCAACACCATAACAAGCTGGCAATCAAACTAAATGCAAATCTTCCTTCTCATTCACAACGTGACCACGTCTATAATTGATTTAATCATTTCATTGCCTCCTACGTACAATAAAAAATAAATAAACAAGGTGTTTAAATGATCAATATTGATAACCAAGAGCCGCAATGATTTAAAAAAAAACCAATTCGAAGCCATTTTCTTCAAAATTGCACACCAATAGAAACATTCACCAATTCTCTCTCTCTCTTTCTCTATGACACATTTTTAGGTACTTTAATATTAATCAATAGCCATTTTTAAACAATATTTAATGTGGGCAAAAAATAAAGATATAATACAAAAAATTTAAACTCCATCATTCGGAGCATTATTAAAATATATAAATATTTCAAAAAAAGAACAATAAATAATAATAAATAAAGACCGGTTTCAAGATTTCAAAAAAGTAACCCAAAATATAACACGGGTAAATCATTATCCAAAATGTTAGAGATCTATTCATACACAAAATCAAAAGGAATTAAAAAATGACAAAAAATACATAAAAATGAGCAATTAATACAATCTTATTAATTAATATAATTAAAAACATACACACTCTAAAAATCAATCATCTGACCGAGATGGGCTGGAAAATGAGATAGGCAGCGCTGAAAATAAATAAAAACGAAATGTCGCCAGCGACGTCGCGCGAAGCCAGAAACCGTGTTATATTTTTTGGTCGAATCATTTTCCCCCCAAATAATTTCGTCTTTTTACTTTTACATATATATCATGAAACACTATAATATATAACGGATGGCTGTGGCAGCACGACGAGTGGCGAGAATGAGGCAATAATAATACAACGAGATGAGATGTAGTAGTCAGCCAGCCAGTAACAACAACAACAACAACAGAAACAACAATAATAATAACAACAAAGGCACCAGCATTGACGTGTCTAGCCGTCATCAGCGGCTGTGACAAATTGATTAAAAATCTGCCACTTAATCAGAGTCCGAATCGTCCAGTTGAATCACTTGCGTATCCAATTTCCTCCTCGTTGGCTTCACATGTCCCTTAAACCCATTCCAATGCACACCTTACTTATACCCAACTAACTTCATTATCATTTTGCTTCCTCTTTCCTTGTTTTTCTAAAGGCGATACCGAGCTAGCAGCTTGCCTAAAAACCATCTCCTCATCATATCCATTTTCAAACGCCACACCTATTCCCCCTCAATGTTCTCGGAGAGTCTTGCGCATCCGCCGCCAATATATCCATCACTCCAAACAAGTTGTGGTACTTTTTCGCCAATATCTTGTCACATCTACACCATACTATTCATTCATGTTCAAATCGATGACAAAACTCACGATTTGATCGTCGCAAATGCGTCTTGCATATAATGCTTAGATAAGAATTGTTCCGTTGTTCGCTGTTTCTTCTGAATACATGCATCGCTGAATTGCGACAAGTGCTCCAATATTTGTTGCAGAGTTAGTTTTATCAATCCTTTCTTCCCCGCCTTCACACCAATACCCATTAGTTCGTTGTTCTGAAACGAACCCGATTAAAACTGACAGAAATAAGAACCCACCGATATTTGCTTCTTAATAAGAGCTCCAACCAGCTCAGCGACGCGCTGGCATTGATCCGAATCGTCAATAAGAACCTATACCAAATCAGTCTATAATTTGCTTATAAATGCGTTTCATAAACAACCTTCAACGCGTCAATCGTGAACGTGTCTTCCTTCTGAGGAATCCGTTGAAATAGTGATCTAATCAGGCCAGGCCATGGTTCTCGATCTTAAAACAAATAAATCAAAAGTTATCTCCAATATTTTCCATCTCACCCATATTCTTCAACATCAGCAGGACGCTTGAAATGGCTTCACTATGCTTATCCGACTCGAGCCGCGGAATCACCGGTATCATCCACTCAATCGCTACTCCATCCGCTTGCACTGCAAAATAAAATATTAATAACTCAATTGATACTGACAAATCTCACCCAAACTCCAAAAAATCCATTGCGATGACGTCGGCCATTCAACAGACGCCATGACGACGCTCGTGAACGTCTCCTTTCGAAACAATTTAATGTCTTCTCGGATGATATTGCTGATAAACGTGTGTAGTTGTGTTCCATCCACACAATTGCAGAGAACCGCAACTAGCTTCGATGAGCTGAGCACTTCTTCTTGAAATTGCGTGAAAATAAACGGCAAAAGATACACAAACAACCGGTTGTCATTGATAGAACACAGCTGAAGAGTATCATCTAATTTATAGATTATGCGTGCAGGTTACCTGCATATCTTGTGCTAGCATGTCCTGCACATCCATGTTGGAAACACGAGCAATTTCTTTGTAGCATCTGACACATTCCTCCGGCCTTGTCACAGTTCCCTGAAATAATAATGATAATTATGGAATGTAAACAAATATATATTAAAATCCATCGATTCAAATTCTAAACAACCCATAGGTTAACCGGCATTCAAGCAGAAAATACATATTCAAGAAAAAATATGAACCACTCATTAATTCCAACCTTACGTTTGATTAACTACATCATTGATCGCATCAAATTAGTTTCTCACAAACCGAGTACGCGAATAAACAAAACAGAGAAAATTTTGTGTACCTCTTTGATTACAATTTTGTGGTCGGCTCACCGCAGAAACTATTTTGATACTGACTACAATAAATTTCAAATATTATGCAGCCTAGCCCATAAAAAACTAACAAACCTTAATAAAATACAAAAACACTAGTGTGATCGATTTATCGCTTTCTCGCATTGATGCCAACAAAAGCGCCATTACTTCACTCGCTGATTCTTCATCAGCCGGGGGAAAGCTTTAAACTCACAATCAATCTATTACATCAAATAAATCATACCAAAACATTCGAAGCATTGCATATACCGGATGTGTCAATTCTTGCTCCAGTTCCTTTTCGTTAACCTTTTCAGGCAATATCGGTTTATCATTTTGGCACACACTACCGATTATAATCTGCAGGCAATGTGCCGCATGCTTCATCTGCGACTCTTCAATTTTATCCGCCTAAAATACTACCGTTCCCCCAGTCTCTTCAGCTACATATATTACCACTTTGAACAAACAGTTCAATACATTTTCAATCGCTTCACATTTGTCAGCATCGTCAGTCAAATCTTTATACTGCGCTCTAAAAAATCCCCATATATCGAAAATATCCATAAATTAGTTTACTTCAAATTGTCCAATTTGTTCTTCAAATCTCCTGTCAGTTTCTGGCTATATTCCAAATAACTCGCTTCGCTTTTTTCTTTCTGCATCTTCTTCAGCTCTTCTGTCGATGGTCCGGCGTCCAATTCTGGACCATTTTGTACAACAATCTCCACCCGTTTCTGTTCCTGTTTTGGTGATTCCACTGCTTTCCTCTTCTTCATCGGCGGAGCGGAACCCGGCCTGTTAATATATACTCCCAATATGATAACAAATTTCTCAAAATAAAACAAAATACTTACGGTTGTCGCATAAAATCCGGCCAGACTCCTCTCATCATCTCATTTACCCTTCTATCAATTTTGAAGTTTTCCAGAACTTGAGAAACTACCCTAAATTACACAACATACGTTTTATTTTTAATGGGATTCTTTACATCGGATATTTGTCCCTGCAACTTTTCATGGCAGTGTTCACATTCCTACGAATGTGTTCTCCGAGCGAAGGCGAGAATAGGTCAACACTCTTGCATAAATATTCCAAAAGTGCATTGGCGAATTGCGAGCTGGAGCAGTGGACAACACTATTTCCAGTTTGCATTGGTGTCTGAATTGATAGTGAATATCTGAAAAAAACATTAAACAATAAAATCATATTTTTATCTAAACCTAATCAAGAACAATGCTACTTCAACATTCGATATTGCGACATTCGTATACCTCTCATCGCATCCAAACCATTCCAAAAATAGACAACATTTGAGCCATTGCTGTTCCGCACCCGCCTATAATACTAATTTAGCAATTCTAATATATTTTCACTAACCGGTGCCGTTATAATTAAATAATATAACAGGACAATTCGATTCTCATTGACAAACTGTTGCTTACTGTCAAGGTAAAGCAAACAAAGGTATCGGACAATTTCAGCTCTCAGACTTCCAGAATCATTGTATCGAAAATACTAAATAAAAACGATAATAATTTAGGAGAATAAACAGAATATAAATTTTAATATTAACAAATTCAGTCATACAATAAATCACTAACAATTGTACAAAAAATTTCTCCCATGATGAAGATAACTTAACTCAGGGGATCTCTTAAAACCTAAATCAGCAATCGCAGAATTTCGGAATATATAGCAAGTTTTTTTCTCAAAAATTCAAGGGATGTTTAACTTCTAATGGAACAAATAGTATGTCTCCTCTTTTTTTTTTTGGTGAGATTTTTGCAACAATATCAAATTTTAATATTTGCTTCAATGAAAATTGTTATGTTGATTGTTACGTAATAAACATTTTGTCAGTTTTAAAATTCATTTAAACATTTTTATGGACTATATCCCACATGCAATTATCTTTTTAGGTTTCCTGCCTTTTCACTGAAAAAGAAAACTACACTGGTCGCGTCGTTCGATTGCCGACTTTGCGATCGACGAGAATTTTCATAGATCGGACCCCATTGGAGTTGGCTGACCACATGGACAAGCAAGACAGGGGGCGCGAAATTTGTGGACTACACAGTCCATGGACTACGAATGTGTGATAGTTTTCAATTTTGTAAACTTGATTCGAACTTATAAGTATACTATAGTATTATATATACTATGTAACAAAACAAGGGGATAAAATATTAACATTAATAACACTAATTGCACTAAATAAAATTGACTACGTGAAAGTTGAGATGATAAATTTAAACACTTGTAACTATAGATTATTAATTCGGCATCATTTCCATTCTATCATATATCTCATATAAAAATAAATAACAAAAAATTCAAACCCTTTTAAGCCAATCGAAATATATGTGTATCACATTTCCTCCATTAAAAACAATATGGTCAATCTTCCGTTGTAAATCCGTCGACAATCGATGCGGCGACAAATGATTCGGCTTCCCCAACATCTCTTCAACGCTACTCACTCCGTACAACGTTGGGTTCTGCTTAAAATCTCTCCAAATTTCTTCGAACTGTGGTAATCTCCCAAGCCTCGCCAATATTAAAATAAAATCTCTTCCCAGTGTTATACATTCACTCCGTCGATGTCTAATACGTTAATGAACAAATTCAATCTGCTGATTTCATAACATACTTTATGGTATTGACGAGAAAATGTATCAGATGCTGTCGAAATGTGTCACCGTGGGTTAGTGGTGCGGGTGTATCGACAATAAAATGCGATACGGTGCTGATTACAATTACAATTAAAGCTGATGACTTGATATTGTTGAACCAAACTTCATTCTCTTTCAAGATATTAATGACAGATCGCATTAATGTACATTTTGACTGCCATTCGCCGGCGCCGTTAAACGATCGGAAAACATTAATAAGAACATTTTCAATCTGAAATCAACTATCTTAAAACGTTCTCAGAAACAATAAATACCGATCGAACGCTATTCCGAATTGCTCTACCTGCAAGATTTATGACCTGTTCTTTACATTGGTGATGAATTAAGTGCCACATTTCCATTATAATCATATTCATATTACATAAAACCATATGCCAAAATTCGACACCAGCACCAAGAATTAATTTGACCATCTGTAATCTTAAAATGTTGAAGAGTTCTTTTCGCATATCAAACTCTCTCAAATTTATTTCGGTCATCAGCGGATGTTAATATATGATACATTATTCCGGCTGAAGTCTTCTCCGGATCTTCTTTAGATATAATGCGATTAATAGCTTCCTAAGTCCAACGTAGTATTAGAAATTAGTAATAAATCTCAAACAAACCTTATCTGAAAGTTCCGACAGCCAGGAATCGAGTAAAATTGAATCGTTCGCGAATTTCTTTACATGTTCCGGGGTATACTCCATTTTTAGATTAATTGTCATTAGCTTTGGTATCCGGCGATTCAATTCTTGGCTCATTTTCGACCCTGAAAAATTGTTTTTTTTTCTTTTTTTGCAAATTTTTTCCCATAATATTTTTCAATGGAAAAATTATTTTTCATATAACTCATAACATTTATATTGCACATTAGATATTACACATGCAATTTATGCACAATAAACAAGAAAATAAGGCTGAAAACAGGATTTTCAGTAAATTAGTGCTTAATAAACTACATGAGCGTCAAAGCATAGTTCACTGACGCATTTTCTGAGATTTATTTTTTTTATTTTTTATTTATTTTTTTCTATTTTTCTCGAGTGAATACCTAAAATAGAAACTTTATTTATTATTAGCCTTAGGGATTAACCCTTATGCTATCTTCTTATAAGGAGATAACGAGGAACTAGAATGTCTTTATTTCTTACTTGCTCTAATTCTTCAATAATTATGTTATTTCATCAATAATCAATTTTTACAAGTATTGATCCGTTGTTTGAGTTGATGTTTCTTTAATTGTCCAGTCATAAATAGACATTATGTTTTTACAGTGATTAGATGCCTGGTATTGTTCCTAAAGGTCAGGCTATCACCGACTTGGTTTACCTTCACAAAAAGGTTATTTAATAGTACATATTAAATAACATAGAAAAAATAGTCAATTTCAGGTAAATGAAGAAGAATTATTCGAAAACGGCGATGATGCAAAAATTTATAAAGAACTTGAACGATGTCTCGAAGCATCCGAACAATATGCGACAGACAAGGACACTGTAATATTTGCATCAGCTACAATAAAACGAATCTTAATAATAATCAACAAGTACGGTCATTCATTTGTATCTAATAAAATCAGCAATTTTCAGCAGCGCTAAACAGTCATTACCATTGCATTTCTATAATAAATTGATTTTATACATAAAACGGGTTTGGGACTATACAGCTGATGTCGTATGCCACGAAGCTGTCGATATATTCACATTGATACTCAATATACATCAGAAGCAATGTAGTTATTGTCTTGAGAGGTTTTTAGATATATTATTCCGCTTTGAATTGATATTATCTTCTAAAGACGTCCTGAAGATAATGCAGCAAATTGCGATTGGATATACGAAATGGTGCAATGGCTATTAGATCCTATGATTGTTAATCGATCAAGATACAAATGCTTACTGCAGTTGGTGACCGCGTGCCCATCCTTGAGTGACAATTTAACTCCTGATTTTTTTAATAGAGCTTATCCGAATCTAACAAACGCGACATTAGCAAATGTGGTTGGTTGAATTCTTCACTTCGGGTTCTTTCACTTTAATCGTACAATTCTTATAAAATGTACGAGAAAATGTGGAAATTCCTGGAAAGAAGTTTAAACAACTTATGACTAAATTATTAAAGTTTAGATATGTGAGCTTATAATAGTTAATCTTTCGGATAATGAATCTTGGCATTTTCATTCAACGGCTATCAAGGAATTTGCATACAAGAATCCAAATAGTGTTATAAAGGTATTTCTTAATATTATTAAAATATAAGAAATTGATAAATTTTTCAATTAATTGAATATGTTCTCAATGAGAACGCGAAACAAATATTCAATTTATTTTAATAATTTCTCATTATTTCTGTTATATTCTGCAAAATTTATAGTTTACGTCGTATTGTTGTTTTTATTTCTCATTTTCTCCTTATCATAACTTGATAAAATTGAAACTAAAAATAAGAATAAAGTATTTCTTGAAAATTTAAACACGTTTTGGAAAATCGACATTTTCATCATTTTGTATACGACCTGCAGCAATAATTTAAATTTTTGGAAATTTAATCACGTTTTATAAATTTCCGCGTGGGTGTTTCAGAAAATGTTAAATTGAGTCAGAAAATCCCTAGAAGAACAAATTTTAGGGTAAATGGAGATCTTCATTATTGTTCATTATTAACAATACAGTTATTTTACTATTCCGGGTGACTATCATTAGAAAAAATGTGCTTATATACAAGTTTTTTTTTAGTATTTTACTATTTTTCCAATTATTAGCTAAAGACCTTTGGCTACTTTGCAAAAGTGTTGTTCAATATTCCAACGAAAAATTTAAATGAAAAGCATCTATTGGTTACCAACCATCACATCAAATTTTTGCAGAACCGTCTAATCCACTTGATTGAGAAGAAAGCCAACCTTCGTCCATTCTTGGAAGTTTTGTTGGACGAATTGAGTCGCGAGCAGTCGCAAATCGAAGCCGGTGATCTTGAATTGATACTAGAAATCAGTCGCGCGTTGATTTATACCCAAAAGACGAGCGAGAAGAAGAAAACAAAAAATAAAAAGTATGAATTGGAGAATGTCATCAGTTGGGTCGATTTGATACCACATTCGGTTATGATGGATGCTATTATTCATGTAAATCCAGAGGTGTGTTTTTTTAAAATTGAATTTAGGAAACAAATTGAAGGATTTACTTTAGGTTGGCGTCTCAGCATGGAAATTAATAGTCGACCACCCGAAGCGAACATTTCCTCTTACTGAAAACGACATTGACTTGATGAAGTTGTTCCTGGATGCTAATATGAGTATTCAATCGTCATCGGCGAGACAAACAATTCTAGCGACTCTCAAAATTGCGCTTCTTCGCTTTTCGGAAATAAGCGAGCAGGCTCTGAAGCATAAATCAAACGAAAATTGGCAAATGGCTGGTGGAGATTATATGGAAGAATATGAGGAAGACTCGGTGCCAGCCAATGTTAAAATGTATATGGATTTTGTGAAGAGGGTTGCGATGATGGCATTTGATTCATTGTCGCCGCTAGCCAACTTTTATCGCAGATTCATGGCTTTGCAAATGATTGATTGTTTGTATAATCGCGCCAATTACATAGTGAATGGTAAAACGCAATTTGTGGATCGTCTGAGGCTGGACGCGACGCTTGGGTCGGATCGACACAAGATGGTTCTGGCGTGCTTGGATGATTCGTATGACTTGTGCCAGACGATTGCGCTAAAAATATTGAAGACCGTCGATTTTGGTCACGTGGATATCGATGAGGAGTCATATTTGTGTGAGTCAACGGGGCTGATGGCGTCGTCGAAGACCAGGAACACTTCGGCGTCTGGATACCGGATGCAATATTTGATGAGCCGGCATCCAGATAGATTGAAGGGTCTGCTTGAAAAATTTGCGACGGATTGTAGTAAATTTACCGAGTTGGCTGAAAAGGAGCTGGTAAGGATTTGTTATTGGATATTATTGATGAGATAATATAGATGAACATCACGTGTCACTCGGTTCATCCACTTCTTAATACAATTGAATCGTTGTTGCAAAATGCGAAGATTGATGACGACTCCAAGTGGTGGTCGGTGTTTATTGGTGACAAACTGCTGCCTATGTGCTATCGAATTGTGAAGGTTGTAACCCCGGTTGTGCACAATTTGTCTCCAGAAGGATATATACCGGAGGAGAAGCTTGCAGACTTAGGTGGGGTGTATGCTTTCTTTCCTATTATATTATATAATATTTGTGGATGTTTGATTAGTATATTATCAAGATATTATAGACAACCTCATGATTAACTCAACGACTTACAGGAAATGCTTCGACGAACCAGCATGCTGAGCTTTCTCAGCAACTACTCGTTTGCTGTTGGCGAGCGCACAAGCACATTTCAAGCATTTTCTCGTGGTGCATCCGAACTTTGGCACCGTCTGGTTTGCTGTCTGCGGAAAATGTCCGGCAAATTGGCTCGTTTTATTGGACTCAACTCACCGAATGTAAACACCGCGGCGCGTTTGAGTGCGCCATCGATGGATTCAACGACATGTGTCGACTATTATGGAGCTGTGAGAATCCCGACTACCCGAGGCCTATGGATTGGCTTGATGAGATATTGAGCGCGATCGATGGCAAGAAAGACTTGTCGAATCTTTGCTCGACAAGAAGGAGCGCCGGATTGCCTCACTTGGTGGTAGGTATTGTTGCCACCGAGCCAAATGGAACTACGGCACTGACTAAGGCTGTTGAATCTCTGCTCGAAATGGAGCACAAGTCGGAGAAGTATCGAATTCATTCGCTTAATGTGATGAAGGCTATCGTGTTGGCGTCGTCATTAAGCGAGAAGATTACGTTCGCACTTCAACACACTTTGTACGTGGCGATAAATGGGTGTCGGGCCGAGTGGAGCGAACGAAACGCGGCGTCGCAATTATTTGCGGCTCTTCGTACGCGCATATTTGGAGTTTCACGCAGCGTCCAAAGAACGCTGACTGTGGATGCCAAGAATCGCAAGAGCAGCTACGAATTTTTCGCCAAGTTCCCGCTCCTCTACGAGTTTATATACAATCAATTGCATAACACGGAGCATTCGGAGTTTTCACTTCTCCCGCCGCTTGTATTGCTCACGCATTTGAACTCGCCACCGTCGTCTTCGCACGTGTACCCGCTGGCGCCATTTGTACCACAACTTTTGAAGATTGCACTCATAGATCGTAGGGAAAATATTCGGTCGCATGCGGTCGCCGCCATATTGGCGATTGCGGATTTGAATGTAAGTTGTTCATTATTAAGTGCGGTTTAGCCGAGAAATTCACTGTCTTTATTTCATGAATAGTGAATAAAGAAAGAATTTGTCTTCGTATCTTAAAATATTTAGTTTTTCATTGAATGTCTTCAGGTGAAAATCGATTTGTGCACCTGGATCGAGGAGTTTGAGTTTGCCAATGCTCGCCAGAATCACATTCATTCGGTGCTCAGCTTGATTTCGGGGCTCGCCGAGCACGCCGAATACGCGCATCGATTGCTGAATGTTGTTGAAAAATGCTTTAAGATGGGCTACTTTAAAAAGTGGTGTGATTATAACTTGAATATTCTGCTCATGTTCGCGAACCGAATGAACATCGATTACGACGTCGATGAGATAGCGATGGACAGGATCACGCTGACAAAGCGGCCGATCGCCTACAAATTGCTCATAAGCCAAGATGTGCTTAAAACGGAGCTCGGCGGATGGCTGAATGATGCCGAAATTCGAATGGAAGCTTATCGATTTATTGGAAAGTTGAGCTGGAACGTGTGCAACAAATATTTGTGTGCGTGTATTATTGACTGGGCATCGAAGGATTTGGCGAGAGACGATTTACCACAGTGCGATGCGAAGATTGTGAGCGTTTGTAGAGACGAGTATATTTGAATTGTGGGTTTTCAGATAATGGATATATTGTCGCGAGGAGATGAGCTCATCAATGATAAGATCCGAGAAGATTTGAGGAGCACAGTGCTGCGAAAACTCAATGATCCAGATTCTACATGGACTTTGTTAGTTGGACAGATGGGTGGATGATGAAATGGAACAATTGCAGACATTCGACCAGGTCGGCAGCGATGCAGATTAAGTATATGAGACGGGCAGAAGAGAATCAGCAAATTGATGAAGAACTAGTTGAATGGATTCGGAATTGTTTTGACAGCGAGGATTATGAAGCCAAGGAAACGGCATTGCATACCGCGTTCAGGTTGACGATGCAGTTGGAACCGAATATGTCGTTGTCCCCGAATTTTTATAAAGGTTTGGGCTGTTAACGATTAACGACTTTAACGATGATTCATTTTTGTTATTATTTGAGATATTAATTGGAAAGTTTGGCTTATGGTCCTACTTTTGAAGAAAACATTTATTTTTGTAGACAGTAGACAGACGGAGAGTAGACAATAATTTAGGTTTTTTAAGACGACTGTAATTTGGTACAGTAACATTTACATAAGCGTGAAAAGTTCATGAAGTTATTGGAATATTGTGGTAGAGGAGGTTTTGATCAGGAAGAGGTCGCATTCGGTAGATTTTTAAAATATAGTGGCTTTAATTGTTCGGCCACTATTATAATAAAAGTATAGTTTTGACTTAAAACGTCCTTTAATAGATTTTATATCAAATTATAATTTGATAGCTTTAATCTCCAGAATAAACAAAAGGTGTTACGTTTTTATGATTATTGCGATTTTTACAAAAATTGAATTAAATCTCGTAATGCCTTTGAAAGTACAAAACAATTTGAATCATCGAGTTTCTAACATTCTGGAAAATTATTTGAGGAAAATAAAATTTTGCAGAAATTGAAATCGAACTAATAGAAGCTGTTTCTCTTTATTTGCAAGATGATGATATTGAGATTCGTAAGAAGGTAATTGAATATTGAATTATAATTCAAGCTCGTTCGTATTTACTTATTAATGACATTTTCATTTTATGTTTAAAATTAACAGACTTTTATGTATCTTTAGTTTACGGTAATATGACAAAAAATTTGGGGACAGAGTAGTCTAGATTTTCTTGATAAAAAATAGGGTCATGTGACTGTTCAGATTTTCAGGAGATTGGGTGTATGTAGGAGGACGAAATAATCTTTCAACTTGCAAGGTTCAAGTTTATATTAATGGATCTCGAAGATAACTCAATATATTTTACTCTCTCCCGATCTTAAAATTGTTTGTAAATCAAAAGTTATGTTATCATCGAAAAAGAAATAAAATTGAAAGTCTAATCAAGTAATAGTTAATATATAATACGAACAAACTTTTAAATTCAATTCGTGTATCATGTTCTCACTTGTTTTAGGCTTCTCAACACCTGTCTCACCTTGTCAATTGTAGTACGCGGACAGCGCTCAATCCGGCTGTTTGCCGACTACTACTATCCAAATGGATAATTGGCGACAGATCGAGTAACGAGGAGACGGAAGAATGGGAGAACTCGCCGAACATGGAAAAACCGGACCGTGATGAGATTTTTGACGCGTGTGCTGTGAATCAGTATGCGGAACGTGCACAATTTAGCGACATTCGCTTGTATGAAGCACTGATGCAGAGAATGAGCGGACCGTGTGATGTGTTCGAGCTCGAGATGGATTAAGGAAATTGCGCTTAGTAGAATTAGTTGTTTAATATATCTGATAGTTATTTTTGATTCATTTTTTCGTTTAACCTCATATGTGTATTTTTTTTTAGTTATGTGATACATAATCGAGATTACAATAATTATTGTTGTTTTGGTTATAGTCTTTCCTTTGAGATATTAAGTCGCGATGTCTCCGTCTTGTCTAAAACCTTAACATATTGTTTTAGTTTATACTAATTTTTGTTACTATTAAATAAACGAGCGATTTAATGTCTAATAGGAAAGGCTATATATTGTTATTTTGTTATCTTGAATTAAAATACTAATATTATTATTATTATTATTCTTATCATGTTTATCCAGTTTGTGATTAATATTTTGTTATATTTACATCTCATTTAGTGTTACGGTATTATGTATTGTTATTTGTTTGTTTGTCTGTTTTTCATACATATAAACATGTGTACTTCTTGTTTAATTAAATTGTATGATTTTTATTGTAAGGAAACAAACGGTTAAACTTGAGCAATATTATATGCAAAGAGTTCAATTTAACCTAGAATGATGATTAACCAGCAAACTGTTTTACAATGGTGTTAGAAAGAAGAAGAAGAAGAAGAAACAATTAAATGCCTAGAATAACAAAAATACAATAAAATAAACAACAATGGAAAGAAATGAAAACGCGTGAACCCGCAAATATGGTTGTGGTTGGGGAATAAATAAAAACAAACAAGGTATGACAATTGAAGTGTAGGGGACATGGAAGAAGCTGAATATCCTAGAAAGTGGAGACATTCTGCGAGCTCTCTATTGTTTAGTTGTGCATACGAAGATCAATCGAATTGTTGTGATTCGACGGTTTGCAGTCGTCGTCAGTTTGAGCTGAAATTGATTGTTTTGAAATTAAAACAAAATGACTTCACAGTCGAAGAAATGAGGTATTGAAGAGCTCTTGCAAGAGCAAATTTAATATTTTTTGTAACATATTATAACGCAGAATTGATATAAAAATGGATGCTCAGTTATGATGCGTGGAGCGTAAATTTTTGGGTTCAATTGAAACCCGGAAATAAAATCGCTAGAACTGATTAATTCCGTGATTCTAACCCTTCTTCATGATTCTCACCTCCTCGTGGTGAAGAAGGGTAACTGCTCTTCGACAAATCGAATGGAGTTTGCCACCATTCGTAGAACAGGCTAATAGAATCGTCCCCCACCCTTGTACAGTAGCGGTAAATACTTGCACAAGGCGTGGTCCTGGAAGGCCTGGTAAGCCAACTCCAAGGAATCCCAGGGAAAATTACTAAAACCCTCAAAAATAAAAGAGATAAAAAACCGATGGATTCAGCTCGGGTAGCAACCACATCTTCGCCACGATCCCCACGAAGATGGAGGCCTGGGTGTAGTTATGAGAGGATCATAGGACCGGATGAATTACGAAATAGGACCAACGGAAAACTAAGAAAAGCTAAAAGAGAGAACCAACTTAAAGTTGGAACATGGAACTGCCGATCGATACACCAAGAAAGAATGGGACCAGCTTTAACCTATTTACCTATTAACCTATTAACATTTATTTCCCTCTCTCTCTAGGGTGTCGAGGAAAATTGAAGATTACTCGATAATGGAGCGTTAAATTTTTAAAATTTCAGGTATCAATAGAATCAGAATGATCCAAGGATTCTAATGATATAGGTTAGAAAAAAATCGCATGTTGTTGAATAAAGATATTTCTCCATGAAAATGTGTTGATTTTGTTGAACTTTGTCCCACTTGGGAACCATTGTAAGTGGTTATTTGTAAATATATTTATGATAATATAGTATTTAAGCATATGTTCTTTGCAGTTATGATGGAAAATGTTAAAATCCACTCTGCACTTTGCGCTTGACGGTGGCGTGACTGTGTTTTGCACGAAAAGTGCTCCTGTTAGGACGCGAGGTGCTTTTTGCATGAAAACAGACTCATCCTGTTATATAGCGTAAACACGTCATCAATTTTTGTTAAAATTTGATGTTGTTTTTTGGATTGAGGAAGCTTCGTGTAATTTTGATGACTTTGGTTACTTTTTCGGTTTGAATTGAATGTTCTGGCGGCAGTTTTGCACGTGTTTTAATAACAATTTCCTGCAAAACACAGTCACGACACGGTCAAGCGCAAAATGCAGAGCATTTCATTCGAGCCGTTAAAAATGCTTAAAGTTTTGACAAATACGATAATGGGCTGGCAAACTGCCTCATGAAGTTATGTAATTTAACTGCATGCAAAATGAAATTAAAAATAATTTGGTGTGTTGTGGTAAATAAACAATATATTCCCAGGTCAATCCAAATAAGACCTATTTTTTCTTCCTCCAACATTTCTCAAAATTAACAATAATAAATATTTTTTATGATCAAATGGGAGCAGCGGTGCCATCAAAACTTGATACAATCTATATGATCACCGTCGCCTTTAAAACAGACAAAAAACGAACCTAGATCCAAGTGGCGGACGAGATCGCTCATATTGTTTGTTATCTGATCAGCAGCGCTGAGCAAATCTCCCTGCAGGCTCGTCGCGGGCAGGCTGCCAGCTCTAAACGCGTTCGCTACGTTTGAATTAACACCAACGAGCTGTTCCGTCGACACGCCGTCGTTCATCAATGGCAATTGTGACATCGATGATGAGACACCGCCAGTCGGCATGTTCTGAGTCTGAAACGCTAATGCAAAAATAGTTTGCAAAGAATCCTCACATTGAGCTGCGTCATTAGTTGCTCCAACTGCATCATCAACTCGCGTCGCCTTTGCTGCATCGAAAACATTTTCTCCTCAAGCTCAACTTTGCGATCGCGTAGGCCAGCGAGACCATCATCGGAAGCCGTCTGTGCCGATTCATGTGCAAATTGAATAAAATTGATATTACCTGACTCTCCAATCGTGCCATTTCCCGCATCATCAATGCATTTTCTTCCTCTAATTGGGCTATTAGTGCTCGCTCGTCGGATGGCGGCGCAGCACTGTTGCGGCCATTCAAAGGATACTAAAAGTATATTGGATATTGTAAGCGGTATTAGAACTAACGTCAGCTCGGCCGGCTAACTTGGCAGCATAGCGGGCGATCAATTTATGCTCATCATCGGTGATACCATGAGTACCCGGTAAGAGCAATGGCGGCGTGTTCATAGGGATTCCAGAGGTAGATGAAGCATGTTGCCTCCTGCAAAAAGGGGTTTAGCAGGGTACGTGAGCAAAACATTTCATTGGATTCTTGTAAATGTTCTGTGCTCTTACTGTAGATTACTAATCCCAACCTTATAGTCGTTGGTGTTGCCGGGACAATATTCGTCAAATTCAAAGGCCTTGTACTCGTTGCTGTCGCTGGATCTATCACATTCGTTTGAAGCGATGAATTCGGAATACATTGAAGACTTTTATTGATCGAGTGCATCAACTGCCTTGTCGGCGATTTCTGAGAAAAATCTTTGTAAAAACTTGAAATAAATTGAAAACGAACATAGCTGGAATACTCCTTCATCTCATGCTCATTCGAATGGTTCATGCTGGTGCGGCCGCGCCAGAAGCAACTCTGACAGAGTTGATAGTTGGCGCACCTCTGGCACTTGTAGCGGAAACCGTGGAACGAGCGCACTTGGCACGCGTCGCACACGACCGGATGATATACAGAAGCCACCGACGCCATGCGATGCAACAGCGGAAGCCACATGATGCACGGCGGGCACGGGTCCGCCAACAGCGTCTCCATGAAGACGGTTAACGTCACAGGCTGGTTATCATCAGGCCGAAAGCATTGGGCGACCGCGGCCTCGCTGAACGAAAACGTGGGCGCCTCGAAAACCGCCGTCGTCAGTGCGAGTAATTGCTGCAAGAAGTCGGCGAATTTCGCATGATCCATGATGCCGTTAGAGTCGGCGATTTGCGAGAAAATATCTGAACGATTAACCAATCGTCAACTGTTTATTGATTCTTCTTACATCGAAGCTTATCCACTAGTTTGCCTGCACAAAGTGTTGCCAAAGCGATTTTTAATGAAAATACCGTTATTCTGCCTGTGTTCTGTCTGAAAGAAACTTAAGGTTAGTATAGAGAGTCTTTTAATTGTTTTATTACTTATCATAAGCGCCGAGAAGAAATGCCAGCAAGAGGCTTATCGAGTTGTCAGTGTCGACATGCTGTGAAGCAACTAATCTCTTGTTAAGATTGTGGAAAACGGTGGTAAGGAGAAGCTCAGCGCGAGATGTCTTTATCTGCAAGTTATTGTATGTCTTTATCTTCAATTTATCTGAAATTTATAGTATATTTCTCTATTAATTTTCATTTTTAATTGGAGTGCTACCTATTTTTTAAATGGCTCGTTACCAGTTTAAAAAATTAATAGCAGCTACAGGCAGCTTTGATCATACTTCTAAAAATAACATCTTAAACGATATTTTTAAAAAAACCTATTTCCTTACATAAGAGCACGAATAGCTCTACGCTACTTGGGCACGCCAATTGGAAATAACGCTTTTTGCTATTTTTAAGCGTGTCTCAAAATTGTTACATCTTTCCAATAAAATTTTAATTACTAAAAACTAACTAGGCTTTTCTTAAACTATCTAATACTATAAAAATATTCACAAAAAGCTAAATTTGAGTACGTTTACTGAGCTCATCTCATTACCATACCAGTTGGTATGCTTGGAATTGAGTGAATAATCATATTTGAGCACTTTTTCTGAGCTCCCATTTCACATATGAATTGAAATGGCATTTCTTTCATTTTCGATAGAATCAGAACATTCACGTGGAATAATAGAAAGCTCTGACAAAATTATAAAAATATAATTTGCACGCCAAGTTTTAGTGGATTACTACTTCACGTAAATACTCCACGTAAGTATATTTCTTACAGTTAGTTTTTTGATCCATTTGGTCTTAAAAAGAATTACGACGTTACAGTTGGCCTGCATTTGACGTAAAAATGTCAAAACAATTAGATATCCACGTTTGCGGTTGTTTGCTCATTTCCAATAATAGATTGTCAAAGTTTATATTCTCGTAATATTGCGTCCAATAATAAAATTTGAATAGATTTTGATTTGTAAAAGTACGCAAACACCATTTTATGCATTTTATTTTACGACATATGTATAAAATGTTGTTTTTTAATAGCTTTCGTAAGTGTGGTCTCTGGCCGGCGACTGGTTTTCGTCTCCTTATAGCTTTGACATATCAAAATCAGCAATTTCTCTCGTCAGCGCGCGTTAAAAATGAAAATGGATGAAATAAAAATATTTTTTTTGCTCTTCCATTAGGCATCGATCTCTGAAAAGGACAATATATATAATATTTTTTACAACAATTTATTTAAAAATCCTTATTATTATTATTTATATTTTAATGATCTTAATTCTAATTTAACATGCTGGTATTTTATACCGAAGCTTTCAGATTCACCACCGGATTCGCCACCAAATAACATATTTTCTGCAAAAATTTACAATCACTCTTCTTCTATAAATAGCGCATATCTGGTTATGAATCGTTTTTTATTTTTAGTTTTTTGAAAAGCCAATTCCTTAGTGTATATGACCCGAAACAACATTTATTGTTTCAACTGAGTGTTTTTTGTTTTATTAACAATTACAGATATTAAGAATTCGATGAGTTAGGCGTCAAATACAATATTCTTTATAAATGAGTCTTGAGCTATCAGACGACCCTACAAATATTATCTTTAATTCTCACTAAGAGTGTGTAAAATGCCGTCAAATTGTGCACACTTTTACAATAACTTTTCGTTTTTAAGTCGAAAGTTTGCAGACTTTTTTAAAGTATAATTATTTAAAACGTTATATTATTATTAAAAGATTATTAATAAATGAGTGTTAAGCTATCAGACAACCCTACAAATATTACCATTAATTCTCATTAAGAGTGTGTAAAATGTCGTCAAATTGGCTACACCGGGAAAAATTACTAAATAACGGATTTGATCACTTTTCAATAGCATTTTGCAAACAAATTTTGCTCATTTCGAACTTGCAATGGTAAAACATTTGTCTGAACAATTCTTCACCAATTATTGTAACTTGTTCTACTTCCGTCTTAATTTCTAGTATCTATTAAACATCAACTTACAACAGTGTGCAATGGAAGAGCATTCAATCCATTTTCACGAAACGCTTCAATCATATTCCAAATATCCACCAGATGTACATTTGTCTTCTGTTGTATGAATCGTAACTTGCATGCGGCACGGTAAGTGGCAAAACGAATCGAGTCGAAATCTTGCAATCCTCAAATAATTACAGAATCAGAAAAAATCATTGAAAATTTGCACCCAACTCATTTCGTCAATGATTTGCTGCATTTCAGACGCGACGATAGTTCCAACCGAAGCATCCTGACCGGCCGACGGTGGTGGGGCACCGTTCGGCCACATCGGAAAACCTTCAAATCAACTATAAATGTCTATTGCTCAAATAAGTTAAAATTCAATTTAAACGCAGCGGCGGCAAACGAACCTTTTTTTACTGATTGCCCGTTATCGTGAAAATTCAATTATTTAACAACAACAAAAAACAATAATAGTAATGATCAAGTAAACAACAACAAAAAGAGCCGTGAAACACACAAGAAATTCAACCTAGTGAAATGCAAAGAGAAAAGAGCATTAGATGGACAGAGTCGTCTTCCAGATAGGCTGCCACTCAGCCGACCACAACAATAATCGATTGAAGCATGAAAAGAGGAGGATTGACGAAAAACAACACACTGGATCCCCCCCCCCGCACACAAGATCCAGCGAGACGTGGACAGAGAGCCGAAAGCTAACTTCAATTATGGACGCTAATTGACCGAATATTCCATTCACTGATTTTATTTTTTGGTTCGAGAAACTAAAAACAAAAGCCAAACGTTGCCTAATTGGCTAAGAGTGCTTCGATGTTTGGACAACGACTGATATGTTTGCATTACAAACAAACACTGGTGAATCCCAACGCGTCGGTTGTGGTTATAATGCGCTTCGGCAACGAAAACAGCCAAAATCGAGAAAAAAACAATCATTTGCGACTGTCGGAAGCGCCCTTCGGTCGCGAATTTGCCTAATGTACGAAAATAATACGTAAACAAATATTTCGTAATGATTGTTTTTTTTCATTTTATTATTTTTTTTTCATTTTTTAAGCTTTATAGATATTAATTATTGGTTTTATGAATTAATAATAAACTCATGATATCTAATAGTTTTTATTATTAGTTTATTTTAACATAAAATGCAATAATGAAATCTTCAATCAATTCCAATGTTTTTTCTTAACTTTTACTTCTCATCTTATCCTGATTATTTTCGTTTTCTATGAAATTGGAATTAACACATTAGTTTTCACAATTGCAATATAATCTATTACTCTGCCTTTGTTTCACCTTTGTTTTCCTTAATATCACCAAATTTAGAGTTATGCCACGCGCAACACATAGTATGTTCGGTACGTGCTGCCCTGTGCGACAAGAAATTCGAGGCGGACGATTCGATACTAATGGATAGCATATTGCTAATTAAGCAATTTCTTCGGTTCATCTTTATGGAATAAAGGTATTATCATTATATTAATACCTTTAACTACGTTCAGAATGAAATAAGGCAGATTATCAAAAATATTAATTATAAAGAATTCGTTTTTGCCACGATAATTGAAACGTTCGATTCAAGATATGACCAACCTATGAATATTTTCATTAAATTAATTATTATTCACCAAATTTAAATGCTTCATTTGGTAATATTTTTTGACGGATTCCTAGTCAATACCAAATGATTCAATGCATGGTTACTTTGAATTTTTAAGTTAGTGGGTTTTTAACAGTGCTTCGATGTAATTATTTTCTTAACGAAAACAGTACCTATTAATACGTTTGGTATTGATATATGTTATAATACTAATTATGACGATTCGAATGGTGTATACCTTATGTTTGTAGTAAAACAACTCCGTGATATTCCTATTTTTATAAAACAGTATAGGTCCTAAATGTTCAAAATTTCTTGAATTTATGATGACGTATTTGTTTTCGAATAGGAGCTATATCAGAAATACACTTCTGGTCGCATATATCATTTAAAGGTAATTTTAACGTGTACAATTCACATATGGGAACATAATATGAGTCTTATAACAACAACAATATCCTGAAGTTGTTTAACTACAAAAACCATTAGAATCGTAATAATTTGCTCTATAACATGTCTCACAAACAGTATTTATATATATATATATATATATATATAAGTGATGGACGAAATTTTCCATTTCGTAATACGGAATACGGAACAAAAGTTGAATTTCCGGAACACGGAATGCGGAGCACGGAGGATAAAAAACCGCGCATAACGGGATTCCGTCCATCACTGATATATATATATATATAGTTTTCTTTAAGAACTTAATTACATCGGAAATCGGTGAAAACCAAGATAATTTAAAAATTCAAAGGGATCTTGTATTAAAGGAAGTTTGAAGTCAAAACGCTAATCCCAACATTGTGAAATAATCCATAAACCCCACATATTACACTTTACCCTCAAAATCAAATTATTTGACATTTTTTCTATATTGTTGTTTTTTTGGTCAAAAAAGTTAAATCTTGTCAGAGTTTCTGCGATTAAATTAGCTGAAGCCGGTTTTTAGAGTTAAACACGGAGCATTTTTCGATATATGATTTAATATATAAAATTGTCTATAAGTATTGTTATCTACCATGAAAAATTAATATAAAAATCCACATATTTCTTGGTGGGGCTTTAATAATGTAATTTTTTAATTAATAACAGAAGTATGATGAAATTTGAAAAATTGACTTCAAACACTATTTAAATAATATGTATCCAGCTTCAATACATCAAAAGTTTAAAAAACCATTGTTAACACTGTCAAATTAAGAATATAAACCGGCTCAATAATATATAATTTGATCAAAATCTTTGAATAAAAACAATCAGCTAAAATATTCATACTTTGGACATTTTTTATTTTTTTAATCGTGTTGCAGGAAATTTATAATAACAACGTCAGCGCTCTATGAATTGAAACTGAATCATTCATGGGCGTAAGCTTACAAGTTGTTAGTGGTTAAAATCAAAAGTTCATGTATCGCTGATTCGCTGATGTTGTCGCAGAAGTTATTAGACACATAATGTAGACGGTGATCTATTCTAGTGATTAATTCTAATTAAATAATTCTATATCAACAGGATATTTTTATGTTGCTCCACATACTGGAAAAGATCAAGCACCAGATGCCAATAATATCCATATCGACAATTATTTGTAAGAATTAAACAAAAGAATTATACCGTTGAAATTTTTAGAGATCGATTCCGGCAAACATTGAATGAAAGGTTCATCAAGGATTATTCGAAGAAAATGCTAATTGGTTCAAAGCTGAGTTAAATATTGAAATGAGTGCATATGCGAGGCAAGAAGCTTATGATATTAAATATTGAAGACGGTACAATCAGTGTAAGAAATTATTATGGCTTTTATTTTTTAATGAGTAACTTAGAATAAAATTAAATATCAAAGTTAATACGACAGTTTGTACTCTCATATAGTCTCTGTGATATGTATTAAAAATTGCCGGTAATATTTTTTCACAATGTCGTTCAATTACCTTTGATATTTGATTGTATTCCTAACAAGATAAGTGTTTTAGTCAAGGCAATTTTATGAATCTTAATATACATAAATTGTTAAATTTTGATAAGCAGAATAAGTATCTACGTTCTTTTCATGCTCACTGGAACGTTGAAGCGTAAAATGGGAAGAAAAACGGGAAAACTTATTTTCTTGACTTATGTGAGCTAGAATAATTAAGACCATCGTGAAATAAGATATTGGTCAATGTTCGTATTATTATAAAAATACTTCGCAGAAGCCATGAAAATAGATTTTTACTGTTTTTTCTCCTTTATACCTCAGGAAAACATTCTGCATAAACATCACATTCTCATTCTTATTATGCCCAGCATGAATTATAATAGATTGATACTTGTTAAGTTTCATAAAATTACCTTAACATAATTACATTACATTAATCACCTAAAACCTTCATTTTAAGTCAACTGAAATTCAATTATTTATAAGAAGTCACTGATTGTACAAATAAGTTAATTTTATTGTTTCATTTTCATAATTATCTGTTTTATATTTATATTGTTGTTTGCTTGTATTTATGTTTTTGTATTTATTTGTTTAATCAATAAAGAATTCTGAAAAATAAAATAAAAAAATCCCAGAAATTAGTGAACGAAGCGTAAAATAGCCGATCTCATGACGTTGGTGTGCGAACGTCGTTTTAACTCGTCGGCCACCGATGTCGGTGTGCGAGTGTCAATTTTACAGTCGCGCACTTGCATCGGTGGCCGAAGCGTGTTTTGTTCCTGTGCGCTCTGTTTTTTCTTCGGTGACCGAAGCGTTGGGATTCTCCAGTGAAACTTCTCAATTGCCATTATTACTAAAAGTTTGGTACACTTAGCAGGAAAACCAACAGTTCCCCAGTTTCAACGCAAAATATTAAACCTAAATTTAATATATTTCTCATAAACTGTCTGTAAATCGTAATATGTCACTAGGCAGCTTCATTGTGTGCATGTAGTCATGGCCAATGGCAGCTTCCACCTGAAGGATGCTTGTTGTCGTAAAATGGTTTTTTTTGTTGAATTGTTAACTACACGGCCACACGGCAACTGGTATGGTAATAAAATGAGCTCAGTAAACGTGGATTTGACGCCTGAAACTATATAAACAGGTTCTCAAAAGACTCACTTTGACACAAAATTTAGTAAAAACTTAAACCGTCGGCAAAGTCATGTAAAATTGACGTAAATATTAGTTTTTCAACTTCCACATGGAAATTAATAAAATGCGTTTTAATCTGGAAAAGTCATAATTTTCATTAGCATGTGTATTATATATTCTGCTCATCTACTATTCGACACAAGAGTCTTCTTCTGGACACGATAGCATGCCAACTGTTATGGTAATTAAATTAGCTCAGTAATCTTGCTCAAATTTAATTTTTTGAAAGTATATTAATCGTTTCAGACTGTTTAAGATAAGCCTAGTCGAATTGTAATTAAAAATTCTTTATTAAAAGACGCAAAAATTTTCAGGCACGCTTAAAAAGCGGAAAATCGTCAATTTCCCATGGGCGTGCACTGTCACAATTGCAAACTACCTTTTAATTGATTATTTTCAATATATCCGCTTAGAACTTCGGCAAAATGCGGCGTGATATTATAAAATATTCCTAATATAAACATTGAAATAATTCTTCCCGCACTCCACTGCCACAAAACCGCGCCGCATTGCAAAAGACTTCGCACCAATTGCAAACTACCTTTTAATTTATTATTTTCAATATTTTCAATATTTACAAGTGACTATGAAGACTCTTCTGGTCCATTAATTCTGCAGAATGAAACTTTAACTGATAAATAAAATATTGAAAATAAAATAAATTAAAAGGGAATGTTTGCAATTGGTGCGAAGTCTTTTGCAATGCAGCGCGGTTTTTTGGCAGCGTAGTGCGTGAATAAACCAATTATTTTTGCTCTCAAGCTTAAGTTTCTATCACAGCCCAAACCAATGCCAACGGTATATTTAATCAGGGCGGTCTAAAATGAGTGTAAACTTCTTGAGTTGGCGTGTTCAAGTAAAAGCTACTATTTAATTAAAACGTATATTTTAAACGGTAGGGTTTGTTTAAAAAAAACTAACAAGAAAGAAAAAAAGTTGAGCAGAATTTAAATAATGTAGTTAAAGTTAAATTAAATAGTTCACAGAAGGGAAAACTGATGGGAATAATAAAGGGGATAGGGAAATATTTAAGACAATCAATTACCCGATTAAGTGGGAACCTAAGGAAGTTATAATAAATATGCCACATGAAGGAAAATTTTGAATAAAAGCTGAATACATGAATTTACATATAAGAGCTACTAAACAAAATAAAATTAGGTACTTAATAATATATTAATTAGAGACAATATCGAGACTTCCCCGAATTGACTGAAAAAGCCTCTCTTTCATGGTGGAAGAAAGTTTCTTACACCTGTCTCTGAATGCTGGACTCAGATTTAATTCCACAATCCTTGTTCTTCATGTGTTTTTATTTAAATTTATTTCGTATCTCATTACTTTCACTGTCTTCTATGTTATAGAAATATGTCTTCTTATTCTACTGTAGATGACGTCATAGTTTGCACGTTCTAAATCCCTACACGCCTTCTCTGAAGTAGGCGGCGAATCAATTAAGAGTGCTTCACGGAAATCAGACAATTATATTAATTACAACGTTAATTTGCGGAAGTTATATTAATTACCTGAGCTAATTACATAACAACGATTAAACTAATATAAATAAAATCTAGCTACATATCTAGTAATAAACATTTATACATCCAAATGATTTTCATGCACTGGACACATTTCTACCTGCCAAAAATATTCGCACTATTAGCCTTTATTTCCAATATCTTATTAATCTACCTTATCCAAATTTCTTGTAACAATTACATGGGAAACTACAAACACCTTTTAAAATTCTTTGCCATATTTGACATGATATACTCAACAGTAGACGTGTTTGTCCCATGTGCCGTTATAACAGCTCGCAGGGCGCTGGTTTTATTTGTATGTGATGGACCATTCTTTTCGCCGGATAATATTCAAGTAGGATGGATTGCACTCTCGATCAGGTGCAGTTTTGTATCGCTGAGTTATGGCATCCTAGAGGTTCACTTTTTCTATCGCTACCTTGTGCTATTCAGGTGGCTATTTGAATGTATTAGGAGAACAAGTATGATTCCGGATTTTTTACGGGTTTTTTTAAATGGACATTTCTCAAGAACCAATTTTATTAGGTAGCAATAACGGGGCCCCCGTTACAATATTTTATTAAATTCTTCATTATAAAAAACTGTAATTAAAATTTTTTAACATTGACTAAGTAATTGACGGAATTCGACCACAAACAGTGGAATTGACAACGGTGAAACAGGCTCAACGATCCGATTTAGGTTTTTATTACATTATTGATATTTTTTTTTTACATTATCTGTAGTAAAACCATTTATTAACAAATATAAATACGTTCGCACAATAAAAAAAATGATAAAATAAGGTGCATCCTAGTAGAAGAGCTATAGCAAAAAATTTTCTTTGAAAATTTTTGTTTTATGGGCTCTATGGAGAGAGGAAGACCCAAAGTACAATATGAGCCATAGTAGAAAGGCTCTAAGCCCCTATATCAAAAGTTATAGATTTAAAAGAAAATAATTTTCAACGGTTAAAATCACATAATTAATGAACAATTATAGTCAAACCAAGTATATCAGAAAGTGCGCAATTTTATTAGAATTGTTGTGATATAGGTAATAAAGTACAAATATATGGATAATATAGAAATTTTAAGCTAAAACTGAAAATTTAAAAATAAATTAAATTATTCGTTTAAATGTTAGCGCGCCCCACCGCACGTCCCTGTCAGTCTATGTGAAGGGGAATTTTCAACTGAGCGCCTTCGGCGTGCGTGGGATTATAAAGTGCAAAATTAATCCATTTAGTGGGTAATTTTCTGATTCCTTTCGGTTGTTCTGACGAAAACAATCCTTATACCAATTTTTGCACCTCCCTTCCATCGGTCAAAGCAAATTGATAATTCGAAGGAGAACATTGCGAGTGAAGTAAAATTTCAAACAAAATTTCGACTTTTAATTTTTCTTTGACTTTTTTTGCAACCTGTGGTCATGGCAGCAGCACCATTTATTCGTGTCTTGTGAGCCATGATTTTCAGTTAAAGTGTTCTTTGTAACAATTTCGAGTAACTGTTTCACCGGCTCATAGTATACCAATCCTTTTCATCTCGCCATAGTCTTTTTGTCATGGTGTTTTTCGCTATTCTTTTTGTCTTTCCGCACGACAATTGTAAAATTTTCAGCCGAGATGAAGCCCATGTGCTAATACACGCCAAATGGAAATAGCGACTTTGCGATTTTTAAACGTGTGTGGAAAATTCTACGTCTTCATAATAAAACAGTTTTTACTGCAATTTAATTAAGCTTGTCTTAAACTATCTAAAAATGTTAATAGCTTTCCAAAAAGTTAGATTTCAGCATGCTTACTGAGCTCATTTTATTACCATACCAGTTGGGGTGCTAATATTTTTGATCGCCTATATCCCCGTTGATTTTGAAAACGGATTTGGAAACAGCGATTTATGGTGCTCTTTTTGTGCAGGTTTTTTTGCATTACCGTATTCAGCGCATCAAGCTCTATAAAATGAGCCTGAGCACAAGGCGCTACGTGCTCATAGAGCCGAGAAAATGAGCAAAAACTTTTGAAAAAATTTTTTCATGTTGACATTCCGATGCTCCATTTTAGAAGAATGTGCTCATTTTAAGAAACGCGCGTTAGACTATCTTATACAGAAATAAATAAAAATAAATAAATAAATAAATAAATAAATAAAAGATACTACAGTACAGGGGGAATAGGAATTGCTCACTTCTCGACCCGATCAACGTGGTCAGTGGCTACTAGCCACCGAGTAGGGTTGAGTAGACGCTGAGTAGACGACTGACTATAGTCCCGGAGAGTATCTTGTTTGCACATGTCGTATCCATGACTCTAACGAAACATTCAAAACACGATTAAATTGAAATCCTGCTCATAGACAAGCCAATAATGTGCTTCGACGGCATTTGAACAAATGTGCTTTAATATTATAGACTGTACGGTAAATTAAAATATTTATTTTTCTTTGGAAGCGCGGAACAATTACCTGAATTATATCATCTTCTACATCTCTATTCGTATGCTTAAATTTAAGAACATTCTCTAATGCCTTATAAAAACTTGGAATGAGTGATATAATTGCCAATGATCAATGAAGGTAAATAATGAAAAAATTTTAAATACCCACGAACAATTTCCGGAATCATACTTATAAACCTAATATTTTTTATGAAATGAATTGGTGATTTCGTTTAGACCCGATGCAACTCGCTTATTTTTTAAACCTGGTGGCATTTTAAAGATATTTTTGTATCTTTTCGCGCATTTTTCACTTTGGATGTTGGTATGTTTCATTATGATCCAACCGACAGATATAACCGCTCCTTATGTCAATTATTATTTTTCGTCGAGTTTTCATTATAATGCTGATAGGATTCCAATGATTGCCGTTTCATACGTAGTGAGTTTGAACACGTTAATTTAAATTTTCTTGAAAGTTTTCCATTTCGAAATGTGTCGTAGTGTCTTTTTACGAAAGCGAATTTTTTAATATCATGCGTTTAAAATTGCTACAGGCGTTCCATACCAGCACACCGTGGACAAACAGTATAAATAATTGTCAAGGGAAAATGTGAAAAAATATACACTGATTCTTAAGGAAATCAACAAATCTGTTTTGCAATAGCTAAAATTACATCACTTGGAATGTTCCACTCGTTTTTATTGATGAAAGATCGAATAACAGTTTTTTTCGTTGTTGGAAATATTATACTAACTTTTCTCTGCAGAAAAGTTATAAACCTATATTATTCTTTATATAACAAGAAAGAGAATATCATGACAATCAAAATGGCACGCCTACTGGAAGCCTAAAAGCACGAGCTCAGAAAATGTGTTTAACTCTAATATTTTTAAAGATTTTAACATTTTTTGGAGAGTTTAGTGAAAAGATGAGTAAATAGCGTAGGTAATATTAATCTAAAGTACACGTGAAAGTTGTAATATTAACGTAAAATAGGAAAATCGTTATTCCCAATTGGCATGAAATGGTATATACACTAGCTGACAAAAGTTTTGTCACAAAAGTTTTTTCGGGTTTAACTTTTTTGTGACTTGACCAAATTGGCTTATTTTTTGATATTTTATGTGAATCAGTGTTTAAAATGTTATAGTAGCAAAATTTGGTTTAAATTACCATGGCAATTTCGGTACCACGCATTCCGTTTTCCCTCATATTGATAACAGCTTGCCGGGTGGCAATTGGAGTTTCTTTACGTGGAGTCATCTCTAAAATGTTGCCAATTACTGCTATTTTCAATAAATTATGAAAAAAATATAATTGCACTTTAAAAATTATTAAAAAATGCAGTGCAAGAAAAGTGCGTAATATCTTTGAGCTACGCGTTTTACGATAAACGCTTGTCACTGTAAAACGGATCATCGTAATCACAAGCGAGAATTTGTAAAATAATCTACAACCATATGAATCTATCATATCAAAAAATCAGCCAATTTGGTCAAGTCACAAAAAAGTTAAACCCGAAAAAACATTTGTGACAAAACTTTTGTCAGCTAGTGTATAACTTGTGTTGAGAATTCTTTATTTTTCTATATTTTCACAGTTTGTTGAAAACACAAATTAAACATTACAATATTATATACATATTAAAGAAACAATTTCCAAATCATTTTCCAATGTTCAGAATGATAACCCGCTTATGAATGCTCGATCGTGGACTGGAATCATCCTCCTTTCTTGTATATCACTTTATTCAATTTGCGTTTGTGTATGTCTGGGATTCAAGATAATACAAATTCTGAGAAACTTGCAATCAATAAGCAAGGTTCGAAAGGCGATACATCATCAATTGCTGAAAGCTCTGATCGTGCAAACATCTATTCCAATAATTGTTACATTAATTCCATGCTCAATTGTTTGGTATTTTCCACTATTTGATATTCAAATACCAGGGTAATCGTGACAGTTTATTTAAAGAATATTTGTTCATCGAGTTTCAGACATTTGACCAATTTTGCAATTATAGCCCTTTCATTATTTCCCTTCATTGATCCATTGGCAATTATATCACTCATTCCGAGTTTTTATAAGGCATTAGTGAATGTTCTTAAATTTGAGCTTACAAATCGAGATGTTGAAGATGATATAATGCAGGTAATTGCTCCGCGCAAAGTGCATGCCAAAGAAAAATAAATATTTTAATTTACCGTAAAGTTTCTAATATTAAAGCACATTTGCTCAAACTATTGTTCTTTTCAGAGATCGGTGCCTAATGGAAGAGGAAAAAATTAGGATGGAATGAGGTTCTCCTTTGGACGGCCTCTCTTTTTTACGAAATAATGTGCAGCACACATTGAAGAGAAATTGACAAAAAAGTTATTTGTGGCCGTGTGGCCGCCCATCATTTTCTCTTCTTTTATTGCTCTTCCATTAGCCACCGATCTCTGAAAAAGACAATATAATTAAAACTTTAATTTCAATGAATTTATCTAGAAAATTGGAACATAAAGAGAGATAGTTTTTGTCTCGCAACGATCAAAGAAACAGCGGTGTCGATGTAATTTGCGTAATAATGAAAGCGCTTGTACTATTTTCCAAAAAAAAATCATAAAAACACTCGAATTTTGTTTAACCCCGGCAAAATGGCGGTTAACGAATCGTCCCCGGCTTGCCTGTGTACTTGTGAGTTTAGAACTTCTTTCTATATAAGGCAGACTTGCCTTGAATTATCTTTAAAACTGACTTTACTGCTGAAATCTTAGAATTTAATTGACCTTTCGTTTTTATAGTTTCATTTGGAGTGTTACAATCTTATTTAATGTTCTATTGTTCTATATATGGATTTTCGGACATAAAAATCATCGTAATAATCCTCACAGAACAGTATAAATTGAAATTGAATATTACAAAATCGAAAGTTTCGTATGGTGTGCAATAAACCTTCGTAGGATTCTTCACGCCAAATGCAATTATAAAAATAGGAGCACTTAACGCTGTAAGAGAAAATTTAGTTAGAATACAAATGCTCTCGCACTGCACTGCCACGAAGTATGCAGCATGTTGCAAAAGTTCACGGACCAATTGAATTTTTAAAAAATGAAAACACGCCCTTCATTTATTAATTTCCAGTATTTAAACTTTTTTAATTACAGCGTATCTTTATTAAATTTGATGTACTTTCTTGCTTAGAATCGTTTATAAGAATTTATTAATTGTATTAAGTTTTTTTTAGGCTCCTCAAAATGTTTTAGAACCAAAAAAATTAAGTAAAAAAAAGGGCGTGTTTTCATTTTTTAAAAATTCAATTGGTGCGTGAACTTTTGCAACATGCTGCATACTTCGTGGCAGTGCAGTGCTCTCGCATATTTTACATATAATCTGATAAATTGACGTTAAAATTGACTTCAAATTTTAGACCTGCAAAATGATAAAACACATTTAATTGATATAAAATGTTCATTTCCATTGGGCGTGGAGGCTGTTATAATAGAGACTCTACGGTATCTGTCAGCCTTACACGTTTTAATTACAGTAAACATTTTGACAAGTATTTTTAAAATTATATATAGTCGTCGCCAATTGTGATTACCACCGCAAAATGTGGCGCACTTCTTTAAAATATAATTTTTTCATTAAATTTTTATGATGATTATTGTTATTTTCCACATTTATTCCACGACTGAAACAACATCTAAAACATATTCTTCAATTTATTTAAGCAGAAACAATATAGAACGAGCCTAAAAAAGAAAATAATCATGAAAAATTAAATTAAAAAATAATATTTAAGAAGGTGCGCCACATTTTGCCGTTGTAATCGCATTTGGCGACGACTATAGTTAAGCGATTTTCTTACTAAAAATTAAAGAAAATAACACATTTTTACGACGAATTGCGAACCGCTGCGAAGCTATACAATTATAAATAGATTAAGGCAAGAGAAAAATATTCATATCAAATTGAATGGTTAAGTTGCGGGCTCAGAAAAGATGCTCATTTTGCAATTTCGTTAAAAAGCGCATGTTTTGAGATAGTTTAATACGGGCTAGTAAAAGTAACGTGTCCAATTATATGAAAATAATACGTTTAAATTAATAATAAACGTTTAAATATTGAAAAAAATACGTACTGAAAGAGACATAAACAATTATTCATTTAGGACACTCGATAGAAATAAATCGTCGGTTTTTTGTTCTTATGGCATATCTTCGTAAATGTTTGACAAATTGTAATTTTAATACTCTTGTTATGAATAAACCATGATTTTTTTGTTACAGCTTAATGTGTAATTAATGTATTATCGTCACGTTAATTGAAATAGTCGTTTTTAGAATCTTTGCGTGTAAATCTGGGCTCGTATTCAAGAATGTATGTATTTGTTAAACGATGATTGCAAATCATTAATAAACTGATTTTATAAGGAAATTCAAATAGTAAGTATGCAAAAAATAATATTTTAATACAAAATTGATTGTAAATTATATTTTATTTACTGGAAAAGACAATTAATCAATTATTTTCCCTCACCGTTTAACCGATAAATACTTTCTTGCATACGGGCTCTGATTCTAATTTTATAGTTATCTTGGATTTTAGCGTAAATAATAAGCAAGTAAAAAATAATACAAAAAATAAAAAAAAAATAAATTGAGTAATAATAGTTTGTCAATGTAATAATGTGTATGATATGTTAGTACATCCATTGATGGAACAGTTTCTCCCAACTATTTTCCTGTGTGTAAACAGACGCCACCCGGAATAGTAAACTGGGCAACTTATTGAACTATTTAAACCCCTATTTACCAATATAATTTGATGGTATATGGATTTATCGACGTAAAATAGCCAAAAACAATTAAACGAATTTCTGAATAGTACACGCTGAAATTAGTAATACTTGATTAAAGTCTATAACAATGACATTTGCGGATAAACTCCCACAACATCGAATTTAATGAGAATATTCGACGCCAAATTGAAATTACTGTTTTCCGAATTTTAAACGCTTCTGTCTGACAAATTATTTATTTTTAACAGAACATTATTAAAGACAATTTCAATAGGCATGTCTTAAACTACCTAAAAATATTAATATCTTGCCACAAAATTAGATTTGTGCATGTTTACTGAGCTTATTTATTGTATGGAAGCTCAGCATGCACACAATTTGGAGTTGCAATTCAACTTCAGCTACCCATAGAATTTCCTAATCACTGGTGAATCCCAACGCGTCGGTTGAGAACAAAACGCGCTTCGGCCACGGGAGAAATCTTAAAAACATAGATTTTAAGTATTCAGAAGAAAGCTAAGAGAGAAGAAATATGTTTACTGTATACAACATAGTTGAAACATTTAAGCCTACCGAAAATGTTTTTAAAAAATACCAAAATTAATTTAAAAATTCTATTATTTCAGTTTTATTTATTTTAATGACCTTGGCTCCAGTGAGCATGAAAATAATTTCGTTTTTATATCATTAGACTTTAATTTAGTTCCATATTTTATTTCAATTGTCGCGAGAAAGCTTGGGCTGCCAAGATTCGAATAATTCTTATTAAAAGTTTTGCGTCCGTCGCCGAAGCGCGTTTTGTTCTCAACCGACGCGGTGGGATTCACCAGTGAATGGTAATTCAGAGTTATTCTTTTCCTGACAACCAATAATTTACATGTTTATATAATAGCTATCTGAATCACGATTATTTATGACTATAACTATTCCCCTATTGAAATAATGTGTCTATCTCTCAATGGAAGAACTTATCTGATGCGCTTTAAGACAAGCCTAGTCAGACGTAACAATTTTCAGACACGCTTAAAAATCGGTAAATCGTAATTTCCAGTTTCTCTTCTGATGTGTTTTAAAAGTGATATACAATTGTATTCGAAGAAGTAGTACTTTCATATCGCGTTTCCACGTGACCAAATTTCTCAACAAATAGTATATAAGGAACTCTAAACTTAACATACCATTAATAATGCATATTCCATTGAAGCCAGCTGATGGTAAAGTCCGTCGCGGAAGAATAAACCTGGTTTCCAACTATGCACTTCGCAGAATTGCACAAAGCGCCGGTGTCAAGCGAGTTGGACTTGATACCTACGACGACGTGCGTAGCATCTTACGCGAGAATACAAAAGAAGTTCTGAAATTGGCAATGCTGTACTGCCAGAACAGAAAGAGAACAACGATTTCTCCAGATGATATCAAAGACGCTCTTCGACAATTTGGAACGAGAGTCTACGATTAGATATAGACGTTAATATAATATGGTTAGAAATTCAATTTTGTGTATTTTATTGCATTTTTTTACATTTTTATAAATATCTGTTCGTTGGGTTGTTTGTGTCGAATTTATTGAATGCTCCAGAAGCGGTGGCTAGTGACGACGAAAGGATGCAAGTGTGTTCCTACCAGTTCGTCCCGGATAGTTCCGTCTTCCTCCATTTCGCAGAAAACGAGTGATAATTCAGATGAATATATAAAAATACATTTTTCGTCCTAACTTCCTGCATTCTTTAGATCAAAAGGGAGAAAAATACGGTGAATCAACCCCGCCTCTTTAATTTCGTTCTCTGTACTCGCCAAGTATAGTGAATGTTCGATTACTTGGTTACTTGGTTAGTCCATGTCAATCGTGAAGATTGCGGACCATCTCTCTCCAGACGCTGCGACTTTGTCTTGCCATAGTTGACCAAGTCGTTTTCCTCTCGAGGATTCCAATCCTTCTTCCTTTGGTACGGTTGGTGGAGACCTTATGCACGTAATCAGAAGTCCAATTACGGATGACGTCGGCCCACCGCTCTTTCGGTCTGCCTTTACTTCGTGTGCTGCAACGGGTCATTCTGAAAGTATTTTGCACCAGCGGTCGGGTGGCAAAATACAAGTATTCCCATAATCTGTCTTACTTACTTGATTACTTGATTATCCGACGTTATTCCGACTGCGTCGAGATGCTGACCAACTCTCTCCAGAGTGTTCGGCTTCGCCATGCCAATGTTGACCAAGCCGTCTTCTCCTCGAGAATACAGACGAATTTCGAATTTCGCGACCCATAGCTTGTTCGACCACCTTCCCTTGAATCTCCCCCTTGTTCTTGACTTGCCTTGTGGATCCCACTTTGAAAGAAATCTGCTTCACCTAGTGTCCGGTAGCCTTGCGGCATGTCCAGCCCAACTGATTTCCTCTTCTTTAGGGGAAACACAGTCTCAGTTCTCGCTCTTCGGGTCGCATAAAGCATAGTTGGAGCTGCGATGGTCATACACACCAAGTTAAAATGGTCATTTGTTGAACCACATTTTGATTTACTCCGTTACATTTTACGACTTCCCCTACGTAGGGCCCTACTCTCCTTATATTAGAGCGACCCGAAGAGTGTACGTTAGGAGATAAGACGCATGCACGCCAACCGGAAATAACAATTTTTCGATTTTTAAGCGTGTCTAAGAATTGTTACGTCCTTTCAATTAAACCTTTATTGTGACAATTTAGTCATGATTTTCTTAACCTCTCTAAAATTATTAATATCTTTCTAAAAAGTTAGATTTGAGCACGTTTTCTGAGCTCTTTTTATTACTATACCAGTTGGCGTGCGCATGTAAACTACTTGGAACCGGCAAGAGGGCTTACCACTGACTGGTTCGACAGCACTCATACATAATACACGAGAATAGATGAACTAGGGGAATAGGAATTGCTCACATATTGACTCGGCTCGGCGACCACCGAGGGTAGCCACCGACCCGTAACCCTTCTGAGTAGAAGACTGACTAAAGCATCAAGAGGTCCTGTTCCGTATGCTCGCGTATCTCCGGTCTGTGTCTTCTTTTGGCATGTCGTATCCATGGTTGTAACAACACCAGTGATGGGAGGGACCCCGTTTTTTGGAATCCCGGGCAGACGGGTCCTTTAAAAAATTGAAAATGTCAAAACTCGGGGCCCGGGACTTGATTTTCACGTAAAAATATCTCTGTCGCCTTTAATTTTGACAAAAATTGTATAAGCAGCAATAACTTGAAATTTAAATAATTCACATTTGTTTTTTTTTGAGTAAATTATCACATTTATTGTATAAACAGAATTCATTAAGATAACAAAATAATTCAATAATAGTCTATGTATCTTAATATAATACCCGGTTTTAGTTCAATACTCGTACCCATAACAACAATAGGGAAATGCCGCAAGCTATAACAGAAACAACAATCAACTGTCTTCCAATATTAATGCCGAATAAACATGACGAGCTATTAATGACTTTCCGACTATAGATTAATATCTTTGGCTGCCACCTGATCTAGATATATTCGCGTGAAGGTATCCCGAGTCGTCATTGATTCGGCGAGCTAGGTCATTAATGTTTATATGGAACTGGACGTTCTCCGAAGAGCGCGATTGTTGACGCGACTGTACTGAGCAATCATCCATACTACTAGATAATCGGTTTTGTACGAGATCCCTGTTGATTTAAAGGTTTAAATTAGGCATATAGTCTAGTATAGATACCTGAGGTTCGGCGATGATTCAATCACTTTCATCTTTTCGACAGTCGCATCGATGTCTTTGGCATGCGTCTTCTCGTTGATTTTCTTTTTATATAAATACCCACGTCGACTGCTTGAAATGAATATCCAGAGAATTTTGGAAAAGTATAGGATAATCTCAGTGATAGTAATCACGGAAACGCCAAGGAACATGCCCATGTTACCGCCAATGTCTGACAAGAGCTCAGTGATTGTCGTTCCTTTTTCTTGATTGTATTCGGTGTACGACATGTCGCGAAAAAACACATTCACCATTTGGAAATTGTTTCTGAAATTGTGTGGAGTTTTTTTTTTAATAAGATTTTTATATTATACTAATACTAACCGCATTCTTCCTACCGTCCACGACGAATTCCATTTTTGCAACCAGGTGAGCCCGCCATTCGAGAAGCGGTTGCCATATGAATTATAAGCTCGGTAGAATTGACTCTCACATGCAACGTTGCATTCATCACAGCTCGGAAGTTTCAAATCCCATTTGTCTGAAAAAAACAAAAACTTATTTCGCCATTCGTCGGAACTTTACTCTTACCATCTATGAGAACTCGCAATTTTGTATCGACACACATATAAGTTTCAAATGGTGTGCATTCCTTATAACCTGAATAACTAATTGTTTTAGTGAATACTTGGGATAGCTAACGCTTTTCTAAGTTATAGATGGATGGTGCACATCCGCAGGTTGCGTTGAAGTGTTTTGCTTTGCATAATGAAATGCAGTTGGATGAAGTGTAGGTCAGGTTGGATGGGATATCTTTGGGGAATTCGTTGTCGCACGATCCCCAGTCTTTTTTTAATAGTAGTTGATACTGAAATATTGTTATTAGCAGAATGGATTGGATTTTTGACATATTTTAACAACGAATTTTCAAAAAAGAACCTATAATGCTAGATATATAAAACTAAAGAGCAGAAAATGGTAAAAATTATTGTTCTAGTTACTATTTCAATAAATTTTATGGCAAAAATCCATGAAAAGATTTCGAGCTTACTTTCAAAGCACGTACAAAAACTCCTACAGTTTTTAAATATAATTATAAACAGAAAAAAACGGTCTCTAAAATGACAAAATAATTACATTCAAAAGGAAGCCTTTAAGTTGACAGCTCAGTAAACATATTCAGAGGTAAGAATACAGTTCAGAATGTGCCTGATAAGTTTGTGTGAAAAGTATTAATTTCCGCGTTTATTTTTGTTGTTGATATTTTGTCTAAATAAAATTATTGTTATATAACGAATTTTATGTTATAATGTTCTCTGTATTATCAGCTTTCTACTTCTTCATAGCTTTCTTCACGTACTTTAAAAAAATCATTATTTTGGGCTCAGAATTTGTCCACCTTTGTGCCTGGAAAACGGAATTTGCGGGAAGCTATTCTTTTCCTTTTCGAACTCAAGAAGAAAGCCACTGACGCGCACCAATCATAACTGGCAATGAAAAGTGTGCTACGTCAATCCGAAGCGAAGAAAATCGTGGGTTAGTCCCGGTGAACCGACAACTTCGACGGCAAAACCCAACATCCACGGGAAGAAGGTCTTATTTTGCATATGATTACTTGATAATTTGATTGTCCGACGTTATTCCGACTGCGTCGAGATGCAGACCAACTCTCTCCAGAGTTTGGCTTCGCCTTGCCAATGTTGACCATGCCGTCTTCTCCGTGTTGCCCTGGTGGTAGACTTCTCGTGGACGAATTTCGCGACCCAGAGCTTGACTGTGTCCGACCACCTTCCCTTGGGTCTCCCTCTTGCTCTTGACCTGCCTCGTGGATCCCATTCCGAAAGAAATCTGCTCCACCTCGTGTCCGGCAGCCTTGCGATATGTCCAGCCCTCCTGAGCAGCTTCCCTCCGAACTAGAAATGAATCCTTCGACATTGGCGTGAAAGCACATAATGTCCAGAGCTCTTAGGTGTCATTGGATAGTTTCCTTAGAAGAGCACGAAGTTTCGCAACCGTAGAGCAAAGACGGAACGATGTTCTGGTATACTAGCTCCCTTTTTCCTTTTGCTGTAATGTGAGGAAATAGAGGCTTGCATTTGTGGAATGCCGCCCAAGCTGCCTTGATTCTTCGGGAAACCTCATTCAACGAACCGTCGATCGCGATTAAACTACCCAAGTATTTGGCACCTGCTACTGATGAGCACACAGAACCACCGGAAAATATGGGGTCTTTGGTAGCGTAGTCGTTGTGTAGGATCATCGTCTTCGTTGGGTTGACTTCTAGACCATGGTTTCTAGCCTTTTCTTCGAGTTGATTCGGACGCCGGTTAATTTCTTCTGATGAACTTCCAATTAGCACCACGAGTCGTTTCAAAATCTTCCCACCAACTCTTCCGATTCTTCCACACTATCCTTGCCGGCTTCATCGAGAATCATTTGGAGAGCAAATGCGAACAGAGATGGTGATGCCGAGTCACCTTGACGCACCCCTCTTTTCAATGGAATTTCGATTGCCTTCCAATGGTCCCAACATCCACGAGTAGAACGTCTTATTGTGCATATAGTGGGACCAACAAGGAGTTCTGTACTGTAAACTGCTCGAACCTGAAACAATCACGGCGAATCGCTATCAACATCAACTAGTGCAGTTGCGGCATGAAATCGCAGTAAGAAGACCAGAATGGGCATGCCATTGCTTCATGACAACGCAAGGCCGCAAGCGGTGAAGTATACGCTGAAAGAGTTCAAATGAGAAGTCTTTCCGCACCCGCCGTACTCTCCGGGCATTGCCCCGTCGGATTATCATCTTTTCCGGTCAATGGCTCATGGTCTGGCGGTGCAGCGCTTTCGAGATACCCAAGACGTCAAAAAATGGCTAGATGAATGGACTGCGGCCGAACCAGAAAATTTATATTATGATGTAATCCATAAGTAGTCTAAACTCTGTTAAAATATTGTTCTGGGAATCACGATCGGTTCACTGGATGAAGAAATTTCAAAAAGGATCAGAGCTGGATGGGCTGCGTATACGAAATGCAAAGATCTGTTACCGATCAAGAAGGGAGACACAAGCTCATCATGCAGAACGTTATTCCAGCACTGCTATACGCCGCAGAAACCTGGACTCTGCTCTCGGATCACGTCAATCGACTAGAAAGAATGATTAACCTCATTTTATCACGAACAGCTTGCTCAACACGCATCGACATCCGCGTAATTGTGAAAATGAAGAAGCTGAGATGGGCAGGTCATGTCGCTCGTTTACCACACACGGACAACAATCGTGACAGAATGGGATCCAAGGTGCTTTAGAAAGCTGGTCAACAGCAGTCAAGGAGGCGGTGTTTACATTCGTAGACCTGGAATCAAGAAGCTCCGAAACCGGAAGAAGACGCATCGGGATCTTGCGGAAGGAGACGGTCTGGTCAACAATGACGCAGGCTTGTCGACTCAAATGGCGAGAGATGTTTCTGCTGACGATACGAACTCCAAAGCATCCAAAGTAAGTAAGTATCCTGTCGATGGCTCATGGTCTGGCGGAGCAGCGCTATCGATACCCGATACCCAAGACCTCAAAAAATGGCTAGATGAATGGACTGCCGCCAAACCAGAGAAATTCTATTATGAATCCATAAGTAGTCTAAACTCTGGTAAAATGTTATTCTTAATGACGGAAATTATTTTGAATAAAAGTTTTGTTTAAGTTTGTCCAGTTTTTTATAGTTTAATATGCGTAAAAAATATTTCTCACTTCTATTAGTCGACAAATCTTTCGCCACATCACTATTTATTACTAGCAACTATTACCTGATCCTTTGTGACTGCAGAATAGGCGACACTATTTGGAGTAACGGTAAACTCTTCTGACGACAAATGCGGAAGGGTGCCATTCGGATGAACATAATAACGATAACCATCAACAAATGCATTTGTGAAAAGATGAGGCTGGTCCGAGTCAAACCCTAATTGTTCTTCTATATGCGCGTCAAGCGTCACTGTTAACCTAAAAATCACGAAATAATGTGAAAAAACCTTTGCAATGATCAAACCCTGCCGAGATTCCCGACTCTGTCTGTTTATGCATCGAAATGCGGTCACTTCTCGACATGTCTAATGTAAAACACTTTCCGACTGGCGTTAAAATTGGCGTGGCTATCTTGCAGCAATTGAAACTGAAATATATCGAATAATTTGTTTTAAAAATATCAACTAGAATACATTTCTCCCTGAAAAGAGCAGAGTTTGAATACGTCGGTGCAGTTGAAGCCCGAATCCATGAAGAACTGCGATGGCGTGAAATCGGGATGCAGTTTTTGATAATCTTGTAATTTGTTATCACCAAGGTGAAGACGAGAACGATCCGATCCACCATAAAGTGCTTGAATTTCGGTGTTAAAATACATCAAATATTCTATCATTTCATATGGCACATCGCCTGTTTCATTCATTGCTGTGATTTTAATCATAAATATACAAATATTTTTATTTTTAACAAACCTTCTACATAAGATCTTCGAATTGGATTCAGATTGCAAAATGTTACCGATGGAAATTTAATTCCGTCCTCACTAATTTTAAAAGTAACCTAAAGAAATCGAATAAATCAGGAAGTTAAATGTCCAAAAGATACCTGTGAGTTCACCGGCTTATCAAGATACTGCGATGTTAAAATGACGACCTGTGTTATTAACAATCCAAAGCTTCCACTGACCATGATTGCCCAAAACAGCATGGCCCAACGTTTCCCGGCGTAAATACGCTTCGGTCCATGCATGGTGGTGGTTTCTATTAAAATAATAGAAAGAATATAACTACGAAGGATTACCGCAAAAATGTTGCGTCTCTCTCTTGATCGACACGGTCCCGGGGGCTCTGTTGATTTTTTTGAGCTGCGTCGCAGGAACCTCGATGATCATGTGCGAGCGAGATGAGCTTCGGCGCACATTGTAAGGGTTGGGCGAGTAGCATACGGATGAGCTGTAAGTCGGGGGATTTATGGCGATTTTATAACGAATGAATAAACCTAAGACTGTTGTGACTGTCACTGCGGGCAGAGTTGAACCTATTCTGAAATATGTATTGTTTAAAAATGTTGTGCTGAAGCACGAGACTTTGTGATATTTATGTTAAGGTGTGCAGAAGAGCACATATAATTGGGAAAATAGTTTAAATATGAGCAATTACTTATTGGTGTGAAACGGTTAGGAATGTATGTGTAATATTTTTAATGTCATGGAACAACCTTTAAATGGATGATGCAATGTCCTTACAATTTGGTATTTAAGGTATGGATTGGAGTGTTGGTATTTCATATTTCATTTATTTGTATTTCTGTTTTCTATGTTCTACTTATTTAATAAATGGTTTAATTACCCAAGTTTGAGGTAGTACAAGAAATGCACCGTCATTTTCAAATGTTTTAATTATTGTGGGAAAGCCATGATATAACTTTCTATGATAGATGCTCGTTTTATTCACTACATGTTAAATGAAAATTAAGATTTTTTAGAGTTTAAAAATGTTTTATTTTTAAAACTTTGAGAGCATATAACTGTTATGGTAATAAAATTAGGCTCAGTAATCATGCTCAAATTTAATTTTTTGAAAGTATATTAATAGTTTCAGTCTGTTTATGATAAGCCTAGTCGAATTGTAATTAAAAATTCTTCGTTAGAAAGACGCAAAAATTTTCAGGCACGCTTAAAAGTCGGAAAATCGTAATTTCCCATGGGCGTGCACTGTCACAATTGCAAACTACCTTTTAATTTATTATTTTCAATATATCCACATAGAAATTCGGCAAAATGCGGCGTGATATTATAAAATATTCCTAATATAAATGTTGAAATAATTCTTCCCGCACTCCACTGCCAAGAAACCGCGCCGCATTGCAAAAGACTTTGCACCAATTGCAAACTACCTTTTAATTTATTATTTTCAATATTTTCAATATTTACAAGTGACTATGAAGACTCTTCTGGTCCATTAATTGCAGAATGAAACGTAAACTGATAAATAAAATATTGAAAATAAGAATAATAAATTAAAAGGCAGTGTTTGCAATTGGTGCGAAATCTTTTGCAATGCAGCGCGGTTTGCTTGAGTTTCTATCACAGCCCAAACCAATGTCAACGGTATATTTAATCTGGGTGGTCTAACATGAGTTTAAACTTCTTGAGTTGGCGTGTTCAAGTAAAAGCTGCAATTTAATTAAAATTTATATTTTAACAGATTATCTTAAACTATCTAAAAATCTAGAAAAAATCAATTATATTACAACTGAGCATCTTTATTGAGCTCCGGTTTATTCGACTCAGTTGGTGTGGACTCGGACTGTTAGCTCAAAAATGGTGTAATATAGTATTTTTATATTTAAGCTAATATTTCTTCAAAATATTAAAATCTCACTGTCGCCCTAGCGTGCTTTAGTTTTTCGGATTCCTAATTAATCCTAATTATCCTAATTACCCTAATCCTAATTATCTAGGT
Organism: Caenorhabditis plicata; assembly: GCA_963931815.1. Classification (NCBI taxonomy): domain Eukaryota; kingdom Metazoa; phylum Nematoda; class Chromadorea; order Rhabditida; family Rhabditidae; genus Caenorhabditis; species Caenorhabditis plicata. The sequence continues at coordinate 19,541,883 of OZ007492.1, read as the reverse complement.
TGAAATAGAGTCGCAATAATCCTTATTCAAGTAAATCCAAAGAAACCCTAGAAAAACAAACCGTATTTGAATCGCCATCAAATCCCTCATTCCTATATTCGGGCATTCTTGCCGATATTGTACTCGAACGTGATAAATTGGGCATAAATCGCTGAAAAAGTTTGAAATCCGTTGGGAATATTGGTCAAATAACAAAAAAAAAACGAGTGAGTATACAAATAGTTGCTTTTTAAGAAAATACTACGGTTAAACGTCCAAAAAATGGTAGAAATCAAACAATTTGCCATATTTATAGAAACGAATAGTTTTAGGGTGTCTAATGCACACATAAAAGATGGCTGGCGAGCTGAGTGTTTACGTGTAAATACGCCCAAATATGAGAACAAATACATTTTGAGCAGATTGATAGAGAATGAATGCCAAGAGTTCAAACTCGTTTGATTTATCAATTCTGATTACAAGGTCTCAACATGGTAGTAATAATTGAATTCATAGGCCTGTTGTATGGTAACTGTAATATAGAATGTGAAGACATTAGGATGGTTTAAGTTTATCATTTCACTGTAGGGCAAAAAATTCTAAAACAATTTTCACTTGGCGTGCACGTCGAGTGAAAATAGAGTTGACAAAATAGAGTTGACATTTAAATGGTGAGCTTAAAAATGATGCGCAGATGTAGTTTATTGATTAGAAAAACGGTTACTGGTATAATTTAAGACACGCTTAACAAATCTACGAGAAGAGTATTCTGAAATTAAGACGGATTAACTTGTAAAAACTCGGTTAAATATTAGGAAATGTTCATTTCCAATAGCGCGCAGTCATTTTATAGGAGAACACCACGATTTCAAATATTTTGACAGCGTATTCTTACTTTCACGTGATTATTCTGATGACACGCCAATAACAAAATTATCAATATGGTTGCTGAGTTAATATTTTAGAAGCCTAAATTTCAGAGACTTTTTATAATTTTGAAAAATTGAATCGTTTTCCGTCAACATACACTAGCTGACAAAAGTTTTGTCACAAATGTTTATTCGGGTTTAACTTTTTTGTGACTTTACCAAATTGGCTGATTTTTTGATATTTTATGTGAATCAGTGTTTAAATGTTATAGTAGCAAAATTTAGTTTAAATTACCATGGCAATTTCGGTACCACGCATTCGGTTTTCCCTCATATTGATAACAGCTTGCCGGGTGGCAATTGGAGTTTCTTTACGTGGAGTCATCTCTAAAATGTTGCCAATTACTTCTATTTTCAATAAATTATGAAAAAAATATAATTGAACTTTAAAAATTATGAAAAAATGCAGTGCAAGAAAAGTGCGTAATATCTTTGAGCTACGCGTTTTACGATAAACGCTTGTCACTGTAAAACGGATCATCGTAATCACAAGCGGGAATTTTTAAAACAATCTACAACCATATGAATCTATAATATCAAAAAATCAGCCAATTTGGTCAAGTCACAAAAAAGTTAAACCCGAAAAAACATTTGTGACAAAACTTTTGTCAGCTAGTGTATATGGATTATTTGGGTTGAAATAACAACAATTTATTTCATAGATCGGTTCCTAATGGAAGAAAATTAGGATGGAATGAGGTTCTCGTTTGGACGGTCACATCAATGTGTGTTGTCTTTTAAAAAAAAGCACACACTTTGAAGAGGAATTGACGAAAAAGTCGTTTGTGGCCGTGTGGCCGTCCATCTAAGGCTATCATTTTTTTTCTGCTTTTTTTGCTCTTCCATTAGGCACCGATCTCTGAAAAGGGCAATACTTGAAACTATGAAAATAAGTCCACGCGGGAATGATTAAAATTTGATAAAATTTCGGAAAATCGATATTTGCTGTTGGCGTGCGCCGCGACGATAAAAAACTTTAATTTGGTGTGCCACGATTAAGTTGCCCTGTTTGAATTGAAAATCTATTTTCTCTCTGTTTTTGTAGGATTTCATCAAACTATCTTAAAACGTCAAAAATTTGCGGACAATAGATACGAAATGCAAATATATTGCAAAATTAGCGTGGAACAATTGCAGAAATCACGCCCTTTACTTTTTATATAAATTTTTTATTTGTTTGAAGAGTAACTTTTACGAATATGATTTTCTTTTTGTTTGGAACTGTTTAGAATAATCGATTGATCGTTTAGGAAACAGGTAAGATTAACAAGATAAAGTTGATGATTACTCAAAAGTTCGCGGATCGATTTTTATAAATTTTATATGGATTATTAAAAAATAGGTTTAAAATAGGATTCCGAATAATAAAAAAGGTCTTACTTGGGCTGATGTCGATTTAATTTGACGACAATATCAAAATGATCCTTTAGTTGTTGGTATGGTTTTTAATACCGCTTTTAATACAGGACAATAATTAATTAATACATTGAATTTTGAGGAAGAATTTTAAATTAGGTGGTGTGATAATGCGTGATTTCTTTGCGAAAATGCATTTTATTTTACGTCGGGAGCAATTTCCGCTTTTCCTAGATTTAATAACATCCAAAATCTAATGATTTTGTGGAGATTTTAATGTCTTTCAAGTGTTTAAGGAAATCCTAATCGTAAAAACAAGAAAATCATTATTTCCATTTGGTTCTTTAATATTCAATTGTTGTTTATAAACATAGTATCAAATTGGTGCCGCAATCGCGAGCCGCTGCTGTGTCTTATCTTGTGAATTACTCCAAACAGAAGTTCTAAACAATTACTATTGTTCAACACATTCTTCGCTAAATAATAAGATAAGTACTTTTCTAACAATCAATTTAAAAACTACACAACAACGTCAACCGGACAAATCATTGACCGGTCAACAAGAAAAATAAAACGCAAAGTGTCTCACAAAACCATTTTTGTGTGATTTAGTTAAACATTTTGTTATAAATAATATTGGGCCTCATTATTTTTCAAACTCATGTGAGTTTCGATTAGAACGGATTATCAGATGCCATCAACGTTAGAAGATTAAACTAGTTTGGGTATTGACCGTTTTGTTTTTTGAACAGATTGTGTTCGTTTGAGATATATGATATGTGATGGCGAATCTGAATTTACCAAAAGTTTTGATGATTCAACTTGGGAATCTGCTTACATAATAAAAATATTTGAAAAAGATTCGAGATATTAAATTCAAACTGTTGAGAGCGTTCTTTAAGATTCCATATGGAATATTTATAATTAAATTGTTCACTGTTGACTAAGTTTTATTGCCAATTAATGAGCAAAATTTCTGAAAGGAGCACAATTAAGGAAATTTTGGTCTCGCTGGGGGAGAAAGAGACAGAGGTGCCGATTTAATTCCAAATTTGTCGCTTTTCTATTTCTCTTGCTTTATTATGTTTAATAACTTGACTGTTAGATTTATAATTAAAGTAATATTAGCTGCATTGTATTTTTATTGTTTTTGCAAAAAAACGTTTTTGTGTTTGAAAAAGACATACCTTTCTCTTCGCCACAAGTGAGACTACAATGCTCCTTTAAGCCACTTTTCTCATTACTTTACCATATATATCAGAGATGGGCGGAATTTCAAATTCCGCATTGCGCATTCCGAAATTGAAAAAATTCTCATTCGGCCCATCTTTGATATATATTGTTAAATTAAAAAATAATATTCACGCCCAAGATGGAGGATCAGAAGAGAAATAGCACGAAGAGATAAGCAAGAAGAGGACGAGAAGAGAGAGAGAGTAGGAGGAGAGTGAGAGAAGAGAGAGCGATAAAGATAAAAAGATGAGATATACGAGATTGAGAAGAGAGAGAAGGGAGTAACATAGATAAATAAGAGAGAGAGAGAGAGAGCGAGAGGGCCAGAAGAAAAGAGAGGGAGAGAGCGAGAAGAGAAAGATCAAGAGCGTGAGAGAAATAAGAGAGAGAGAGAGTAGGAGGAGAGAGAGAAGAGAGAGCGATAGAGATAGAAAGATGAGATATACAAGATTGAGAAGAGAGAGAAGGGAGTAACATAGATAAAGAAGAGAGAGAGCGAGAGGGCAAGAAGAAAAGAGAGCGAGATAGCGAGAAGAGTAAAAGCAAGAGCGTGAGAGAAATAAGAGAGAGAGAAAGAGTAGGAGGATAGAGAGAGAAGAGAGAGCGATAGAGAGAGAAAGATGAGATATACGAGATTGAGAAGAGAGAGAAGGGAGTAACATAGATATAGAAGAGAGAGAGCGAGAGCGAGAGCGAGAGCGAGAGCGAGAGAAAGGAGCAAGAGATGAGCGAGAGAACGAGAAGAAAAAGAGAGAAGATATCGAGAAAGCAAGAAGAGATTGATAGAGAGAGAACGAGAGCAAGAGAAGAGCAAGTTTGAAGATTAAAAATATAAAAATATGAAGAAGACTGTGTGTGTTGAATCCAGATTTTTGAATCACCCCAATTCAAATTTCCCAAATCGCAAATTGGTCGATTTTACGGAGTTTCATCACGTATTTTCAGAAAAAAAACTTTTTAAACATTTTTAATGGGATAAAAAGAGTTTTATAGCTATAAGTTACGGCAATTTATCTATTCCGGGTTTCGTATCAAATATTTAAAAATCGTACGTAAATCAATTAAGATAAATATTAAGTCATTATACCATTACACGCTAACTGGTACGGTTATAAAATGAGCTCAGTAAACGTGCTTAAATCTAACTTTACAGAAAGATTGATCGGTAGTTTTAGAAGTCTAAAGTGTCGAGAACAGTGTTTTCTAGGAAGCCCGTAAAAACTTTAACATATTTTTAAAAAAAACGAAAAATTACTATTTCAATTTGTTTCAGAAAATTATGTAAGACACGAATTAATAGAATAGATATTATAAATTTTAATAACTCTTTGTGGCATTCAAATTGGCGTGAAACAAGTTGACATAAAAGTTTCAAAATTGAACAACAATAAAATACATTTATATACATTTAAAGAAAAAATCGACTGAACTGGAACGGATGGCGCTGGAAAATTTTCCGACGGGGTTGGAATTTGTGTGAGATGATAACATTCATTTTTGGATGCTTGATGATTGATAATATATAATTGATTGTCAAATTGGAACTTTATTGAACATATGTTGTTTGTTTATTTTTGGCGTGTTTGTGGTGCCAAATAGAATTCGTTCCAATCGTAATTTGTTTTTCAAAAATATTAAAAAAAAATGTTTCATCAATCAATTCCGTTGATTTCCGTGTAATAGAGGAATTTATAGTCTCTTAAAATATTTAATTTGTTGATATTGCGTTATTTCAATTTTGCATACGTTCTATATTATCCAGAATAATTATTTTAAGTAAAATTTGTGCTGTTCTAATAAGTTTCTTCTTCGTTTGTTTCCAAAATTCAAAACCATCCATTCGTCCAAAAATCAAATAATTAACAATCATAACCCATTGACTTACAAGTTTAGCAAATGTTTACCTTAAAAAATAGGTGCCGTCCATGTCGTATATAAACCAAAATAAAACCTTCCTCCTTCTTGCTCGCGTCAATGTCTAGAAAGTTGCAGGGCACCAAAGCAAACAAAAAACTCAAAATGAAACCTATTCTATGATAAAAATTTTGAAAATAAGTGTTTTTTTCGTATACTGTATATACCGTATTCTTAATTTATTTTTTGTACACAAGATACTTCCTTATATATGCAAAGAAAAAGACCCGAAGTGAAAAGAGATATCAGTATAACAATCATTGAAGAGACACATTTATGCACATATTTGTTGGCTAAGCTTTTTCCGAAGCATGTCCATGTCGATCTTCAGCTCAACCATACTGTCGAGGCTTGAGTTCGATTCCGTTTTATCGCTGTACCGATAACCGAATTGATACGGGTTATTCACTTGATTTGTGCCAATGATCGATAAGTTATCGCGAGAATTGCGACGTGACCTCCGCTCCTGGAACTCACGGACCACTTCTTCCAGGTTGTTTTCCTTCTCCTTTAAATTATCTAATTAGTAATTGGTCCTTAACAAGGGTATTTGACAAAGAAACCTTTTCATTATTTTTCTTGCTCAACATATAATCGCGTCGTTTTTTGGAAAGTATTATCCAGAAGATTTTTGAGAAGAATAGGCAAATCTCGGTTATTGTGATGACTGACATTCCAAGGAACATTCCCATGTTGCCACCAATGTCACCTTAATTTTCTCGATATTATTCATGGCTGTCAACTGGAAATAATATTTTTGCGATCTTGAAAATTGTCACGTCTTTTTAACAAAACGTTTTTTACGACAATTTAATAATGTTGGCACGCCAAATTGAAATAGTGATTTGTCGATTTTTAAGAGTGTGTTAAAGTTTTTTACGGAGGTAATAGAAAACACTCTTCTCGACAGTTTAGACAAGCAATTCTTAAACTATCTAAAGATATTAATAACTTGCCGTAAAGTTAGATTTGAGCACGTTTACTGAGCTCATTTTGTAACCATACAATTTAGCGTGTGTTGGCATTATTTTCTTTATTTTGAATCTCTGGCAAGAGTGAATGAAATACACCGGGGTCTTAGTAGTTTGTAAAGTTCGATTATTGAGGCGTCATGCACACTAGCCGTTCTTGAAAGACCCGACTTATCAACAATGACATTTCGAAGTAATTATTGTGAATCCTGTAGTGAATGCACGCCAACTGCAAAAGTTTCAGTCGCGGTGCATGCTCATAAGAATTAAAGCGCTGATTTAAATATTATACAGCTCATATCAAATGTTAAATTCTTCCATTAGAATATACCCGTGGAATAGTAGAATACGCAATGAAAAATTTAGAAATCTAGCGGTTCCTTCATTTTCCTTACAAGTGCACTCCAAATTGATTTGTGTGTTTATATAAAGATGCTAAAATTACATGTTTTGATAAGAAGCGTATATTTCTAGATAGTTTAAGACTGAATTGAAAAAATGACGTATCACGTTATATGAAAATAATACGTGTAAATTAGTGAGACACGTTTAAATATTGACAAAATGTTAATTTCCATTTGGCGTGCAAGTGCAATACAATTTCTTACTTTAAACAAATTTTAAAGAAATGAAAATCACTGGTATACATTTCTATTCAACTATAGTGTATGTCAAAATAGTTGACGACGCAATCACGCTGCAAATGCTGCATACTAATTAAAATTCATTTTCAAATCGATTATTTTAATAATTTTTAATTAATAAACGTGAAATATAAGCAATAACAATTAAAAAATGTCACAAAAATAAAATAAAATAATCGATTTGAAAATGATTTTGAATTAGCATGCCGTATTTGCAGCGTGATTGCGTCGTCAACTATTTTGAAATACACTATATTCTTTACAATATTAACCTAAAGAATCACCAAACCATACTGAGAATTTCTGTAAGTGAAGTTCCTGGAACTTGCGAATACGAAGTATAGAACATCTCCATGAAGAATATATTGATAACAGCAATGTTTTCCCTAAAAATCTATCTTTAATACATTTTCGGGATTGCTTAACCGACTTGATGTGAATATCTGTAGCATTTGGCTCAATCTTTTTGAGCCATTCAAGAGAGCCTCGATTGAATCCGTCACCATATGAATTGAAAGAATTGTAAGAGATGCTTTCGCATTCCATATGGCATTCGGAGCAATCTGGTAGTTCCAGGTATTCGGTATCTACAGAAGTTTCTTTCATACTGTTTTTTAAATATTAATTAATGACCATTAAAATGTTTCAGCATCTTCTCATCCATGCATTTCAGAGCATCATATGGTGTGCAAATCTTCTTCTCTAAATAGCTCTGATTCGCGGTAAAATCAATCATCACCAACTTCCATCAATATTATACGTAAATGGCGCACATCCACAATTGTCGACGTAATACTGCGCCAGACACAAATAACGGCAAGCGGTTGCCGAGTACGGTAGATACGTGTCATAGCCGGGTGGCCACGCGTCCGTACAATTTCCCCATTCGTCCGGTTTCAGTAGATTATGCTGTAATTAGGCGATGTGTGAAGAATTTGGAAATAATCTTACCGTGATCTTCTTGAGCGCCGAATAAACTGCACGAGAAGGCGACACACTTACACCTTCTGATGAGAGTTCAGGATACATGTGGGGACTATGCACGTAGTAACGAAAACCGTTCTCGTAGAGCATTGAGAAGATTGCTTTGTCGTTGTTTTCTCCTTTTATCTCTTCCTCCAGGTTTGCGTCGGCTATTATTTGAAGGCTAGAATAGTTTTTAATTTACTAACTTTCAATTTCACGAAACCGCGTCTCATTGCAAAAGACTTCGTGCAAATTGCACAAACACTATTATTATATTTTTTATTAATTATTGTTTGTTCAACAGAAGAATTAGTTTAAATGTTATATACACTAGCTGACAAAAGTTTTGTCACAAATGTTTTTCGGGTTTAACTTTTTTGTGACTTGACCAAATTGGCTGATTTTTTGATATTTTATGTGAATCAGTGTTTAAAATGTTATAGTAGCAAAATGTGGTTTAAATTACCATGGCAATTTCGGTACCACGCATTCCGATTTCCCTCATATTGATAACAGCTTGCCGGGTGGCAATTGGAGTTTCTTTACGTGGAGTCTTCTCTAAAATGTTGCCAATTACTGCTATTTTCAATAAATTATGAAAAAAATATAATTGAACTTTAAAAATTATTAAAAAATGCAGTGCAAGAAAAGTGCGTAATATCTTTGAGCTACGCGTTTCACGATAAACGCTTGTCACTGTAAAACGGATCATCGTAATCACAAGCGGGAATTTGTAAAACAATCTAAAACCATGTGAATCTATCATATCAAAAAATCAGCCAATTTGGTCAATTCACAAAAAAGTTAAACCCGAAAAAACATTTGTGACAAAACTTTTGTCAGCTAGTGTATTGTTCTGAAATATATTATATATAATACCTTTGTTTATACTCTTCCGTTAAACAATACTTAATTAATAAAATATTGCAAAAAGTTTAAATTTAATGGTGCAATTGGTGCGAAGTCTTTTGCAACGCGGCGTGGTTTTGTGGCAGTGGAGTGCGTCACGCTCGCTTCTATAGATTTTGTCTTTTTTCTATCATTTCTACAAATGATTTAGAATGATTGTTCCGGTGTGTGTTTTTAATTTAAAACTTTTAGAATTTAAGGTTACTAAGCACAGGCACGCCAACTAGAATTGCTCAGAAAACGTGCCTTAAATCTCAGGCAAACCGGGGACGTCCCGTTAACCGACATTTCGCCGGTTTTACGCTAGTTTCATTACACCCGACGTCGAGAGCGTTTTTCACAAAAAAACTTCGATTTGCCAGTCGATCGATTTTCTTATTTTTAGGTTGGTTTGCCTGTTATCTTATATTTTGTAAAGGTTATTATATTTTGAGAAAAAACTAAGAAACTAGCATAAGCAAAGGTTTGATAAGTTTACGTGAAAGTTGAAAGACAAGCGTAAAATCATTATTTGAGTTCACAGGCGAGCTGTTCTTCAGCGGCGGGTTCCGACAATTCTACCATTTCTCGCAATAGCTTACTTTAGTAATCGAATGAGTGAATAAACTCTTATTTGGAGTCCTGGCGTATTATTACGCATTACTAAGAAGCCGCTCCATCTACTCGGGGACGTCCAATTGTTATTTTGATCGTTCTTGTGAATTAATATCTTATATTCTTCATATTCGTGTTATTCAATTAATAATGGCTTCCGAATCCACAACAGTGGCGATCAGGATATCTACGACTTCACTCTAAACTCAAGTTCGCCCAACTTCTTTCCACACTGACGCCGACTTCATGTCTGTCAGAACCAACGTGAATTCCGTTAAAGATGACATATGATCATTTTCTTCAGTCAAGCCAATTTCCACGAATTCGCCTTCATGCATTTGATATGAAGGATTCAGTCGTAGGCGTAAACTACCGCCTACACAGTGCTGCAAGAAGGCCAGACATCTTACAGTCTGTATGAAGAACCCGCTACGTTGGTTTATTGTAAACGCCCAATTCAACAAGCATATACAAGGAAGAGAAGATAAGTCGTAAAACAATCCGCATGCAGCTCGGCCCTAATAAATGTGATGGATTGAATTGCATTCCACCATGCAGCTTGAAGTCATCGCTCCGCCAACGACAAACCCATCAATGTGAGGCACAATTCACATACCATTTTATCTTCAATGTGATTCGGAGTCGCCTACGTTACCAACGCTACTCACTCAAGTCAGCACCGTCCCTCTACGCGATGCAGATAGATCCAGAAGAATGTCAAAGCCAAAGCAACTCTCAAGCTCAAACCGGATTCAATACCGTAATATTATAGCAGCCAAAATTACAAATGGGCTTTTTTCAAAACTTTACAAAATAATAAATTTCATCCTTTCTCCCCCTTCTCTTAGCGCTCATTTTAAGCAAATTTTGACGCGCAGAATTTTATTTCCAAAGAAAGAACTTACCCAGCCTCTACCCCTGGAGCAATTTGTTTCCTCATCCAATCTGGAGCAAAATCTTGCAGATCTAATTGATAACACTTTCCTAGCGACAATATACGCGGCTTCATATATTTGCAGCAATCAAATCTAGAATATATTTAAAAACTAGACAAAACGTTGAGCAAAAACCTTCTTCCACCGAAATAACAAACTTTGAATAGCTCTTCGCATTCATATCCGGCAGTTTTGAGAAATTTGACAACATGGAAATCGGGATGATTTTTAAAATAAATATCCGCCGCATCATGATCTGTAATCATTCGTGTTTGTTTATTCGATTGAATTTTTTGGCGACTTTTCTTAACAATGTGCCTTTCAAGGTTACTGTATAAGAACATTGTGTCCATGTTCGTCTGTAAAAGATATTCGAGGGTTTCACTCGATAAGTCACCAGATGCGTTTAATTCTAGATAATATTGAAGGAATGATTATTATTAGGGGTAAATGAGATTGGAATAAACCTCTGACGTAAGTTTTTTTGATTGGATTGAAGTTGCAAATAGTTACAGCTGGGAAATCCATTCCACCTTCGCTTACAATGAAGTTCACCTGAAATTTATTTTTTCAAAGTTGCTGGCACGCCGAAGGAGCTCCGTTGAAAATTCCCCTTCGCATAGACTGACAGGGGCGTGCGATGGGGCGCACTAACATTTAAACGAATAATTTAATTTATTTTTAATTTTTCAGTTTTAGCTTAAGATTTCTATATTATCCGTATATTTGTATTTTATTTCCTATATAACAACAATCCTAATAAAATTGCGCACTTTCTGATATACTTGGTTTGACTATAATTGTTCATTAATGATGTGATTTTAACCATTGAAAATTATTTTTCTGGGAAATGCACAATTGGGTAAAGTTATTCTCAATTAAATCTTCACCTAGTTTGAAGTGGATTGAATTTAACTTTTAAGCCTCCTAAAAGGTCAATTCGTTTAAAATTGTTTACCATTTCAATCACATTGAATTTTCTTTAGTAGGATATTAATTTAAAATCATAAGAACTCAATTAGAAACAATTTTTCGGCGAAATCGTTTTTTATTTAAAATAATACACAATTGAATTCAATTTTGTGGCAATAAAGATTACAAATTTAACAGAATTTCAAATGATAAAGATGGAATTGTATATCTAGCTCTTTCAAATCGCGAAAAATTTTGAGAATCCTACTGTAAGATTACCACAAAACTAATTTTTATGAAAAATGAAAGTTTCACGTACACATAGGTATCAGGGAAATCTATATTATCAAACGGAAAATGGAAGATGGAATTCCACTAGCTGACAAAAGTTTTGTCACAAATGTTTTTTCGGGTTTAACTTTTTTGTGACTTGACCAAATTGGCTGATTTTTTGATATGATAGATTCATATGGTTGTAGATTATTTTACAAATTCCCGCTTGTGATTACGATGATTCGTTTTACAATGACAATCGTTTATCGTAAAAAGCGTAGCTCAAAGATATTACGCACTTTACTTGAACTGCATTTTTTAATAATTTTTAAAGTTCAATTATATTTTTTTTCATAATTTATTGAAAATAGAAGTAATTGGCAACATTTTAGAGATGACTCCACGTAAAGAAACTCCAATTGCCACCCGGCAAGCTGTTATCAATATGAGGGAAAACGGAATGCGTGGTACCGAAATTGCCATGGTAATTTAAACCAAATTTTGCTACTATAACATTTTAAACACTGATTCACATAAAATATCAAAAATGCAGTTAATTTGATCCAGTCAAAAAAAAAGTTAAATCCGAAAAAACATTTGTGACAAAACTTTTGTCAGCTAGTGTAGGTATCAGGGTTGCACGGAAATCTATGTTATCAAACGGAAAATGGAAGATGGAATTCCTTTCAACCCGGATAGGTATATCAATCGATAGAGAATTTTAAGAAAATTTTAAAGGTGAAAAATGTTTACTCTCGACGGTGCGACGCCGGTCTTTGGCTCGTACCGGAACGAGAATTATGTCTGAGGCTGAAATAACAAGACTGTTTACACTCCAAGTGGAATGATAGTACAACGAGCTTAGAAAACCTTTCTGAAATTTAACATTTTGGGAAGATATTGCTATTTTTAGAGATTTTAAGAAAAAGCTGACAAATTGGTGTTAACTATGTTTTTGTAAAGTGCACGTATACATTGTATGAGGCAAGTAAAAATCAGAATATTGTTATTTCAATTTGGCGTGCTGTTTACGATCATTGGCACAGGACCGACGACCTTGGCATTTAGAAGCTCTACAGTTATTGTTGTTCCGAGAAGGTCATGGATGGCACTATATAAACTGGGTGTATGTTATTGTTAATGGCTTAGTCATTCTATATTCTGCTACTAATGTTAATATTATACTGAATAAACTATTTCTTGGATTCCGATCTTCTACAATTCGACATTTATAATTATATAAATGAGACAGTCTGTTTCAATATCTTACAAGGGAAGTGTTTTAGGTCGGGCTCTCAGATTTTGATAAAACTTTTCAGATAGATTCCTTATGATCAAAATATTAGGACCCACAAAACGGTTTAAGTAGGTGAAAAATGGGTTTGAAATCCAAAAAATCGCGATCATTCTATAAATAATGATTTTATTGATTTCTGAAGCAGTGGGACAACAGCGCAAGGTAGAACGATGGGATACAGAACAACTCTGTACTTTGCGTTTGACGATGGCGTGACTGTGTTTTGCAGAAATTGTTATCAAAACACGTGCAAAACTGCCTCCAGAACATTCAATTCAAACCGAAAAAGTAACAAAAGTTTCATCAAAATTACACGAAGCGTCCTCACTCCAAAAAACAACATCAGACGCGTCTGCAGACGTGTTTACGCTATATAACAGGATGAGTCTGTTTTCATACAAAAAGCACCTCGCGTCCTAACACGAGCACTTTTCGTGCAAAACACAGTCACGCCACCGTCAAGCGCAAAGTGCAGAGAAGATGGTGAGAGTTCGATTCTTATGGGGGGTGGCATATTTGTATTTGTGATGCTATTTGAATATTTCTATTTCGCTTTTTTCTTTTTTACTTTTAAAAATTTTTGTTAGGTTCACTTGGTTCTTTCACATTTACTATTCACTATTGAGTTATTCAATAAGAAGAGTTATAGTGTTTTATAGAGCTCAAAAAAATGCATCACTAACGCAAGTTTGAATTATTAGGATAAATATACAAGAAAAAGTACCTCAATTAGCACCTCAAATTGTATGGTAATATAATGCGCTCAGAAACCATGCTCAAATAAAACTTTTTGGAAAGATATTAACATTTTTAGATATTTTAAGACAAGCTTAATTAAATGTTTGTAAAAACGTTTTTGTTATAAATACGTAAAAATTTCCACGCACGTTTAAAAATCGAAAATTGGTTATTTTGATTTGGTGTGTATTACTATTATAAAGGATACAATTCAAATACATTTCTGCGATGTTAGACATCCAGAAATAGTTAAACTTTTCAAAATTGTTCCCGTAAAAGTTCGTTTGAAGTGCAAAATTTAATTCGATTCGCGACAATGAAACAAATTTTACCTGTGAGTTTATTGGTTTCGAAAAATACATTTTCATCAAGAGCACAGTTTGTAAAATGAGCAATGATAATGCGGAAGAAACAATAAATATCCAAAACACCTTGGCAAATCGCTTCCCATTGAAGATCCTTTTCGGACCATGCATGGTGGTGCTATCTGCTCATTTCTTATTCATTTCCTATCCAACAAAACGAATCATACTTGCAAAGTGCTTTGTCTCGCGATGCACCGATCCGACGCCATTGAGCTTTGTTCGAATATTCTTCAATGACTTCAACGGCACTTCGATCACCAAGTGGTTGGCAAAATGTCGACTACTTGTACTCCTTAATGAATAAAGAAGGTAAACGTAGGTTGGAAGTTGATATTGTTTTAGGTAACTTACTCTTTCCTCATGTCAATTCAACTTGATAAGATTGTCAAATGACATTCACACCTTTTTCTGTTTTATATTTATACTCGACGTTTTTTTTCGGCACAAGGATCTTAATGGTCAGGAAAAATCAAGGTTGGCCAATCAAATTTTCGGGAAAAAGTGTTCGCAACACATTTTTGATGTTCAAACAACGATCCTTGCTATTTTTCTGGTCGAGAAATCAAAAAATTATCACTATTTGCATATATTCGAATATTCGCACTTTACTGTATCATTTTTTTGCTTGATTGATTAAATATTTACCTTCTTTTGTTCACTTCTTCCTCTTCTTCTTGTTCTTTAACGGCTCCGACATCGAGTTGGAAGACATCTCTCTTCGACTGTCCATCTCCTAGAATTCAATTATTTTTTGTTTTGGTCTTTCGAACTTTGATTCGAATGTTGATTTATTACTATTCGTAAAATATGGTTGGCTGTAATTTATTTAAACAATAGTCTTATCTTTGGCGAAATTGGCTGAAAAACTTTAACATCAGAATATTTCTGATTTTATATTTTAACAAATTCAATGGCACGTGAAGTACGAATTTGGCTGAAACAAAACATTGATTTTTATCATTCATCTTGAACTCCTTTATAATCTCAACAGCACGCCAAATGAAAATAGCGATTTGCCCATTTTCAAACGTATGATTTTCCACGCAAATGCGCATCCAACTGGTATGGTAATAACCAGAGATGGGAAACGAACGAAATCTTCGTGTAAACGAAACGAAAAACGAAAACGAAAACGAAAGTTTCGTGTAAACGAAACGAAAAACGAAACGACAAAAACGAAAACGAAAACGAAATTTTTTGTTTATTATACTATGACATAACTAATAACACGTAACAATTGCCGGGCCCATAAAATGTGTTAGGAAAACAGAAAGATGACAAATATGGAGCATGCTTATTTGACAACACTCTACTTTGCCTATGGGATGGGATCGATAACATTTGGAGACCAATATTTCTAAAAATCCGTTAGCAGTTATACCGGGTGGACTGACTAAGTATCTTCAACCATTGGACGTTGCTGTGAACAAACCATTTAAGGATAGATTAAGGAGCTGCTGGGAATCTTGGATGGCCGATTTGAGCCAAGCAACTTTCACTAGAAATGGGCATCGAAAGAGACCGTCGTACGCAACAACAAATTGGGTATCCAACAGGTTTTATAGCATTTCGGATGATGTTATTTTTAACGGATTTAGAAGATGTTTAAGCCAAGATTATGATAGTGTTATGGAATCTTTATGTGATAGATTCAAATGTCTTTAATGTGCTAACCTTGTTAGATATATATGTTTTTTATTGTTATAGATTTTCATTGTTTTGATAGTTAATGTATCCAAAAATTTGTTATCGATTAGTCAATAAACAATTCCAACTTTTATTTTGAGTAGAACTGTTTTCATTAAATATTCTGATGACAGACGAGTGTGTGGAGACATTAGACACGAACTGAGAGAAACCTATCTCTCCCCCCACCGAAATAGTGTACGAACAAAATCCAATGAAACGGTAAAATAGGGTAAAACGGCAAAACAACGAAGAAAATTTCGCGGGAAAACTGCGGTGACAGAAGAGGCTACCGTATCTTTAGGACACTTTAAAGGTCATTCCGTTTTTCGTTTCGTTTTCGTTTTCTGCTTTCGTGTAAACGAAAACGGAAACGAAAACGAAAACGAAAATTTCGTGTAAACGAAACGAAAAAACGAAAACGGTATCGAAAAAACGAAAACGAGGGGTCCAAAAACGAAAACGAAAAACGAAAACGACATCTCTGCTTTAAAGTGTCCTAAAGATACGGTAGCCTCTTCTGTCACCGCAGTTTTCCCGCGAAATTTTCTTCGTTGTTTTGCCGTTTTACCCTATTTTACCGTTTCATTGGATTTTGTTCGTACACTATTTCGGTGGGGGGAGAGATAGGTTTCTCTCAGTTCGTGTCTAATGTCTCCACACACTCGTCTGTCATCAGAATATTTAATGAAAACAGTTCTACTCAAAATAAAAGTTGGAATTGTTTATTGACTAATCGATAACAAATTTTTGGATACATTAACTATCAAAACAATGAAAATCTATAACAATAAAAAACATATATATCTAACAAGGTTAGCACATTAAAGACATTTGAATCTATCACATAAAGATTCCATAACACTATCATAATCTTGGCTTAAACATCTTCTAAATCCGTTAAAAATAACATCATCCGAAATGCTATAAAACCTGTTGGATACCCAATTTGTTGTTGCGTACGACGGTCTCTTTCGATGCCCATTTCTAGTGAAAGTTGCTTGGCTCAAATCGGCCATCCAAGATTCCCAGCAGCTCCTTAATCTATCCTTAAATGGTTTGTTCACAGCAACGTCCAATGGTTGAAGATACTTAGTCAGTCCACCCGGTATAACTGCTAACGGATTTTTAGAAATATTGGTCTCCAAATGTTATCGATCCCATCCCATAGGCAAAGTAGAGTGTTGTCAAATAAGCATGCTCCATATTTGTCATCTTTCTGTTTTCCTAACACATTTTATGGGCCCGGCAATTGTTACGTGTTATTAGTTATGTCATAGTATAATAAACAAAAAATTTCGTTTTCGTTTTCGTTTTTGTCGTTTCGTTTTTCGTTTCGTTTACACGAAACTTTCGTTTTCGTTTTCGTTTTTCGTTTCGTTTAAACGAAACTTTCGTTTTCGTTTTCGTTTTTCGTTTCGTTTACACGAAGATTTCGTTCGTTTCCCATCTCTGCTTTAAAGGTCATTCCGTTTTTCGTTTCGTTTTCGTTTTCTGCTTTCGTGTAAACGAAAACGAAAACGAAAACGAACACGAAAATTTCGTGTAAACGAAAACGGAAACGAAAACGAAAACGAAAATTTCGTGTAAACGAAACGAAAAAACGAAAACGGTATCGAAAAAACGAAAACGAGGGGTCCAAAAACGAAAACGAAAAACGAAAACGACATCTCTGGTAATAACGTCTCTTTAATTCGACCATTTTTGAATGCCCGCGCACTCCACTGCCACGAAGCATGCCGCATATTGCAAAAGACCGCGCACCAATTGAGAGAAAACATTCTCTTCACTTTTTATTTTTCTTTATTTAAACATTTTCATTAAAGTGTATCTTCCTAAAATTTGAACAACTGATTGAACTTGAATTAAACGACAAAGTAAATCAAATTCAATGAAGAAAGATACACTTTAATAAAAAAAAGTTAAATAAATAATCAAGGGCGTGGTTTAACTTCAATTTGTGCGCGGTGTTTTGCAATATGCGGCATACTTCGTGGCAGTGGAGTGCCCGCGATTTGACAAACTTCCATTTTGGTAGAATTAAAGAGACGTATGGTAATATGATGACCTCAACAAACGTGTTTAAATATAATTTTTTGCTAACATTTTAATATTTTTAGATAGTTTAAGACATTACTCTTAATTAAATTGTAGTAAAAACATTTTTGTTATCAAAACGTGAAAATTTCCACACAGGTTTTCACACAGGAAAATCGTAAAATCACTATTTCGATTTGGCGTGAATGTGTTTCAATTTTACTACAACTGAATAGCTAAACTGGTAATTGCTATTTTCTATTATATACCGGTGCACGCCAACTGGAATTTTAAAAAAATAATAAAACAGCACGCCAAATCGACATAGCGATCTTGCAATTTTCAAACGTCTCTGGAAATTTTTACCTCTTTATAACAAAAAAGTTTTTAATACAATTTAATTAAGCATGTCTTAAACTATCTAAAAATGTTAATATCTTTGTAAAAATTTATATTTGAGCTCAATGATTATTGAGCTCATTTTAGTATCATACAAGTTGGAGTGAAACAGACACAATTTTTTAAATCTACCAACTTTATTTGAGAAGATTTTCTGAGCGAAGAACATTAACTATTAGTAAGAAAATATATGAATTCGGAGCGCGTTTTCACATACAATCGCACTCCACTGCCACGACTACTGGAAGTTTTGCAAAAAAAAGTGTGCACATATTGCAAAACTACGTCCTTCACTTTTTATTTAAATTCTTTATGTTTTTATTATTAAAATCTGAGAAATTGACAATTCCAATTTTATTTTTATAAAAAATAAAAGTAATAAATCTGACGTTATCTAGAGATTATGAAGAAATATAATGAAAAACAGAGAAATTATTCACGTAAATTGAATATTTGTTTCATTTTATCTATGAGACCATTGAAAATAATTCAAAAATGATCAAATCAAACCTTTCATAGTCTTAGATTTTGATAATACAATTCGAATTTGAATTAATTTGTTTTAGAACCGTTTAGAATTATTTATTAATTATGTAAATTTGTTTGAAGGTTCAAAGACGATTTTAGAATTTTTAAAAAACAAAGAATTCAAATAAAAACTGAAGGGCGTGGTTTTTGCAATTTGTCCACACTTTTTTGCAAGATACGCAGTCTTCGTGGCAGTGGAGTGCAATCGTATTATCTGTTTTAATATTATCAAATTATAAGACATTGATAATTCATTTTCATAATTTTGGATTAATTTCAAATTTAAATTCGGATGTAAAAAATGTCAAAAAAATATACGTGAAAATGTACAAGAGACGTTCAAACTTTAGAAGAACATCATTATCATTTGGATACAATATTTATCTAATTAATGTATTTTAAAAATATCATAAACTTTTTCTAACGAGAATTGTTCTACGGACCACTAAAATTGAAAAATCGTAAGTATTAATATATAAAATGGAATTTATAATAATATTCAACCAATTTATTCCATTATTTAGCGATTGAAACCAAATAACAAAGATCAATCAACATCTCGAAATAACTTTTTTAAAAATCAATTTTTGCTAAAAACTAACCCGTCGAATTGGATGTTTCGCCGTCTTCATGGTTTTCATTACCACACACCTGATTCTGCATGATCATCGCTATCAATCAATTTCAGCCAACTAAACTACCAAGCGACCATTCGCCAGTCTTGGAACACTTACACTACTTTTAGTCCATACATATATATTTATTTATTTTATTAGTCTTATGTATTTAGTGTACTTGATGACGTTAAACGAGACAACAACAAAACAACGCAAAACTTGGAAAAACAGAATCAATTCGATTTTGATTATTTGACCGATCAAATTCAACAAGTTGGAATCAATTTTAAGCAGCAATTGATACGACACTAAAAATTTATGAATGATACTTTAAAACTAAAAAAGACGTCGGGATTTATCATGCAAACACATGATAAGACCGATTCGTCATTGTCGCACACCAATGGCCTGATTACATAAACAAAATTCAATGGATATCAATCGTTTATAGACAGGCATGAGAAAGTATATACAGAAAATGCAATTAACAATGTACAAATGGCAAGGCACCTATTAGTTCTTATAACATCATACACTTCTATTTATAATAGAATATTAGAATTAAAATAATCCTGCTTTCTTGCGCGCTTCGTTCTGCTTCCAACCTTTCATCGCGTGGAACTCAGCACGGCTCATTTTAAACACCTGCTCAAAGTCGTCGTCACTCAAGTAAGACTCCAAGTTGCGCATGTCCATTCCGGCAGGCAAGTTAGTGCGATCCCGCAATTCTTCAACACTAAAGAAACGACATCTTTCATCGAGCAGTGACTTCAGTTCTCGTGGATTTGTGCTTTCATCTTTATCGTTGCTGACATTATCACTGATCAGCCATTTCATGAAAAGAGCTTGAAACTGTTTCGGCTCGTTTCCTGAAAAAAACATTTAAATGGTTCGGAATCATACCAATTTAAAGAATTAAGAAAGAACATATGACTGAATACACTATTACATATATTATACACGCAGTTTGGAAAAGGCGCAGGCGCACATTCCAAGATGCACACCAAATTGAATGGTTAAGTTGCGGGCTCAGAAATGCTCATTTTGCAAAGTTCGACAAGAAGCGTATGTTTTTAGATAGTTTTAGGCGGGCTAATAACAATGAAGTGTCAAGTTATGTGAAAATAATACGTGTAAATTAGTAATACACGTTTAACCATTGAAAAATTTCCATTTCGATTTGGCGTTGCAAGATGAAAGCTTGAAAGCATTGGTCCGCTTTCTTTGCCAGATTTTTTTATAAACCCCTTCGCCTACTCCGTTTGGGTAGATATCAGTGATGGGAGGGACTCCGTTTTTTGGAATTCCGGGGGGGGGGGGGCTTAAAAAAACTTAAAATTTCAAAACCCGGGACCGGGACCACTTTTTTAAAGGAAAATACCCGTGTCGCGGGGACCGGGGGAGTCCCTCCCATCACTGGTACATATATAACTAATTTTATTGCAAAATTTCATAAAATTGCGGTTGCGATTAGCGTGATGATTAAATTATTTCACTAAAAATATTTAAAACAAAACGTGAACTAATTATATATTTCAAGAGCAGAAATATTCCACATACTATTTATTTATATTTACCATAATGAACAGCAGGTAATTTTTTAAAATTTTATAGCCAAATATTGTCGTGGAGGAGCATTCCAAATAATAAAATGGCCTCGCTTGAGACAAGTGTAGATGTAATTTGCAATTTGTTTACTATTTTGAATATCGATCCTAAATATAGCATATTACACATATTGTTCATTTCAGAGATCGATGCCTAATGGAGGAGTAAAAATTTTTGGGACGGGGAAAAGGTCTTGTTTAGACTAATAATAAACAAAAAATAAATAACAAAAATTGATGAGAAACAAAAGAGGAAGAGATTCGATGGCCTTAATGGCCGTGTGGCTGTCTAAACAAGACCTTTTATCCGCCCATAATTTTTTGCTCTTCCATTCGGCATCGATCTCTGAAATGAATAATATTATTAATGTAACAACCAATTTATAAAAAGAAAACAAAATGAAATACAAATGTGTTGAAAAAAAGAAAAGCGAAATAGTAAACAAATTGCAAATTACATCTATACGTGTCTCAAGCGAGACCATTTTATTATTCGGAATGCTCCTTTAAATCGACTTTCAATAACTTACAACACGACAATAATATCTCTATTGATCACTCTCTCTTTCTTATCAGTGCCTTCTAGCATATTTTTGTTATATTGGCTTGATGAGATAAAAAAAACCTTTTTTTCTTGTCAAGCTTAGCAGTATTAGACAGTACGTACTGTCTGCAGTACAATTTGTCTAAATGGATTGAGAGAGTGAGACTTTAGAACGAATCGCATTCTAAATTACGTAACGAATGCGTATTTTCTCTCTATCAAACTTTATTCTAATAGGGTTGATATATATACATCAGAGAAGGAATGAAGTTTCTTTAAAAGAAAAATGAATAAATTACAGTTTATTCGGGCAAGTTTACGATGTTTTGAGAATATTCCATTCTCCAAATAAAAGTTCATCTCATTGGGGCAATGTAAATCACAATTTAACGTTTTTATTCACATTCCATGAAGATAAAAAAGAATTGCTGTTTGTAAAAAGATTATTAGCTGAATTTGTAAGTTTATGACAGTTTGCATGCACATTCACACCAAATTTTTTATATTTTTTCTTTTTATTGTTTTCTGTCTTACGGCAATTGAAAAGACCAAGAGCAAGTTTCACCAAGAGCAAATTTCAAACCATTTTTAGAATTGTGATAGAATTTTAGGCAAATCGATTCGAATTGTGTCAACGATCAACGTAATTCAAAATTATTCACGTGAATTATATATATAGTGTATGTCAAAATAGTTGACGAAGCAATCACGCTGCAAATACGGCATACTAATTAAAATTCATTTTCAAATCGATTATTTTATTTTATTTTTGACATTTTTTAATTGTTATTGCTTATATTGCACGTTTATTAATTAAAAATTGTTAAAATAATCGATTTGAAAATGAATTTTAATTAATATGCCGCATTTGCAGCTTGATTGCGTCGTCAACTATTTTGAAATGGACTATAAACATTTTAAAAAATATAATTTTCATTTGGCCTGCTGCTTACACTTTTCCCCCTCATCTTATTTTTTGCTATGAAGCTTTATCAATAAATATCGTCAAAAGATATGTTTTGTAACGAGCTACATGGCTGCATCGCCCTGAACTTCACCTCCCATACCTCGTTAGCTGCTCATCGAATCCAAGACAGAGTTAGAACCATTTATTGAAACATAGTAACATATTTCATAGTCTTCCTCAAAGGGGCGTGGCTTAAAGGCTAGTGCCTCAGTCACTACAGTTTAGCCGGAGATGTGCATTAATTCGTCAAATGTGTTGCTATATTGACGCTATAACACAACTGTTTCCTAGTGTTCCTTAAATGCACTTGTTTTTATTTTCTTGTATGACAGAGAATGATTTGTATTTGTTACATACTCTGGATGACACTTGTGTGGACCGCTATGCCGTCGAGCTAGCCATGAAATACGGAACATAAGGACACGACTCCGCCTCCACGGATCATAAGGACATTCAGTTGCTCACTCGACAGGGCTACGGGAAAGTCGTTCCATCGGATCCTCACACCAACTACTACTCTTCGGGTCGCCAAGAAGAAGGGGAGTAGGTGGTGTGAGGATCCGATGTAATCTTACTACTAAACGCCCAACCAAATGGCTTACCTGGCGGACACTGCCGAGAACACAGAACACCTAGCTTTAATATGAACCTTTATTCGTCTCCATAAGTAGAATACAATAGATGAATATGGTTAATAGGGAGCTAGAATAGGAGCTAACATCTCACCCACGGTCGGGGCGCTTCTCCCAAATGGAAGCGACCTTCCCGTAGCCCTGTCGAGTGAGCAACTGAATGTCCTTATGATCCGTGGAGGCGGAGTCGTGCCCTTATGTTCCGTATTTCATGGTGTTGTGGTGTCCCGCTAGCTCGACGGAATAGCGGTCCACACATGTGTCATCCAGGGTATGTAACATATCCTTCACATCAACACTCTACTGATACTAAGTATGCCGCATATTGCAAAAGACCGTGCAGCAATTGAAGGAAAACACGCCCTTCTCTTTTTATTATTCTTTATTTAAAGTTTTTTTATTAAAGCGTAACTTTATTGAATTTGAACAACTGATTGAACTTTAAATAAAGAATTGAACTAAATAACAAAGTTAATCAAATTCGATGAAGATACGGTTTAATAAAAAAAAGTTTAAAAAATTATTTAATTAAAAATTGAAGGGCGTTTTTGTCGTTCAATTGGTGCGCGGTCTTTTGCAATATGCGGCATACTTCGTGGCAGTGGAGTGCATCAATAAACAAAAAAAAACGAAAAAATTATGATCAATTTGGTGTGAATAATTTCTATAAATTATCGACTACAATTTTTCAGCTATCTAACATATGGTTCCGTATTATATTTCAGCTGTGCTTTTTGGTCCTTCTTTACTACAGTTTCAATATTGTTAGATACATTTATAACCTTTTACCGAAGTCATTGGTAAGTAGTTTTCACTGTATTTTAATTTCGATTTTGGTTGAATTTTTCAGAGACAGAAACTAAAGAAGTATATAAGCATTTTAAATTTGGTTTCAGTCACTGTTATCTTTTATACAGTTATATTATCGGCTCTTATCATACTTCATTTTATTAAAGAAAATGAATATGATTTATTTATTGCTGCGGGAATGTTCAAACCAAGGGTTGATGTTGCTGTACAAGCTCGAGTTTTAGCAATAAACTATAATGAATTTTATAAAGCTAAGGTAAGTTTTTTCATTAAACCTTTCTCTTTTTCTTTTAAAGATAAATTCCATTTTCAGTCAATGTCCGACTATCACGAATGTTTGATTGATCGTGTAAGTTTATGTTTATTTTTTTACAAAAAAAAAAACAAAAGAAAAATGGCTAATCAGGTCTATGGTTTTTACAAAGAACAGAAAACTATTTAATAACACGATTCTTGATAAATTTCCGTTCCGCCAAAAATCGGCAGGGCTGGTGTCGAAGGAGTTATTGAGCCAGTTTTTGAGATCCTCTTCGTCATCGAAGGTAACCCTCATTTGTTTTGGCAGAGAGCGGAAAAAGTGATAATCGGATGGCGCAAGGTGTGGAGAGTACGGTGAATGATGAAGAGCCTCCCATGCGAGCTCTTGAAGAGCGGTTTTGACGACTTGTGCAAAAATTGATCAATTATGTATACGCCGTTACTCCTCCCACCTCTCTATCAATTTGTTGATGCCGTTCCGCCAAAAATCGGCCGGGCTGGTGTCGAAGAAGTTATTGAGCCAGTTTTTCAGATCCTCTTCGTCATCGAAAGTTAATTTACTTTTATGATTTAAACAATATAAGATATACTATTTATTAGTAAGTGTGGATAGGACAGGACAATACAATTCATATAATATTAAGACAAGAGAAGAACTATTAAAACAAGAATGGTTTAAATACCAAATAATTATGCTCTGCACTTTGTGCTGGGCGGTGGCTTGACTGTGTTTTGCACGAAATTGTTATCAAAACACGTGCAAAACTGCCTCCAGAACATTCAATTCAAACCGAAAAAGTAACCAACGTTTCCTCAAAATTACACGAAGCGTCCTCACTCCAAAAAACAACATCAGACGTGTTTACGCTATATAACAGAATGAGTCTGTTTTCGTGCAAAAAGTACCTCGCGTCCTAACAGGAGAACTTTTCGTGCAAAACACAGTCAAGGAAGCGGCCAACAGAAAGTACAGAGTGACAAATGACTGCCCAGGTCATCACGTTTGGAGGGGGGAATACTAATATTAATAAAATATCTGTGGCACTTTAGAAAATGCAGAGTGTAACTGTGCTCAAGTGCTCATCCCTACAGTTTTGGCAGAGAGCGGAATCAAGCTCTTGTAGGGTGGTTTTGACGACTTGTGGCACCTCCGGCCTTCTAAGGAGGTCGACTTGGCTTCCTCCTTTGGTTGGTGGTTCAGTGCAATAGAATATAATTTATTGAATTAGAAATAGAACAATTAACGTCGGCCTCTTCTGGCTCGACTGCTCTGTTGAACGGAGGCTGTGTGCTCTTGGTCGTGCGGAGTTGTGCGGATTGTGGACCTGCGGTTGTACGGCTGGAGTAACGTTGTTGAGTTCACTTCGTTGTGCGGTGTGGAGGATGATCCCGTGTGTAGATGATGTCCATGTAGAGAATGTCCTTGTAGCGAATGCCCGTGTAGAGAATGACCGATAGAATGATGATGTCATCGGAAGTTTGATCACATAAATAGTGATTAAGTCACGTCGATTAAGGTGTCACGGAACTCGCTATTTAATTAATACACAACGACGCGTGTATTTAATTTCTTCTTTGTTCCTTAGCCATTCCAAGGGACGGGCCAAGTTGCCGTATAGGCGACAGGCCTAGCGTTGTCGTGGAGCAAGATGAATTGGCCTTGTCGATTGGATCTTTTCAGTCAAATAGCCTCATTTACGCGCAGCTGGGCAACATGGAGCTCCTTATTGACCGTGACGTTTCTTTTTAGACTTTTGGCATTGCAGACAACAAACGAAGCTCACGGTCTTTTTTGGGTGAAGATGTTCTTGCCTCCTAGCTCATTTCTAAGCCTGAAAAAATAATGAAAATTTAAATTTTCGAAACAAATTAAAATCACCTTTTTGTAGAGTCGGCAAATCGCTATCAGATAAATATATGATATATCTTATTTTAAGTTGTCCTTCTAACAAGATTTAGTTTGGTATTTTGTGTATTTCATTTTTACCTTCATTGTAATATTTTTGTATCTTTGCAGAACGTTACAAGCTTCCTTCGAGCAAACAATATAAAGCTGACTAAAAGAATGCTAGCTTTAGTGGGACCATATGTAACTTCATCCGTCGCACCGATTTTGGAAGAAAGCGCCTTGTTTAACGAGATCATTGTGATCCTGATGATCACCATGTTGTACGTGCTAGCAATGGAAACAACACAAATGTGTGACATTTTTCCAAAAGGTGAATTTATTTAGTTTTATAGCTTTTAAACAAAATTGCGAAAAAAACATCGAATTTATATAACTTGTGGCATGTCCAAACATTAATTATAAAGTCTTTTAAATGTATTCCTTGTTTCGTTCATACCAACTCGAAAAAAATAATAATAAAGTATAATTACATAATTTTAAGTGCAAAAATTTTTACGGCAAAATGCAGTTCGAGCGGCAGTGATGTTTCTACTGACATTCCTGTTAATTAGCGAAATGTATAAAACAGCGGACATAATCTCCCGAAGCTTTGCTCCGTACAATATTTGGTATGTGTACCAGATAATATATATATGAACAATCAATTTTGTAGGGATCAATCTGTACCATCTTTATTTTTAAAAGATGATTGGTATGTTGTCTTGATTGACATTGGTAACTTTTTTTATGATTTAGCCAAGAGCATGTTTCGCCTGAAGAATTTGTAAAGGATATGACAATGTTTCAGCACCAACTTTCGAAGTTGGCTAGTCTTGTTATTCTTAGAACACGGGTTATAATGCTTTATTATATTGTTGTTTTAAATATTCTTTATTGAATAAAGTTTGTTTTCTTTGTCATTTTTCTCAAAGATTTAATTCAAATTAACTATAAACCGAGTTAAGTGAACTTAAAGAAATTACGTGAAATGTACTACTTTTTTTATACTTTTTTACTTTTTTACATACTTTTTTACAATTTTGCGAATCTTGCGAAAATGCTTGGCTAAATTTAATTTATAAATTTTCTTTTTCAGATTTTTGATAGAAAAGTGATGGCCTAGAAAATCGACATTTTCAATTTTCTAGGCCATCTTATATATCATTCATTTCTTTAAAGATTTTGCTGAAATATTTTCAAAATGTAGGCATATTTATATTTTCTATATTTTATATTAATATATTATTAACATTTTTGAGAATACAGTGAGAAAATAGACATTTTCAATTTTCTAGGCCACCATATACACTAGCTGACAAAAGTTTTGTCACAAATGTTTTTTCGGGTTTAATTTTTTTGTGACTTGACCAAATTTGCTGATTTTTTGATATTTTCTGTGAATCAGTGTTTAAAATGTTATAGTAGCAAAATTTGGTTTAAATTACCATGGCAATTTCGGTACCACGCATTCGGTTTTCCCTCATATTGATAACAGCTTGCCGGGTGGCAATTGGAGTTTCTTTACGTGAAGTCATCTCTAAAATGTTGCCAATTACTGCTATTTTCAATAAATTATGGAAAAAATATAATTGAACTTTAAAAATTATTAAAAAATGCAGTGCAAGAAAAGTGCGTAATATCTTTGAGCTACGCGTTTTACGATAAACGCTTGTCACTGTAAAACGGATCATCGTAATCACAAGCGGGAATTTGTAAAATAATCTACAACCATATGAATCTATCATATCAAAAAATCAGCCAATTTGGTCATGTCACAAAAAAGTTAAACCCGAAAAAACATTTGTGACAAAACTCTCTCTCTCTCTTCCTCCTGCCCGCCAGAGGGAAATAACAATTTTAAGCAGCAATTGATACGACACTAAAAATTTATGAATGATACTTTAAAACTAAAAAAGACGTCGGGATTTATCATGCAAACACATGATAAGACCGATTCGTCATTGTCGCACACCAATGGCCTGATTACATAAACAAAATTCAATGGATATCAATCGTTTATAGACAGGCATGAGAAAGTATATACAGAAAATGCAATTAACAATGTACAAATGGCAAGGCACCTATTAGTTCTTATAACATCATACACTTCTATTTATAATAGAATATTAAAATTAAAATAATCCTGCTTTCTTGCGCGCTTCGTTCTGCTTCCAACCTTTCATCGCGTGGAACTCAGCACGGCTCATTTTAAACACCTGCTCAAAGTCGTCGTCACTCAAGTAAGACTCCAAGTTGCGCATGTCCATTCCGGCAGGCAAGTTAGTGCGATCGCGCAATTCTTCAACACTAAAGAAACGGCATCTTTCATCGAGCAGTGACTTCAGTTCTCGTGGATTTGTGCTTTCATCTTTATCGTTGCTGACATTATCACTGATCAGCCATTTCATGAAAAGAGCTTGAAACTGTTTCGGTTCGTTTCCTGAAAAAAAACATTGTAATGATTCGGAATCATACCAATTTAAAGAATTCAGAAAGAACATATGACGTTAATTTTAATATATTCTGGGATGCAGCTATCCAATTTAATCACTTTACCCTTCAGTTCTCCTTTTTACTGTTTTTTAAACAATTTAAGTGTAGGTTTCTTTTCAAATAATATACTATTTAGAAATTGTCGATCTCGATCAACAAATGGACGAGAAACTACATGACCTTGTAATTCTTTTTAAAAAGCTTGATATTCTAAGCCATTCATTCGATAGGCCATTTTCAGATTATTTTTAATAACGTTTTAAACTAATTCAAACCACAAGCAGGGAAGAAAAAGAAATTACGCGGCCTAGAAAATAAAACTCTTATTTTTCTAGGCCATTTATAAGATACCTCAATTTAAAACATATTTTTCGATGAAATGAATAGAAATTAGTTTATGTTAAAATTTTGGACTAATACCATTAAGAAACTGTGGATATATGATGTGGCCTAGGAAAACATATGTCTATTATTTCTAGGCCAATAATGAGATACAGCAATTTTAAACATATTAATAAACTTTGTTTTCTAGACCATAAATTAGATGCCTCAATTTTAATGATATTATTATAATAATGAGTAGAAAGTCCTTTATTTTAAAATTTGAAACCAAAACCATCAAGAAACAATAGCAGAAATAATGTGGCCTACACAACAAAAATCTTGTTATTTCTAGGCCAATAATTAGATACCTATGTTTTGATAGATTGACTAGAAATAAGTCTATTTTAAGCTTTTGGAGTAAATCATCAACAATAGGGTTGAGAAACAACGTGGCCTAGCAAAAGTTTAAAAAACCTTGATATTCTAGACCATTAACTTGATACAATTTTTCTAAAATTAGTTTACGGTAGATTATTTCGAAAACAGGTCATCTTTAAATGTTTGTGGCCTCGAAACTAAAAAGGTTTTTCTAGTTCATTAAGTGGATATATACATATGTAATCAAGCAACCCCCCAACGAACCTTTCCTGATGACCATTGCCGGCCCATTCCTCCCCCTCCAGTAGCGATGACAAACTTTAAGTGCAAACGTCGTCACCGTCTCCTCCGACCACAACCACAAACAATCGCCGACATCAATCATCATCGTTTCCGACAGAATCTACAACAATGACTCATTCCATTCCGTCAATCCGCTCAACTCACGTTCGGCGAGAAGCTGAACGCACTTTCCTCGTGCGCGCTCAAATGATTCAATTGCTCAGCTTCGTTGTCAAACAGACGCCACACCTTCATGGCGTGCCGTCGGCCTTGACACGATATCCATCGGCGGTGCGGTGCGTCGCCCTCCACTTCCACCGACGGTTCAGCCGCCGTTTTTAGTTGCGCCGCGTGCGTCAAAGCCAATTTCACCTGACATCGCGATGAGTTGGCTCCTTTTGTTTTAATTAATCATAATTTCAATCGAAATATACAAATCCCTTACCACAAATGATCTGAATCGTGCCATCAGATGGCTTCTCTTCAATATAAACAGCATGCGATCTCAATTCGTCTTGAGAATTGATTTCACGAATGCTCGTCTCTTTTTGATTTGCTCCTGTAACAGCGTATAACCGTGAAGACGAGTTCTCATCGGTTGTAGAGCTTCTAGAAAATGTGTTTTATTAAATGAAAACCGAGAGTAATCTGTAATTCGAAGTCAATTTGAGGAATCGTTTAAGGCACTTAAGGCATTTACCGTAAACTCTATATTATAACGGTCCTCCTGGCAAGGATGACAACTTTTCCATTATAACGGTTTTGTAATTGATTCTATGGCCACTATAACGGCATACCGTAGTAATAGAGACTTTACGGTATATTCTATTTAAACGAAAAATTGACTTCGTTCCAGTAATATGTTTGAAATTAATTAAAAACACGTGAGAGAATTTTAAAACCTTGCCAATTAGAATCGCCGCTACTCACCTTACTACAAACTTTCCATCAAACAGCGCCAAAAACAACGCCGGCTCGTCGCCATCAACAACTCGAATCCTTGGACTATTATCCCGATCAATCTCCTTGATCCTCAACGCACACAATCCATGCAACTTTGGCGTCGTTTGCTCGCCGAGCCAATAGAAGAACGCGATTCGCGATCTGCCCGTCTCGCGCTCTTCCTCCTTGCCAGTGCGCAGTCGTCGAACACCCGACTTTTGCACTCGGTACTGCCATCTTAGCACATAACAGCAATTTGAGTAAAATACGGCCGAGAACTCGATCGGCTTCAATACTTCGCCGCTTAGAACCCATAGTTGGAGACTTTCCGAGACAATATCTTGCATTTCACGATTAATTTCTTGATCTTCTGAAAATGAAGCGCTACAATTGGTATCGAAGAGCAACTACCTAAAGTCATTATTGGTTCCAATGGCTTTTCACTCATCAGTCTGTTGCTTAATCTCTCCACATCATCACAATTGTTACTGCTACTACTAACAAGTTTCGGCACCTTTCGCTTCTTCTCCGCCGAAATCAGCGGCGTGGGTCGACACGTAGTTAAAATCTCCTTATCGTTCCAATCATAAAACTTTGCTTTAAACAATGTGTCCTATAACTTGTGATTGTTCTATGATCGGAAATCAATACATACAAGCACGCCTTGATAAATCTTTCGGAATAGAGTCCATGAGGGTCGCCGATTCTCACAATTCGATATGTTTCCAATAATGTTTGAAGCGTTATTTACAGGCTTTTCAAGCTGCAAACAAGATATATTGAGGACTTTGTCATAACTGGGAACTTTTCATTTATTTAGCATCTAGTTTTGGCCAAATACAGTAACACTCCACTGCCAAGAAATCGCGCCGCATTGCAAAAGACTTCGCACAAATTGCAAACACAACTCTTTAATTTATTATTTTTATTTTCAATAGTTTATTTATCTGCATAAATCCTGATGAATTAATGAAAAGAAAATCATACTAGGGAACCATGTTTAGGCATCATCTCAGAATTTGTTCTAAATTTTCTCATTTATAGTTTCGAATATGGGCTTTCTTGTGGTATGCTTGGTTTTCAGAACAAATTTCTACATGTCGAGAAAATTCCATCTGAAAATATGCTGTTTTTTGCTCTCCTCCTTCCATTCCACTTCGGAAAACCAAGTAAAGAAAGCCCGTATTCGAAAGTATAAATGAGAAAATTTCGAAAAAATTCTGGGATGATGCCTAAACATGGTTCCCTAGTTAGTACCTCAATTAATGGACCAGAAGAGTCTTCATCATGTATGTAAGTGACTTGTAAATATTGAAAATAATAAATTAAAAGGTTGAGTTTGCAATGCGGCGTGGTTTCGTGGAAGTGGAGTGCAGTAATATATCAAAATGTAGTTAATGAATTCTATTAACCAATTTCAAAAAAAAAAGCTTTAAATCGTCGGGACAGCAGCCCACTGTTAATGTATTTGCGATTTAATTCAAAAAATAATATAATATTAGTGTTATTTTTAAAAGAAGAAGCGGTAGAGGGCAGAGGCTAACTGTAGACGTTATTAAATTTAAGATTTTGTTAAATTTTAGACACTTTTAGGGAGTTTGAGAAAAATCCGAAAAATTGTATGTAAAAACTCGTTTAAATATTAAGAAATGTTCATTTCCAATTAGCGCGCAGTCATTTTATAGGAGAACACCACGATTTCAAATATTTTGACAGCGTATTCTTACTTTCACGTAATTATTCTGATGACACACCAATAATAAAATTATTTATATGGTAGCTGAGTTAATATTCTAGAAGCCTAAATTTCAGAGACTTTTTATAATTTTGAAAAATTGAATCGTTTTCCGTCAACATACACTAGCTGACAAAAGTTTTGTCACAAATGTTTTTTCGGGTTTAACTTTTTTGTGACTTGACCAAATTGGTTGATTTTTTGATATTTTATGCAAATCAGTGTTTAAAATGTTATAGTAGCAAAATTTGGTTTAAATTACCATGTCAATTTCGGTACCACGCATTCCGTTTTCCCTCATATTGATAACTTGCCGGGTGGCAATTGGAGTTTCTTTACGTGGAGTCATCTCTAAAATGTTGCCAATTACTACTATTTTCAATAAATTATGGAAAAAATACAATTGAACTTTAAAAATTATTAAAAAATGCAGTGCAAGAAAAGTGCGTAATATCTTTGAGCTACGCGTTTTACGATAAACGCTTGTCATTGTAAAACGGATCATCGTAATCACAAGCGGGAATTTTTAAAATAATCTACAACCATGTGAATCTATCATATCAAAAAATCAGCCAATTTGGTCAAGTCACAGAAAAGTTAAACCCGAAAAAACATTTGTGACAAAACTTTTGTCAGCTAGTGTATGTGTAAAGTACATGGGAAAATTATAAGACAAGCGTAAAAATAAGAAAATCATTATTTCCATTTGGCGTGAAGCAACCCCACTATGCTTCCGCCTAGTGTCCTACACCGAGCAGTTCGGGGCGCGAAACAACAGTTCAAGGGTTCGATTCTTCTTGACGATGATATGTTTCTATTAGTAATGCGATTTTTGCTTTTTTCAAGTAAGTTTTTATATAAAAATCTTTAAATGTATTTTTTCTCATTAATTTAAACTTTGACAATAAAGTAATAATAATAATTGTTGTGATGAGCACTTGAGCACAGTTACACTCTGCATCTTCAAAAGTGTCACAGATATTTTATTAATATTAGTATTCCCTTCCCAAACGTGATAACCTGGCCAGTCATTTGTCATAATTATTTGGTATAGCGTATGTCAAAATAGTTGACGACGCAATCACGCTGCAAATGCGGCATACTAATTAAAATTCATTTTCAAATCGATTATTTTAATAATTTTTAATTAATAAACGTTCAATATAAGCAATAACAATTAAAAAATGTCAAAAAAATTAAATAAAATAATCGATTTGAAAATGAATTTGAATTAGTATGCGTGATTTGCAGCGTGATTGCGTCGTCAACTATTTTGAAATATGCTATATTTAAGTCATTCCTATTTTATCATAACAGTTTTTATTGTTCTCTTTATCGTTATCATTTTTATTGTCTTGTCCTATCCTATCAACACATATTAACAAATAGTATAATATTGTCCTTTTCAGAGATCGATGCCTAATGGAAGAGCAAAAAATTAGGGGCGGAGAAAAGGTCTTGTTTAGGCATCCACACGGCCATTAAGGCCATCACGTCTCTTCCTCTTTTGTTTCTCATCAATTTTTGTTATCTATTTTTTGATGACAAGAAATGAAAAGTTTAATTTAAAAATGAAAATGGATCAAATAAAAATATTGATGACAAACAAAAGAGGAAGAGACGTGATGGCCTTCGTGGCCGTGTGTCTGTCTAAACAAGACCTTTTCTCCGCCCATAAATTTTTGCTCTTCTATTAGGCATCGATCCCTGAAATGAATAATATATACTGTTTAAGATAATAATAATAATAATAAAAAAATATTATTATCTGTTCATAACTAACCAATTGCTTTGCATATTCCAGTGCATACGCATTCGTGAGTTTCTTCGAATTCCTACCAGTCCATACATAAATTTCCGAGCCAAAATCGAATATAAACGTCTTTAAATAGTCACAATTTCATTTTTTTCGCCAAAATCACAAACTTCGTTCGGTTGCAACATCTTCACCGACAACCTCTCCTTTCTCGAGTAGATCTGCGCCGTTTGCGTTTCCTCATCAACCCGAAATACCAGATTCAGATTGGCTGCTGTGCATTCAAATGGCTCCGATTCATAGCTACCCATCATCCGATTGTTGTTCTCTTCATTTTCCACATTACTGTCCAGCCATTTGCTCAATTCATCGCGTCTATCCCCTAGAATTTACCGTTTCTTTTCAATTTCCGTTCATTCATCTACTTGTCAATGTTATCGGTACTTGAGCGCAACAATTTAAATCCGATTTACCAACTATTTCAATACACAATTGTGTTGCCTATAAAAATGATTATACATCGCAGATTAAATTAGGGATCAAATCCGACTTTGGTCTTTTCCATAATGTTACTATTCAATCCTTCATACTTGACGAGATTTTTCGCGTCAACCATAATGAACGAAGCATTTTCGTGTATCGATGACATCGATGGTGCAACCAACCGTACGTCCACATTCTTCGTACCTTCAATGTATTTAAACATTGACGATATTTCATCCAATGCCTCCTATCTACCTCTAACTTGAATGAGCATCAATTTCGGATACGGCGACTTTTTCACGGCGTTTTTCAACTGCTGCTTGGCAGATACAAGCGCAGCAATTGCAGCTTCTTGTGTCTCCAGCTTCTCGGGTTCCGCTTCTTCCACATCAAACTCATTGCGGTTCAATTGAACGGTGCTCAAGCAAACGCGCTCGTCTTTACGTGTCATCGTTGACTTTTTACGCGAAGGAACACGGGGACGACTTGGTGCTTTTAATCTAGAAACTTTATGTTTTAAATTGCTGTCTCGGGTCATTTTTATATTCAGTACTTTACGTGAAATTTTGAAACTAGAATCCTTCTAAAACGTTAATTTAATATAACGGAGAATGTAATTAGAGGACTGAAACATTTGCAATTTTATAATTCGACCCACCACGTCATCTGTTTTATTAAAAAGATTACAAAGAACAACATCAGTTTCTACCAATTTCTTCTTTCCGACATCCTTTACAAGAATAAACTCACGCTGGCAATGCTGTCGAGCAAATCGCTTCAAAATCGACATTCTCCGGATCATAGTGAATCTTCGACGTTGTCGGCGCCGAAAAAAACTTATTCAGCCCTTTGCTCAAATCAACAGCTGCAAGAATCGAGTCATCAAGTGCGAGCAACCATTCAAAAAACCAAACGTTTTTCATGCATTTGCCGATTATTGTCATACGTGCTGCCAGCAAACTGTTTCGTCGATCCTTTATGGTTCGCTCTAGTGACCATCGTCGGTTTCGGCACGCGTTGTTGCCAAATATTTGCACTCTGACAAAACAAGCCGTGCAAATGTCTTGGAGGTGTGAGTCAAACTTACGTTCGTTAGCGATTTGAGACGATCGTTTATCGATTTCTCGGTTATCGGTTTTTCATCGACATTCTTCTTTTCGAATAACGCATTCTGGAGCAACGTGTGTTTGAGCTGCGCAATCATTGCAGCTGAAATGTGTAAATATTGTGTTCAATATTGAAATTTGTTAAAACAATATTTTGTAGACAATGAAAATGCATATCTAGAATACTCAAAAGGAAATAAATTCATAGAGACAACGACAGTAAAGAGGAGAAGAGAAGCAGAGAAGTAAATCCACAAGGGTCGCGAAATTTGACCTCTCAAATGAACTATCACAAAATTACTTTTCAATAATATCTATAATTATAAGCAGGTAACTAAATTTTGTATTTAAAAAGAAGAGTTCCAGCCAGTTCCAAATTTTCAGATGGAGTGATCAATTTTTGCATTCCTAACAGGCACGCCAACTGAAATCTTAAAAATGGATACTCATAAAGTCGCTATAATCCAAACTTTTCTAAAGTTTGTAATGTTTTCTGATATTTTAAGGCGTAAAAAGTGGATTTCAATTTACACGTAGAAATAAATACCACTCATATAACTATTGAAATGTTTCTATTTTCATTCGGTGTAGACTAGTGAGCATGTTCAAAATATTTTCAAAATAATCAGGCGAAAGATTTAAAGAAAACAAGCTAGACAAATCATCAAATAATAGCTATATAATAGAGGATTCGATTAATTTAAAAGAGCTGTCACGTCATTTTGAATAATAAAATGATGGCTCCGTTACAATAATTCACGCAAATTAAAAATTACTATTTAGCAAAACTCAAAGATTACCTAAATGAGGTACACCAGCTGACAAAAGTTTTGTCACAAATGTTTTTTCGGGTTTAACTTTTTTGTGAATTGACCAAATTGGCTGATTTTTTGATATTCTATGTGAATCAGTGTTTAAAATGTTATAGTAGCAAAATTTGGTTTAAATTACCATGGCAATTTCGATACCACGCATTCCGTTTTCCCTCATATTGATAACAGCTTGCCGGGTGACAATTGGAGTTTCTTTACGTGGAGTCATCTCTAAAATGTTGCCAATTACTGCTATTTTCAATAAATTGTGAAAAACATATAATTGAACTTTAAAAATTATTAAAAAATGCAGTGCAAGAAAAGTGCGTAATATCTTTGAGCTACGCGTTTTACGATAAACGCTTGTCACTGTAAAACGGATCATCGTAATCACAAGCGGGAATTTGTAAAATAATCTACAACCATATGAATCTATCATATCAAAAAATCAGCCAAGTTGGTCAAGTCACAAAAAAGATAAACCCGAAAAAACATTTGTGACAAAACTTTTGTCAGCTAGTGTAAATCTGTTTTGGGTATTGCTTGGACACAAAGACAGCGGTGTCGATTTAATATTCAAATTGTACGCCAAATGGATTAGTAAAAACTGTGGAGCACAAAAGTCATTTAAATCTAACGAACGTAACGTAAAAATTTAAAGCACCAGAGATATTTTAAGAGAAGCCTGTAGCATTGACGCAAAAATTGTTTTTTTTACTAACACGTGAAGATTAATAAACTTAATTTAATCATTTTAAAGGGGGATGAGTAAGGAATTCTAAATAGTCCTAAAAACTAAAAACAATCCGCTTAACAGGCAGACTGATACTATATTGTCAGAATCGAACGTTTTTAAAATAAAATTTAAATAACCGTGAATTTCTAAGAAATTTAGTAGGTGGATTATAACTTTACAAGAGTCACACGTGTCATAAGAATCACAAATACACTTAAATATACTATTTTACGCGAGATTTGAACAAAAAACAATAATTATAATAATCAATTAATCAATTATGTATTCGCCGAACCGAAAAGGTGATAATCGGATAGCGCAAAGTTTGAAAAGTACGCTGGATGCTGAAGAACCTCCCATTCAAGATCTTGGAGGGCGGTTTTTTGAATAGCCTCATGTAGGGCAAAATTGAGCTCCTTGTTGACCGTGGCATTTCTTTCGAGCATTTCCCAATGCAGCAGATCATGGTGTTTTTTGGGTGAACCACTTGCTTGACTCTCGGCTTTGGCGTATCTCCTAGAGCCACCCACTCCTTTCTTTGTTTCAAATTGACGAACAGGCGCCATTTTTCATATCCCTTGACGATTCTGTACAAAAATCGATGTTTATGACCGCGTGTTGCTCGACGGGGAGCAAGATGTTGAGATGCGATTTTCTTTGTTGTGTTGAAAATCCCATAGAATGAAGATGATTAAGGATTGTCTTTAGATCAAAGTTCATTTTTTCGAGAAAATATCCATAAAATATTCCCATCTTCCACATTTATCCATTTTAATTAATTCATTAAAGTTAGTTAATCCATTATCCATTACTTGATTGAGAAATAATTAGACGGTGTAATATACCGTGATTACTTATTTGCGGAGAGAACATTTTATTTTCCGCGCAATTCTAGCTTTTTCCAATATTTTATAAAAAAATATTAAAGAAAACAAAACAAAATGATTATGATTATTATTTAATCACATAAATGATTGATATTAAAAAAAGAATACAAAAAATATCACTAATAAATGTGTAAATATTTGTAATTGATGGGAACATGTCGAAAAACAATATACAAAATAAACATGTATGTTGTGAAAATTGTGTAAATAATTGTTATATTTCCGCACCAAACAATATTGATCTAAATATTAATTACATCTTGAAACGATTGAAAATTAGGCCAATTATAGAACATTGAAACCTCTGCGTCTAATGGCGCGCAGCGGTTCGTGGGTGCGGTGGCTTATAGAACATACATTCTTTTCTAACCTAAATTCTATCAATTTTTGACTCAATTATAGTGGATATAATATATAATATTATAGCCGCCAGACAAATCAGGCATAAATTAGGATTACGAAACCACACCTCAGAGAAGATGCTCATATTGTAAATTTCGGCAAGAAACCCATGCTTTTAGATAGTTTAAGAAGTGCTAATAACAATGACGTGTCAAGTAATATGAAAATAATGCGTGTAAATTAGTAATACACGTTTAAATATTGAAAATAATCATTTCGATTTGGCGTGCCAAACTGTTGGACTGGTTTTTCCAAAAAATTAGGAATTTTGTCAGATTTTTATGTATATTATTAAATTTTTTATTTATCGACAATATAGGCATTGTTTTAAAAAAATAATCTAAAAATAATTCTGATTAATTCACGTTTAATGGTATTAAATCCAGAATGTGCAGTTTGTCTCGAGCATTTTTGCGTCGAATCGGTTACGTCGGTTGACGAACAAATACACACAATTATTATAATTTAAATATCGGAATAATTGGATAATTATAAACAAAAACCTAAATAATCGTAATATTGATTGTCCAGAAATCACCAGATCCTCTGACTTTAAAAAATATTTGATTCATTTTAACAATAAATAGTCATTAATATGACTTTTCGAAATCCTTAAAATGGTCGCTCAAATAATGTGTAAAATGTATTTAAAAAAATGAAATGAGATGATCATTCGCGCACAGTGTTCCAATAACTTTTAAGTTGTTTTTCTTTAGCCATATATTCGTGAGATGCTTATATTTATTAAAATGCAAGAAAAAATGAATCAACTATCTTTCTAGAATCCTCCATTAGCGTTTCTAACCATTTAATATATTATTAGAGTCTTTTTATTTACAATTAATCTTCTTTTCTCATTCAAAATTAAAAAAATAATCATTGAAATATATTCGTTACGCAATTTTTCGTCAGCAATACACACGACGCAAAACTACGATGCGACAAACTTTGCATTACCACCACTCATTCACGTGAAAATAGGTAAATCGCGTTTAAATATCGATATGGGATTTTGGAATTTTTTGAATGACGTGTAAGATTACTTTATGGCATAAAGTAATATAATCAAAATTTTACGAGACACTTAGGAGACACGTAAAAAACTTCTTTTTATTTTTAACTATTAACAAAGATAACCTACATGTTAATATAAACCAAGTAGTTAATGATGATTAGTAAATATGTTAACTCAGAAATGGTTAATTTATCATTTCAATATCAAAAAATACCACGCCAAATAAAGAAGATAATATTAATGAATTATAGTGCTCATATTTTCTTATTCCTTTTTGTTTTCAGAAATTCCTTCAACATTTCCACGCCAATTGAATTTGTAAAAACGGGGAGAGGGAGGCTAATTTAAGCAACTTCAATTTAATATTCTAATAAGGAATTCGGATATTTTAAAAGAAAATAAAACGAAAAACTTAAGGGACTAGGCAGAAGTTGTGCTTCTATAGACAACAACAGATAGAGAGATTGTTTGTTTCTCATTCTTGTCGTGTCTCTTGATTTGAGACCTTTAAAGCTACTACAGATACACGTATATACTAATTAATAAATTCGTTGAAGTCTAAGGAAGAATTTAAAATGAGATGGTGTAATATTCCGTGATGTTTTGCGGCAATGCATTTTATTTTCCGTCGGGAGCAATTTTAGCTTTTTCCTCTATTTAATAACATCGCAAGTTTAAGTGTCGTATGAATTTCTACGTAAGTATTTCAAAATGAAGTTTACATGAATATAATAGATTTGAAAAAAACTATCTTAATATAATCATATTTTCCTAAAATATGAGTATTGTTGTGGTGTTTCCATTGCGGAACGACGAGGCCGCCAATTTCAACTGCCCATATAACTTAGCCCGCGCGTTTAGGGTGTTCAAAATATTTATCATATTGTTTTATCATTATTATTGTTGCTCGTTGCTTGTCTCCAAAAACTGGTTACCACGATCTCACCCCCAGGAAAACCTTGAACGGGTCGTCCAAAATTTCGCCGGTTTTTCATCGGTTTTACGCAGGTTTCACTACAAACTGAAGTGAAACCGACGTCGAGAGTGTTTTTCACAAAACAACTTCTAATTTCCAGTTGATAGTTTTTATTATTTTTAGGTTGTTTTCACTGAAATTGAAATGTATGTGATTTGATAAATTATTATTAATACATAACAAGTATAAAACACACTATTTGTGTTAACCATTATAAAACAAGTTGATGTGGTACCATCAAAACAAGTCAGAAATTAAAACAACCTCGCACAGCATCTGGAAACTAAATTTTTCTACGATATTTAACCACAAGAAGAACAGAATCAAATAAAATTTTAACAACGACAATATGAATATATAAATTACTATTTTCGCAATATTTAAATTGAGCTAAAAGTGTTACGCTATTCACATAATGAGAAAATGAAATATAATCGACACCTGGCTGCCAGTTTCTATTCAATTTCTATTTGCATACACACTCAATGTACAAAACATACTAGTCATTCATGGTGAGAATAATTAATAATGACGGTTTATTGCGTTCAATGAAAATCACTCGAACGGTAGAACAAAGATTATCAAAATTTTTTACTTTTTTATTATCCTTTTATCTTAAAAAGGAACGTCATCCGCAAGTAAAGACTTTTTCAATATTTTAAAGTGTTTTTTTTACTTTTATCTTTATCTTTATTATCTTTGTCGTCTTCAAATACCTGAAATTATTACAAAATGAACTACATTCAAAGTCCTTAAGCACACCAGGACAATAACATTGAAATAGAGGAAACACATTTAGTGTTGGCTATTACAGCTCTTGTGAATGAAATTTTGCTTGTTTAATATTGGCGAACAATTTGACGTTAACTAATGAGCATATCAATATCATTAAATCAAGAAAAAAAACATGAACAAGAAGTGAATTCGAAACAAAAACGTGGACTAAAATTTCCACGGTCACGACAAAATTCACAAAGTTTTGGCGTGCACATCCTCAAATTTTATGGATAATTATGGATTCACATTGTTAAATGAGAACTCCATTTTACTATCCCGGTTGGGGAGTCGCAAGTTTATTGCAGCTTGCAACTACATGCCCACCAGGACAATAACATTGAAATAGATGAAACACATTTAGTGTTGGCTATTTGCCAAAGGGGGGAGGGGGACGAGAAAATGTTGACCACAACACGCCAACTGAAATGTGTGATTTTTGAAAGTTTTAGAATATGTTAAAGTACTCCACGTGATTATAACCATTATACGATTTGTCTAGAATATGGCTATACCAGGGACTATTCATTATAACAAAAATATCACTGGTATAATTAATATGGGTGGTCTTAAACGTGTTGCGGTCAAGCTGATCCAGTTGGCGTGCCACAAAAGTTCGTAGTTTATTTATAGTTTTTTTTTGAAGCTTTATTATCCTGAAGGTAAGTTAATTATTTATATATGAAACAAATGGGAAAAATTAAAATAATTTTAAAACAAATAATAATCATTTAAAATATTTTTTGCTATATAGAAGTTTTAAACTGTTATAAACTATTTTTATTGGAAATTACAGCAAAAAGTAAAATGCAATCTTATAGAGAATTTAATGCTGATTCAGATGAAATGCTTTTTAAAAAAATGGCTAACACAATAATTATTTATAATCAAATTAATGACAGAGCAAAAAATAAAACTATAGAGAAACATTATTTTTGTGACCAATACGTTCAGATAATAATTCTAATACTTCTAATACAAATAAAAACTTAATTAAACATGTATACACCAAGAAATCAAAATATTTTACAAAATAAAAAAAGATGACAACAAATGTGCCAGCATTGAAAAAGCGTCAGTAGGCATGCTGTTGACGCCGATCCCGTTTTCGGTCCTGGTATGCCTTAAGTCAATGGAAAATAAAATTTTAAATTTTTATTTCTTCATCCAGGTGGTTTTATAAAACGGGCACATGCCAAATGAAATGGCAAAAAGGAGATTAGAAAAGCGTCTTTAATTTAAAATTTAAACTTTAATTTAAATTTTGGATGACAAAATTAGCAAAATGGCGTAAAAAATAATTTTTTATTTCCACGTAAGAATTAGAAAATTCTATTTAAAGTTTGCAAAATTGTTATTTTCATTTGGTGTGCAAGCAGATTAATGCGACGGACTTGTTCAACACATCTTTGCCATCTCTGGAGAAACGGGGCCCTTGGCAACTTTCCAACTTATGGAAAAGTGTCTAGTGTTTTTTTTAATTAAAGAGTTACATTATGTATATTAAGTAGGTAAGCGGCTTGAATTTACCAATTTCACTATAAGACGTCAAATGAATTCGTAAGAATAGGAGCTCACAGGAAAAGTAATTTAAATCTAATGTTGACGTAAAAACTTTGAATTAAAAGGATAGATTAAAAGAACAATAAAACCAATATTTTCGATTTCTTGCCTATAATTGTTATAAAAAATATTCAAACACATTTTTGGATCAAAATAAATCCAAAATTATGCGCGATTAAAAAAAGTTTTGACAAAAAAAATAGGTTAATCGTTATATTTTTGCAAATAAGAGAAAAACAAAACCCAACGAGGATTCTTCTTTAAAATTGGAGTCTCATATTAAAAAAGGGGAACTGTTTTGTGAAGTCACGCTTTAAAAACAAACTGACTGACTGAGTTTGTCAACAGTTTTAGTCTTCTAGAATTATTCGAGCCATAAGGAATCTATCTGCAAGTTTATATCAAAATCTGTAATGGCGACTTAAACCCTTGCATTGTGAGTATATTTTCTGAGCACTCAGATTAAACGTTTTATTTAGCGTGACTCAGAAATCGGAATCAAAAAAGATTCGGAAGAAGGAATGCGCGCCTAATGTGACGTTTAAATGTTGAGCTCAGAAATTGTGCCATGATATAGTTTTATATAAGAAAATCACTCTCTTAAATATTTAAAGATAAGCCTATCAACGTTATGTATGAAATATTCTGAAGTTGACACGCATCAACTTGTAAGACTCATTTAAAAAATACAAAAGATTGATTTTCAGTTGGTTCCGGATGTTGGGCATTTTTTGATTTCCAATTCCAGAATTCTGGAATTAATGCGAATTTCGGGTTCCAAAATCCTTAAACTGATATTCCGCCCATCAAATTTAATCTGAAGGATCAGAATATCTCGATTTAAATTCTTAATCGCATATTATCTCTGATTCTGAAGAAAATAACAGATTTAATGTTGACTCTCCACAATATTCATGACTTATTTCAATAGCTAATTGACGAGCTCAATTAAGTCAATAGATCTTCATTCAGTAATAGAACTTGATGTTATATAGAATTCCTGTGATTAATTTCCTACAATTCCCTTAAAACCCCACAAAACAGTCCACGTGAAAATCAGTAATACGTGTTTAAACTTCACAAAATTGACATTTGCGAGTGATGAGCTTTTGTAATTAAAAGAAAAATGTTTTTTATTACTATATCACACCAAATGAATCAGAAATAACATTCGCTCTGTAAATCTTTGGTGCTAAATAGATAATACTAGGATACACAAAACGAATGATAAAATTAAAAACCAACTTTCAAAATTAACAACAATAACCAAAACAACTAATTAGAATTAAAATTTAATAATATAACTGAACGCTTTGGAAGAATGGCAATAACTTTAGCAAAATAAAGGATGGAATAATATTGAATGAATAATAATAACAATAAAACGAAACGAAAATTTAATGTATTTTTAGTTTTAAAAAAATGCAAGAACAACAACAAAGTACAAAATGAAAAGAATATTTGGAAACAAATGTTCAAACGAAAATAGCAATTATGCGGTTTTCAAACAAGCCCAATGAAATTGTTGAACTCGGAGCGCGTTTTCCCACATAACCTATTGTTTTTGTCTTTTCTGCCGCCACTCTTTCTT
Organism: Caenorhabditis plicata; assembly: GCA_963931815.1. Classification (NCBI taxonomy): domain Eukaryota; kingdom Metazoa; phylum Nematoda; class Chromadorea; order Rhabditida; family Rhabditidae; genus Caenorhabditis; species Caenorhabditis plicata. The sequence continues at coordinate 19,497,640 of OZ007492.1, read as the reverse complement.
GCTATCTATTTTAATAATAGTGAAGGCTTAGCGAAAGTGAAATAAAGTGACAAAAACAAATATTTGTGAGAACGCGCTTCGAATTTCTGGCACGCCAAATTAATTCGTAGAAGCAGATGCTTACTAGGGAATGGTCTGCATAGTGTTTGAAGTTACAGGATGTGACATATATCATTAGAAAGAGAAAAAATCGTGGCCGTTGCAGAAACTTTTTTTATATTTAGAAAGTAGATTTGTTTCTCTTTCTAATGATATATGTCACATCCTGTAACTCCAAACACTATGCAGACCATTCCCTAGTTAGAAAAGTCACTTATATCTAGTATTTTCAAAAAATTTAAAGCGTCCGATATATTTCTAAAATAAGCTTACAAATTTGTCGTAAAAATAAGTTTTTAACTTACACGTGGACGCGCCAAATCAAAATAACGATTTTTCGATTTTTAAACGTGTTTAAAAATTTTCACGTCATTATACCAAAAAAGTCTTTTCTATAATTTAACTAAGCGCGTCTTAAACTATCTAAAAATATTAATATCTTTCAAAAAAGTTGTATTTGAGCATGATTACTGAGCTCATTCTATTACCATAATAAAAAGGGTTTATATAAACCAAAATTATCAATTTTACAATTTGGTTTCTAGAAAACAATTTCTGAGCTTGTGTCCGCTCAATAATTAAGAATTTGGAAAATTGTAAAGTCTCGTGGTTTTCAGAGTTGCAATGAATGCACATTACACAGGCAAACCGGGGACGACCCGTTAGCCGACATTTCGTCGGTTTTACATCGGTTTTACGCCGGTTTCACTATAGGCTAAAGTAAAACCGACGACGAGAGTTATTTCACAAAACAACTACGGTTTTCCGGTCGGTCGTTTTTCTTTTGGTTGTAAAACCTTGTTGTTGGTCCGGAAAACTGAGCCGGTGATGCTTTTTTTCGAAAAAGTGTAATTTCAATGATATTATCTCAATCAACCTAACACACCAAATCGAAATAAAAATTTTTCAATATTTAAACGTGTATTACTAATTTACACGCATTATTTTCAAATAATTTGACACGTCATTGTTACTAGCCCATCTTAAACTATCTAAAGACATGCGCTTCATACCGAAATTTGCAAATTAAGCATATTTTCTGAGTCCATTCAAATACTAAACCATTCAATTTGGTTTGACCTAATTTTGCAATTGAGTACAAATATCCTTAAAAGTTTAGAAATGAACAAACGTCTCGGTATAAATATTCGCTAGAAAGAAACAGAACAAAATTCTGCTGCCGGATAATTTCGGAAGAGGGCACCACCAATTTGTTAGAATTATCGCACATTTAATCACAAAAATGTATTGTACCATAAATATAAATGCAATATATATATATGAGTTAAGGAGAACATATGGAAAAGTCATTTCAGTCGGTCAGTCATAAATCAAACGAAAAACAACAATGTTTTGTTGCTGAATAATCGACCTTGAAATAAACAACAGAAGATGATGAACAACGATGGGTTAAAACCTTCTAGTGGGTGATATTTGTAAAGAATAACTAAGTAAAGTTAAATAGGAAAGTAAGATGTGCCATTTCTATGCAGTTTATTTCAAATCAAGTTTTGCATTATAAAAAAAGCATTCCTTATACAAGAAGGTTAGCTGAAAATGCCGACTGTCTAGTATTAAAACGTATCGCTCGTATTTCCAGCCGGACAACAAGCTCACGGCAGAAGCCCAGCCCCGAAGATTCGAGCCAAAAGAGGCCGAGCTAAGATTTACTCTATTTCTTCAATAAATACTTCAATTTTACCACTGAACTCCACCACCCGACCCCACTGATAAAAACAGGAGCTCAGAAATTCCATTTAAACCTTAAATTATGTAAAAGTTTTAAGCGCCAGAGATATTTCAAGACAAACATGCCATATTAACGTAAAAATAAATTGTTAACTTGTACGTAGAAATTAATTAAATGCGTTTAAATATGACAAAGTCGACATTTTCATTTGGCGTGCGACCCTCTTACAACTAAATGAAACTCCAGTCTATCAATTTCATTTTCTCACTTTCTTTAAATTTTAGAAAATGATCATGGTAATTTAACGAGATTTCTTAAAACATGCCCACTTCAACTTGAACGCTAATATTAGGGTGAACCAAAATTTTTTTCCCATTTTTTATTAAAAATTTAAACATAATTTTTCAACACATGAAAAACAATCAGGTTTCAAAGTAAAGACCATTTGACTCTATGGCTTGAACCCATCTATCGGCAAGTTGTTCGATCCCGCTGCGGTACCACTCCTTGTTCTTAGAGGCGAAAAACTCGCGGCACCCGTTTTCGACATCGGCCAGCTCATTGAAGCTACGACCACGAAGAAAGTGTGCCATGGATCGGAAAAGGTGATAATCAGATGGCGCAAGGTCCGGACTATAAGCTGGATGAGGAAGAAGTTCAATGGCGTCGAGATTTTTTATCTTTTCTTCGTTTGTCTGACGGTGAAGGAGTATCCGCTTCCGATTGATCAAAGCTGGATATTTCTCGCCATGGGCCGCATACATTCGATCAAGTTGGGCGCAATAAAGGCCAGCGAGTACTTATTGATGGATTGGTCTCCACAGCTTCACGAATTGCTTCAGAATCCACTGTCGTAGGTCGGTCTGAGTGTGTCTTGTCCTCGAGATCAGTGTCGCCGTCGCTAAATCTTTTGAACCAATTACGCGCAGTACGATCCGAGACCATATTGTCGCCTTCAACTTTGAATATTTTTTTAGCTTCTCCAGCTGCGTTGAAGCTTTGTTTCCAGTAATGGCGTAAAATAACACGAATTTCGGATTTTTCTATTTTTCTTCTACAAGTTAAAAAATTTTAAATAAAAGACGAATTAAAAATTTTAGTATATAGTATGATAGAGCTGTTCAAGAGCTTTAAAAATATATATAACACATGTATATAAAAATCTTCATTTGGTAAAAAAAACAATTTAAAAAAAAGATATAGGAAATCGGAAAAAATTTTTGGTTCACCCTAATAAAACGAGCCTAGAAAAAATGCTCAAATCTAATGTTTTGGGGAGATTTTAATATTTTTTGATACTTCAAGAAAATGCTGACAAACTGGCGTTAAAAAATATTTGCGTAAAGTACACGTGTAAGTTGTAAGAAAAGCGTAAAAATTAGAAAATCGTCATTTCAATTTGGCGTGCATGCCAACTGGTAGGAATCTAACTTTTTGAGAATATACTCACAATTTTAAATAGTTTAATATTTTCTAAAATTTTTTGGACGTGAAAACTTTAAGAGACGCTTAAATATCATAAAATCAGTATTTCCACTTGGCGTGTATGGAGCAAAAACTTTTCTCTTACACGCAAGCTGTACATTACATAAAATAATATCTATTCTCATGAATAATACAGAGTTTTTTTCCTATATTATAATAAAATACTTAAGCACAAAGAAGAATATAATTCTTGCAATGCACATTTTGAATACAAATTCTTAAAATGAAAAAATAGCCGTCTGCCAATAATCGCTCCATTTGGGCAAAATTGCAATAAAACGCAAAAACCAGAAATTAAATTTAATTGAAATAGATGCAAGGAAAGAGCGCAGCGCATTAATTAGGCTGCAGCAAAAAGCATTATTTGCGATATTTTATGATGTCTTCGCGGGTCAACTATGTATATATCATCATTTTAAAATTCGATTAGTGCAGCTGAATTTAATCCCGCATTTCTTGCGAGGCATTTTGAGAAATGTTTCAAGTCAACTATTTTGACATACGCTATATTAGACAAAAATAAAAAATGTTAATTTTCGTACAAATTTTGAATTCAAAATTGCTCCTTTTCCACATTTCACTAAATTCCTTCAAAACTGTAATTGTCAATGAACATTGACAAGTGACTGTTTTCAAATGGCACTCTGATAAAATGTACAAAATATGCAACTGAATAAACAACAACAACATCAATTAATAAAAGATAGAAGAATATGCAAATCACCTGATTGCAACAATAACATTTAATTATAATAATAACGAAGAGATAAAACCCTCAACGGGAAACAATGCTGATGTTGTTGATCGAGAAGCTAAAAATGGGACAAAAACGATATTAAATAACGAAGCGATATTGAAACAAAAGAATATGAAAAGAGATGAAAGAGGACACAGTCGTGTACATTAAATTGTTACATTATTGTTTCGGATTTAATTAATTAACACGATTCAACAGTTAAATGGAGATGACAGTTGGAGATAGAATTGATCATTTCTAATCTAGAATTTGTAGATCGAAGGGCAATTAAAGAAAATAGCAATATTATCATGTTTGCCTCGACAATTTCCACGTGAATAATCTCGACTAATTTTCGCGTCAAATTCCTAGATTTGCACAAAATTATGCTTTAATTATAATAGTGCTGAGAAGTTTAATGAAGCAACGCCAAATTAAAATTACGATTTTGTTATTATTCATTTCAGAGATCGATGCCTAATGGAAGAGCAAAAAATTAGGGGCGGAGAAAAGGTCTTGTTTAGGCAGCCACACGGCCACTAAGGCCATCTTTTGTTTCTCATCAATTTTTATTTCATCGATTCTCATTTTTAAATTAAACTTTTCATTTCTTGTCATCAAATAATAAACAAAAATTGATAACAAAAATTGATGAGAAACGAAAGAGGAAGAGATTCGATGGCCGTGTGGCTGCCTAAACAAGACCTTTTCTCTGCCACTAATTTTTTGCTCTTCCATTAGGCATCGATCTCTGAAAAGGCCAATAATTTTAAACGCATTTTATTACCGGAAAGTAAACAGATATTTTTATGGAATTATTACATGCTTCTGTTAAAATATATCCGGGACTTTATATTTCCACGATATTCTAAGTTCAACTAGGTTTACTGGAAAATTTACGATCAAATTGAGAGCTCAGAAAATATGCTCAAAAATAGTTAACTTCGGTAAGGGAATCAGTTTTTTGTATAATTTGAGAACTTTTTCTCAAAATGACAAATAAATTTATCTTTAATTTAACAGTGTAAAACTGTAATTTTTATTTCAACATTAGAGAAATATTCATTTGAATTTGGCATGGCGTGTGTAAGGTTAAGCTCAGAAAAGTCTCACTAACAATTGCTATAATTCTTACATGCGCACCTCTGGTGCCCTGTGCTTGCTTGCCGCGTTGTGGCGGGAAACTCCGCTAAGCGTGCCTGGACCTATCTCCGAGTGCCGTGTAGCAAATGGAGGCAGTTCCCTGTAATAGTTTTGTAAGAAATGGCGGCTTTTGGGCGTTACCGTAATCCTACACCCGTAGTTCAGGTTCCCACCGTTCAAGGAAGCAAAGGGGGATAATCGTAGTAACAGAGCCTGTGCCCGGTGGCTGACCTGTCAACAGAGTGTAAGCAGCTCTTTTGTGAGCACAAACCTATCACCCCTCTCATCAATCTCTCCCAACTCGGATAGTCGGTTATCGTGAGAGGTGATTGGACGAATTTTTGAGTATGCAGGCTCGCCACAGGTATTTTAAGAAAAACGCGAAATATTAACGTGAGCAACGGCCTATTAACTATTAAACAAACAAGTTGTCGTTTTAGCCCCACCTTATTATTCAGTGCATTCTCTAAAATATCTTTATTTAGTACACAGAGGATGAAGCCGAACGGTTGCCAGCCGTTTTCTAGAAGACTTAAGTCCCTTCCAAATGCGCTTCCTATGGTTAGTGCTTTTTTCCAATTATCGTAGATAATTGATAATTAACGTGTTACCTTGATTGTTGTCACGCATAAATTGACACGTAACGATAGTCAAAATAGCAAAATCTTGGAGAAGTGAGGGACCGGGGAACCAAAGCTTCTTGGAGTGGGCGATACTCCCGGCAGCGAGCTTGTAACTGGCAGTTTGCCTTCTCTTTAAAACACAGCGTCCTTTGTTCCAAAATTTAATCACGTTTTACTAATTTCAGCGAATTGATCATCTCTGTTGTGAAGGAAGGCGAGAGCCTAAGCGCACACTTTTACTAGTCACTCTTGAAAGTCCCCTTAACTCGTTAATTATATATTTAATAATATATATTTAACCCTGGTTTTGTTATCAGCTTATCTATTTGTGATTTCATATTTCATTCCTATATTTGATTCGAGCCAATAAACAGTTATCCGAGACACCATCTGTCCTCTTGGATCACAACAATCTCTATAGAGTAGCGGTTCATGCGATGCTCAACTATGATGCATCGATGTTAAATTTCAAACATTTGTATAATTTAGAGAAAATTTTAGACAAATCGAGTCACATTCCGTCGACAAAAATCAGAAACTTTCACGTGAAGCTTCATGACATACGATTAAATATTCAAAAATCATCATTTTCAATTGACGTGTTGTGTACATTCAAATATTAAAACAAACACCGTCGTAACATGGAAATAAGTAAATAAATGATAATTAGACAACAATAAGACCTTGACTAATCAATTTAAAATATTACTAGCTAGAAATAAAATAATATAAGAAACTAATAACAATAGAACAAAAACGTAAGAAAAGTGTATTATAAAATATAAATCTCAGTCTTCTTATTTTTGTTTACATTAATACAAACGCGGACTAACGAAAAAAACACGAACCGACGGAAAATAATGTTGTTTAAACAATAGAAAACCACAAGAGCACATCAATATAACCAGAAATGGCATTTGGAGCATCTATGCAAAATAAACAGGAAACTTGCCTCGGACGAACGTCAGTCAGAGATGGTGAGAACAACATTGTTGTTGTTTCTTTCTAATGAATAGTCAATTTGTTACAAAAACCAAGATAAAAACAAACTTTCGCTATTTTTCTAACAGCACTTTAATTTATATGGTTTATTAATGTAATTAGCATCCATTTATCAACCTATCATTCGCTGATTTTTGTGTAAAGTTTAACTGGAATTGTTCATTTCACATTCCAACTGAATATTTAAGAAAATTTCAACGTAGATTGTTATTTATATAATTTTTCGTTGATTCATGAATTTATCAATATTATTAAATTAAGAAACAACATATGAGTAAGTTCCAAACCAAAGCGTGGACTAAAATTTACAAGGCCACGACACAATTCGCAATAATTTGGCGTGTCGAAGTGTTAGTCCTTAAATTTAAGATCAATCGCGTATTTACAGTTCTTTTTTCTATGAGTAGAGATGGGCGGAATTCCGGATTCCAAAATTGGAAAAAAACACCCATTCTGCCCATCCCTGGAGGCGAATATTATATCGCAAACTGAAATTAAATTAAAACAAATTTCGTTGAGTAGTTATGATAAACTGTTGAACTTATTCTCCTTTTCAAAGATGGAAGTGGAAATAATTTTTAAAAATTACCTACAGGTTCACGCGGAAGTTTGTAAAACGCGATTATTGTCCTTTCCAGAGATTGGCCCCCACTAATGGAAGAGGATAAATTAGAAAAACATGAGGTTCTCGTTTGGACAGTCACTATTTTGTATCTCATCAATGTGTGTAGTCTCAAAAAATATGAGCAGAGATGGACGGAATTCCGGATTCCGCCCCAAAATTCACAATTATTTGGTGTTTACATCCTCAAATTATATGGGTAATTATGGATTTACATTGTTAAATGGGACCTCCATTTTGCTATCCCGGATGGGGAGCGCAATAGTCTATTGAAGCTTGCAACTACACGTAAACAGAAAATACCGAAATTTAATCACGTTTTTTTAGAATAGTTCTTAGTAAGTTATATATATATATACTAGCTGACAAAAGTTTTGTCACGAATGTATTTTCGGGTTTAACTTTTTTGAGACTTGACCAAATTGGCTGATTTTTTGATATTTTCTGTGAATCAGTGTTTAAAATTTTATAAATTTTTTTTTTCATCTGAAAATGTTTCGCTTTTTGTTTCATTTTTTTATTATTTATCTAACGAAAAGAGCAGGGTTTTAAATGAAAGGTTACCACTAAAGAATGAGAGCTATATCAAATTTCTTTCGATTTTTGATTAATATCCATTTAAATGAAATTGTTTATATAAAATATTAAAGTTATATAATGCGAAAATAAACATTATCGAGTCAGCTTTATGCAACATTTTATTTCTGCATAATAACATATTAATAATTTGGGCGTGGATTTTTAAAGAATCTGTTTTCCACTTTGCAGAAAATTTATAATTTAATTTCTATGTATCATCAAATTTTATAAGTAAATGTGGATTTACATCGCTTAATGGGACCTCCATTGTACTATTCCGTGTGATGCCATTGTCCAAGAAATTTCCGTCGTACACTAAATTATTGTGGAATGTGGCATAGCCGTGAAAATCTTAGTCCACGTTTTTGGTTTTGAATTACACTAGCTGACAAAAGTTTTGTCACAAATTTTTTTTCGGGTTTAATTTGTTGTGACTTGACCAAATTGACTGATTTTTTGATATTTTATGTGAATCAGTGTTTAAAATGTTATAGTAGCAAAATTTGATTTAAATTGCCGTGGCAATTTCGGTACCACGAATTCCGTTTTCCCTCATATTGATAACAGCTTGCCGGGTAGCAATTGGAGTTTCTTTACGTGGAGTCATCTCTAAAATGTTGCCAATTACTGCTATTTTCAATAAATTATGGAAAAAATATAATTGAACTTTAAAAATTATTAAAAAATGCAGTGCAAGAAAAGTGCGTAATATCTTTGAGCTACGCGTTTTACGATAAACGCTTGTCACTGTAAAACGGATCATCGTAATCACAAGCGGGAATTTGTAAAACAATCTACAACCATGTGAATCTATCATATCAAAAAATCAGCCAATTTGGTCAAGTCACAAAAAAGTTAAACCCGAAAAAACATTTGTGACAAAACTTTTGTCAGCTAATATAGCCTCACAATCCATAGCACAGCAAAGACAGTTATTCTCCTAAAGTAAATGGCTTGAATTTATGTTTCCGCGCTGTCAACGTGTCAGCACCATATATATGATTTATCACAATTATGTTTCTGTTAAATATAAATTAATAAATAAAAGATTTTAACAAAATAATAAAGGGTGTGTTTTGCGCAATTGGTGCGCGGTCTTTTGAAATTTTCGCCTACTTCGTAGCAGTGGGGTGTTCCGCTTCCGATTGATCAATGCTGGATATTTCTCGCCAAGTGCCGCATACATTCGATCAAGTTGGGCGCAATAGACGTCTGCGTCAATGGTCCGAGCATTTCGAACTAGCTCGAAGTAAATTACGCCTTCAAAATTCCACCAAATACACAGAAGTGCCTTCTTTGAAAAACGATCACATTTTGCTACCGGTTCCGCTGTTTGACCGGGTTCCCACCATTGATTTTGTCTGTCCGGATCCCAAGTTACAATTATACGAATAAAACGATAATCTTGAGGATTCTCGAGCAGTTTTCGGCAAGTCTCTTTTGAACTTGAATTTCAGTCAATGCAGGTACTTCTCGGCAGCGTCTATCGACTTTCCCAAGGGCGTGAAGATGTCGTACAACTGATGTTTGAGGAATATCGAGTTCGGTAGACAATCTCCGAGTACTTATTGATGGATTGGTCTCCACAGCTTCACGGATTGCTTCAGAATCCACTGTCGTAGACCGTAGCTAACTTAGTTATTCGATCTTTCTAAAAAAAAAAAAAAAAAGGGGATCCCGGTCCCGAGTCCTTGGAATGGAAAAAGAGAAGTCCCGGGAGCCGGGTTTTGATATTTTCAATTTTTTTTAAGGTCCCGCCCGCCCTGAATTCCAAAAAACGGGGTCCCTCCCATCACTGATTCATACTCACCAGAATACACCAACTTTACATCTACTCTATTACGAACATTCTCCATAGTTTTCCCAAAAACACTATTATTCATCAACTTAAAGAAGTCTTTTTCAAAATCATTTTTAGCTTTTTCCTAAGGTTAGTATTCTAATCAATATAGCTCGCTCGCAAGCCAATTAGATTCATCAAATTTAAGAATTCTCTTATTCTCAATTGTATTCAAGTCAGGGGACTGGTTGGGAATCCATGAAGCAAATTTCCATGAAGCAATTCAAGGCTGACGGCGCCTGCGATTCGAAGAGACGTTTTTTTTATGAATTTTCAATCTCTGATATATATATATATATATTCCGGAAAAATCAATTAATTAGGTCCGGGAGGATCTCAAGTTGGGTATAAACTAGAACTCAATAATCTAAACAAAAATAATACAAAAAACATGAGAAATCCAAATCACACTACACACTCCATAAAACCAAAAAAAGCTTCATTCGTTCCCAGTAGTTAAATATTTATTCACGGAATTATGCAAAGTTAAAAATGATATTTACCTAATTTATCCCTATTTTTGTTCGATACTGCAACATTGCGCCAACCTTGAGTGTCAGCTGTCAGTAATTATGATGCACCTTGAAAATCAAAATGTATGCCAGAACAATAAAAGTATTACCCTAATAACACATTATAAGCAGACAGTTTTGTTTCGAGCATAAAATAAAATATAAAAGGAATTTTTAAACAGAAATTAATGAAGAACTGTTGTAAAAAGGTTAAAAATAAATTTATAAATCTATTTTTTTCGACGAAAAAATTCGCAACGCAATTTTTTATCCACTGATCTTCCGACCGATGTAGATCAAGGAACCTGAAAAATAGAACAGCTTCTGTGAAGGCTTTTGCGGAACATAATATATATCCAAAAAGTTGTATTATTATTATTACTTACTTACTTACTTTATTTTCCGACGTCATTCCGACTGCGTCGAGATGCGGACCATCTCTCTCCAGAGTGTTCAGCTTCGCCTTGCCAATGTTGACCAAGCCGTCTTCTCCTCGAGAATACCGATTCTTCTCCGTGTTGCCCTAGTGGTCTCTGATTTCTTCTTTTGAGGGTAATGGTAGTTTCCCTGAATCCATGGAGATGGCTTACCAGGCCTTCCAGGACCACAAAACGTACATGTATTTGCCGCTACTGCACGCGTGAGAGAGACGATTCTATGTATTACAGTATAGATTTCGGAATATCATTAATAATATTTACAATTTTACGGATTGGGACATTTACGTTCAGAAAATAGATTGAGACACGATTCCATAGAGGCAGGTTGGCTATAAAGAAGTTATTGCAAAATTTATAAGATTTGTTTGCTTTAAGTAGTAGTGGATTACGGGGAGACATACTCTTTAAATGACGGACAATGATAATGATTGACAATTATTTTATAATACGTTTTAATTATTAACTTAATACACCTTACACACCCGGACGAAAAACGGGACCGCTTCGAAACCGGCGTCAACAGCATAAGTATTGACGCTTTTTTTTCAATGCGGGCACAATTGTTGTCATATTTTTTTTATTTTGTAAAATATACTGATTTCATGGTGAATACATGCTTAATGAAGTTTTTATTTGTATTAGAATAATTAGAATAATTATCTGAACGTATTGGTGACAAAAAATAACGATTCTCTATAGTTTTATTTTTGCTCTGTCATTAATTTGATTATAAATAATTAATGTGCACGGATTTTTTTTAAAAAGCATTTCATCTGAATCAGCATTAAATTCTCTATAAGATGGTGTTTCACTTGTAACTGTACTTTCCAATAAAAAATTTTTATAACCGTTTTTATACATGATTTGGATTGAAAAATATCTGGCGTGATAGTGCAAATGTTTTTATTGGAACTTAAGCGACAAGTAACATATCATCTTATACAGAATTTAATGCTGAATCAGATGAAACGTTTTTTTTAAAAAAAATCCGTGCACAATAATTTTTTATATTCATATTTAACTAAAAATTTCGACGTAGCAAAAAACCATTAAAAATGATTATTATTTGTTTTAGAATTATTTTAATACATTCAGATAATTTTTCCCAGTTGTTTTATATACAAATAATTAACTTACCTTATTTAGAATCCGAATACTAACGCTTCGAAAAATAGCTAAAAATAAAAGACGAACTTTTCGTTTTCTCGTCCCCCCTCCTTTGGCAAATAGCCAACAAAAATGTGTTTCCTCTATTTCAATGTTATTGTCCGGGTGTGCACCTTATTTTAATAGATTCGCCGTCTAATTTACTCAGCATATCGCTATATGAGTTATACTAAATGGAAAGTTTCGCATCCATATTCTAAAATGTGTCTGACATAACAATTAACAATAATTTCACATTTTTATGATTATTATTATTATATTCATCCAGAAATGTGAACGACCTTCAGTGATGTTAAAAACAAAAATGTTTGAAATGTTTATTCATCCGACCATCTTATCTCGCCTGTCACCTGAATCCCCAAGAACAACAACTTCCCTTTCTCAGAGATATCTCATTGTTTTCATCAAATATCTTGTTTTGACTCGTATGTAATGTTAATTAATTGTTGAATGGTAAACCAGAGTTTGTCATTTAATGCGTTTTAAGGAACTTTTTGATGAATATCAGTATTTCTTGCTGACAAATATCAAATAGTAGGTATTTAAATATTACGTAAATACAATTGGAATACCTAATTTTTGTTTGAGAACAAGATGTTTGCGTACGCGTATGCTTATGTGTGGCTATTATTCTTCACAGGTTATCGCTCCGTGTTTCGAATTGTATTTTTTGTTTGTCAGTTTCGTGTTGTATATATGAATTATTTTATTCTTCTCTCCATCCCTTGTAAACATTTGCTATACCTGCTCATTTTCTGTGCGTCTTGTAATGGCAATATACGCCAAAATGGGGTGAAGTTATTCATCGTGAATTTTTTTGAAAAAAACTATCGAATTATTGACTAACAAAACCTTTCAAATCGATTTGTTGCTTTTGCACTGTTTTTGTACATTTTGGTATTATTATGCAATATTTAATGAAGATTAGACGATCGCGATCGCATTGATTTTCTCCCACTTATTCCTCAATCATTGATTTCCTCAAAACAACTTGTCCTCATTTTCGCACAATTGTAATTAATTTCCGCGACATAGTTCTCTTTAATAGCGAAGAGATATGGAAAGTTCCATTCAAGCTTCTGTGGCAGTTACATACAAAATTTAATTATTTTCACGGATGTTATTAAATTTAAGAAAAGTGGAAGCTGCTCCAGACGTAAAATAAAATGCATTTCCGCAAAAAAATCACGGAATATTACACCTTCTAATTTAAAATTCTTCCTCAAACTTTGATTAATTAATCAGGATATAACGGGAGCAATTTCCGCTTTTCATTAATAATAACATTCATTTTCACGCGATCGTTTTAGAAAATCGTTGACGAATAAAGTTGTTGCACGCCAAGTATAATAAACTAAGAATTTTCCAATATTTAAACGTGTTTAGTAAGCTTGCGCCTTTAAATTAAAAGCAACGCTATTTTGTGTGCTTTTCTTGAACTATTCAAAGACGTATTGTCTTCTCGAGTGGATTGAGAAATTTCGATTTGGAGTAAATTTTTAAAATTAACTGCAAATTCACGCAGAATGGAAATAGTGAAATTCTCAATTTTATACGCGTCGTACAATGTTTACGTGTACTGTACAAAAATAGTTTTGCACCAGTTTGTCATCTTTTTCCAACTGTCGAAAATATTTTTAATTTTTTATACAAATTTTTGATTTCAGCACGTTTTCTGTGATCGTTTTATTAACATAACTTTTCAGTTGGCGTGCAAATTTTTTTATTGACAACGTGCACGTTGCAACGTGTCAATTAATGTGAGAAATTGCTTAAGGAACGAAATTGTGGTCTCGCTTGGGGTAAAGGTGTCACTTTCTTTGTTTATTATTTCACTTTAAATTCAAAGTTTTCACATTTGTTGTTTTATTTTATTTTTTCTTATTGTCATTTTCAGAGATCGATGCCTATTGGAAGAGGAATAATTAAGATGGAATGATGTTCTCGTTTGGACGGCCTCTCTTTTTAGACGGCCATTCTTATTTACGAAATTATGGACAACACATAATTAAGAGAAATTGAGAAAAATTTTGTTTGTGGCCGTGTGGTTTTCTCTTCTTTTATTTCTCTTCCATTAGGCATCGATCTCTGAAAATGGCAATAATAAATGTCTTTTTATTTAAATTATAATTATAATATAAATTTCTGTGCGATTTTATTGTTTTTAGGATTTAAAAAAATGGAAAAATAAGCGAAATAATAAGAAAATTGAAAATTAAATCGACACCTTCGTCTCTCTGCCTCAAGCGAAACCACAAATTCCTTACATATGGTCCGTTAAACCATTTTTCTCGTCAGTTTGCACTTTCACCTTAATTAAAATTTCTAGAAAATTGAAATTGCTATTGCGTATTTCCAATAATTTACAAAATAGTTTTTACATAAATACACTCCACTGCCACGAAACCGCGCCGCATTGCAAAAGACTTCGCACCAATTGCAAATACTACCTTTTAATTTATTATTTTTATTTTCATTATTTTCAAGTCACTTATATTGACGATGAAGACTCTTCTGATCCATTAATTGAGGTAATAAAAATTTCTTTTCATTAATTCATCAGGATTTCTGCAGAATGAAACGTTAACTGATAAATAAAATATCGCGGTTTCTTGGCAGTGGGATGATGTCGTAAAATAAAATGTCATTTTACAAGACAAGAAAAGCAAATACTTTAATTTACGTAGACATCATCACATTTTTTCATGACCTTTGGGTAAAAATCACTGAACCAAATTTCATTTGAATATATGATGACGCAACAAAGCTCACGCATTTTCGCCAAAGTTCTACTTGATTAAATACTTGTTACTTTATTATTTATCCCTATTTTGAATAAAATTGAATAAAACAACCAATAAAAGAAGAAATATATTCATAGGGAATGTTTGTTTTTCAACAGGCTTATGAGTTGACAATTTGTTCAGAAATTGTGCACCTAACATTTGGCACAATTATCTCCAATCATTTCTTTTTCTATCGGTGACAATAGAATACCAAAAACACTTAATTATTGGGTACAGCTGGTTTATGACTCAATTTGACTCAGTTTATTTTTTTGAAGCGCCCAATCTATAGGAGGGCTTTTTGTGTAAAATTTGAAAATATAATATTTATGGCATATACTCAGTTTGTTCGCGATGACTAAACTGCTTTCGCTTATAGTTTAATATGTTAGTGATAAGTTTTTATTGTTTGTGGTATATTTTACGTATTTTTTCGACTCTATTTGGACTACTTGTGATCCGCGGAAGTTGTTACGCAACGCCACTTTTACATTCTTAAATTTACATTCATGAATAGTGACAGTACCGCCATCTATCCAATATCAACAACTTTTTAAAACAAATTTACTGACATTTACTGACGGTTGTCCAACTGTCAGTAAAGATTAAAAGTACCTATTCACTTTATTTCATCATTTTTTCATGAAAATCTTACCATGAGAGTATGTGTAGCAGAAAATGCTTTGCAAATAAGGTTTAAAACAATTTCCCGAATTATTTTGATCTTCCCCATGGATTTGATCCAACATTATTTGTCTATTTAAGAGCGCCCATTTTGTTTATAATCATTCTGCTCTCTTTGAATTATGACTTAATATCAAACAGTCACATGATTGGCTACCAGGATAACATTTGACTAAATGTGGGAATAGGGATTCTAACTTAAAATTTTTTTGGATACGATGACAATTTTTTCATATATTTGCTAATATTAAAATTAAGCGTAAATTATAGTATTTTTATTCAATAGAAAATGTATTTAATATATTAAGAGCGATAAAAGTCGCTATAATAATTTACACGGGAAAAATTATAATATTTTTTTAATAGCACGCCGCATTTTTCCGAATTTCTATGCGGATCCTGCTGCCCTCGCTATTTTTCTAGGCATTTTTATAATATTATATTTCACATAATTATGGACTGTTTCCATGTGTTATTTATATCGTGATAATTATAATTCATTAAAATAAAATCATAGTAGATTTTATTAAGGTTTTAAACTATATGAAAATTCAATTAATATGGTTCAAAATAATATTACATAAACAATGTTTAGCTAACCCAATTACGGCCGTAAGTGATTATTATTAAAACCTTCAACAAAAACCTTTAACCTTCTTAAAAATTCAAAAATAAATCACAACTGTCCACCAATATTGAAGCTCGTGAGCAAGAGCATTCATTACCATGGCCGTGGACTAGAAATAGCAATCGTTCGATGCTTCTTCCATTGTGTCAGGATTACTGATTTTAAATTTTAGAAATTTATTCAAGCTGTTTTCTATTAAAATTTTAAGAGTGACTTATTGTCACCATAACCATAATATATTATGAACTATTACTTAAATAGAAACTAGCTTGCGATTATGCATTATCGCATAAATATTTGGCATTCCTTGCTCATTAAAAACCAAATATTGAACAAAAAATAATATTATTGATTATGCCTTTCATGGCTCTTAAAATGAATTGTTTATTTATCTAGACATATAATTGTTTAGAAATTCTTCATATGATTTTGTTATTTTTTATGGTGTAAATTTCTTTGCAACGAAAAATATTTTGTTTTTAACACCATTGGAATGATTTGTAATATACAAATTAAATTTTGTTTAGAATATTATCGAGAATGACTTTACCTACGTGTGGCCCTAGTACTAGCTTTGCTGTCGATGACAAGCTTTTAGAGGACATTCAAGCCCACGTGACAGATAATAGGTAAGGTTATTTCAACTGAAAAATACTAATCCATTTATGTTAAAGGAATGTTGCCGCTAAAACCGCTTATATGAAGAAACTAGAGAAAATGCTTGATTTAAATCCATTTATTTCACACCTCGAGAAATTATTAGCAACTCCAATTATGTAAAATTGTTGTATAATGTTATTGAGACAAGATAATCATCTTATAGAATTCCTGACAGAGCGCAAGTGGAAAATAGTAATAATATATTTTCCGTCAAGAATCTCTACAATGACGACGAAGAACGAAGAATTGAGGTACATTTGAGAACGTGAGAAGAATCTTACTTATATTAGTATGGAAGTTTAGAAGTCGTCATTATTTAATTGCGAAGAACTAAAAGGGAGAGAATGGTTACGGGATATGTTATTAGAGGAAAGTGATTCGGAGGATGATGGAGATCAGGAAATAACACAAAAAGATATTGAAATGGCATTAAAGATACACCGAATACGAAGGAAAATGCAGAGAAAATATCACAAGAATCCACGAAATCGTAAATATGCATATTATGGGTTGGATAAAGATCGCATTTATTTTGTATATTTTGTTATTTTCAGAGCTGGCTTGTTATGTGAAACTGATCCACATCCGGAGCATAAAATAAATATATTGCGACAATTTCCAAGAAAGCGAAAGAATGTAGAACAAACAGACCAAGGCATATTATTCAGCTTATTTTTGAAATAATTTATTGATTTTGTAGAAATATCTATGCAATCGACAAGCGGTTCTCATTATAATCATTTACAACGGGAAAACGAAATTGTTTTAATCGTCTTATGGTTTCATGAAAATTATTCTTTAATTTTTAGATTTGTTTACCTTCGTCCTCTATAGAACCTGAAGTGAATAGGATGGTAACGAAGAAGTGTAAAACAACAGAGGAGCAAATCAACGCTTTCTTTAATAATGATTGAATAAAATGTTGTATGTAATCGCGTTAATGTATTAATTTTAAAGTGTTGGATTCATCATTCATATTTTATTTGGTTTGATTCAATCTCGAAATAGTGTTTTCATAGTATAGATCTATTGTGCTCATCATATCAAGAGACGTGAGGTCGAGTTATGGAACAGGAAGAGCTGCTTCGGCAGCTTCTCGACCCGAAATCCCCTTTAAGTTTAGAAAGTTTGCTCGTGAGTTTGTATTAGTCTGTGAATTATAAATTAGGCGTATTTTAGGATGCCGTCATTGCTTTATTTACGGACTGCAAAATTCCGGTCTTGATGCGAATGAAAAGTATCGATAGTTTCATATCACGATGTAAGTTTCTAGTAAATATAGTTAGTTAGGGGATATAATAAATCCATCTGTGGCATATATAGAACTGTGATGAACGATATGTATTTCTGAACTTCTATTCCACTTTTTGTTTGAAATTCATCGTACATTTTTATAATTTTCTAAAATATATTATTGCAAATCACTTCCAAGATACGGGATACCGAAGATCCTCCCCTCTTTTTATTCTGAATTCCAACTTGGACTATAGTTGTTAGAAAAATGTTGACATTTTCTATGGTTAAATTTTAAGTTATTACTTGCAGCCACTTAAAATTGAGAAAATAAATGAATATTTATCTCTTTTATTAAAAGGATTTATTATATTCCTCGTCGGTCGCTTTTGTTTATGTGATTAACCTTTAGTAACCCTTAGTTTCGGTGTAGTGTTTGTGATGGTTGTGTGGTTTCAGACGATAATGTTATTGAAAGTCTTACAAATATGCGTATGCGATCATGTGACTTTCGACAGCTTAAAGTGATTGGTCGGGGAGCATTCGGAGAAGTTCACTTGGTGCGACACAATAAAACCAACACAGTTTATGCTATGAAGATGTTGAACAAAGACGATATGGTTGGTGTTTAGATTTTAGTTTGCTATTATTTTATTTGAGTGCCTTTTCTGTTAATATAATTGAATAGGTGTTTGTATTACAAATGTATGAAGTTTTATTAATAATTTTATTATTTCGCAGATAAAACGCGCTGATTCTGCATTTTTCTGGGAGGAACGTGACATAATGGCACATGCAAACAGTGAATGGATTGTGAAGCTGCAATATGCTTTCCAGGATCCCAGATACCTATATATGGTAATGGAGTATATGCCAGGCGGTGACTTAGTGAACTTGATGACAACGTATGATATTTCCGAAAAGTGGACACGTTTTTATACTGCGGAACTCGTTGAAGCACTGGCAGCACTGCATGATATGGGTTATATTCACAGGTATTAATTTTTTATTCAACGAAATATGTATGTTTGTAAACCGTTATTCGTAAATTACACCTAAAATTAAACCGTTGATATTTTTGCTGATAGCGTATAATAGTACTGCTTTCTTTCTTCAAATAGTTGGAAATTCAACCAACTTCAATCTTCATTAAAAATTGTATTGAGAAGTCTACTAAATTAATGTAACTGATTCCAAAAAAATTATTTAATTTCGAATGTCGAAACGAAACTTTTCATATAGATTCTAACACTAGAGATGAGCGGAATTCTGGATTCCAAAATGGAAAAAATCCCATTCCGCTCGTGACAAAACCCTTAATAATTTTTTGTGACAAAACTCTTAATAATTCTTACCACTTTATTAAAGTTATTTCTGATTATAGGGATGTTAAACCTGACAATATGCTCATTTCGCGTAGTGGTCACATAAAACTAGCAGACTTCGGAACGTGTGTTAAAATGAACGCTAATGGAGTTGTTAGATGCTCGACTGCGGTTGGAACACCGGACTACATTTCACCAGAAGTTTTACGTAATCAAGGACAAGATGCAGAATTTGGAAAAGAAGTCGATTGGTGGTAAGTATATTTTTCAAATGAATTGTTAATTTTATTGTTAAGGTCTGTTGGTGTTTTTATATACGAAATGTTAATTGGTGAAACACCGTTTTACGCGGAAGCGCTTGTATCAACCTATACAAATATCATGAATCATAAGACGAGTCTTAAGTTTCCCGATGAGCCGCAGATAACGGACAAAGCGAAAGATATCATAATGAAGTGAGTTTATTTTCAATTATCTTTAAAAATTATTTTATTTTAAAGGTTCTTGTCAGCCGCTCCTGAAAGGCTGGGAAAGAATGGTGTAGATGAGATTCGATCACACAAGTTTTTCGTTAATGATGAGTGGAATTTCGAAACCCTGCGCAATGCAACTCCGCCGATCATCCCGGCTTTAAAGTCAGATGATGATACGACACATTTTGAAGAGATTGAGTCGAAAGATCGTGATCATCAGGAATGTTTTCAACTTCCCAAGACTTTCAATGGAAACCAACTACCGTTCATTGGTGTTTTAGCTTTAATTTGCATATATGAATTATACTATTTAGGATTCACTTACTCGAACGAATATAGTCCTGTTGAGGGTATGAAAAAGAAGGTAGTGAATATGAATGGAAATGAGTCTGTGCCGCAGAAAACTTCTCCGATAAGTCCACAGGTATGATAAAAGGAAGGGAAGGAATGGGTGGTTTCCGCATTAAAGATTTAATAATAATTAATGTTTATTATAAAATAAGAGTGTATATTTGTCCGATTTAAATTCCAAAGAAATGTTCACCAAATGGATTACACGCATTTATACAATTTCTGACATATTTATGGTTTATTTATTTAAATTTTTAGGTTTCAAAGGTTGAGTATGATGCAGTTGCAGCTGAGTTGAACAGCAAATCGAACGAAATTAAGAAATTAAAAGATACCGTGATGAATTATGAATTGAATTCAAAACAGCTCGAGAAAGAAAATCATTCGTATGTGTTTTTGTTGTATAAATTCGATGTGCACATTTTTAGGTTACTCAAAAAAGTCTCCGATATTGAACATGAATTAAAAAGCTATAAAGATAAACTTCGGCACAGTGGAGAAGCTGAATCAAAACTTAGTAAGATTTCCGTTGAACTTAAAATGGCGAAAGAATACAACTCTGAAATGGAACTGGAGATTAGCAAGTTACGCGAGAAACAGGACCAGTTGAAAGACGATCTGAGAAAGAAAATGAGCGAGATTGCGCAGGAGAAGAATGAAACGCAACGGGCGATTGCACAACGCAAAGAAATGGATGATGTGATTGCGGACTTGAAGAGAGAGTTGGAGATTATGAAGAATAGGGAATCGGAAGCTACGATGCAGCTTAAGAAGGCGTTGGATGAAAGGAAAGAGAATGGATACCATCAGGTCGTGTAAATTAATTTAATGTTGTGTATTAATTTTAATACTTTTAGAGTGCAGCCAAAGCGAGCGATGCGGAATGGGAGAGGAAGATGGAATACTATGAAAAACAATTGGAACAAGCGAATGAGGATCGAAAGAGAGAAGAACAGAAACGAATAATGGCCGAGTCAGAACATAGTCGTCTAGCTCGAAAATTAGCCGGAATCGAGGCTAATATTGAATATTTGCAACAAGAGCATAGGAGTCTGTTGGATGAGAAGGAGAGGCTTGAAAGAGACTTCCAAGATGTTTCTGGTGAAAAGAGACGGCTTGAATTGACAGTTGAACAATTGCATGACAGTAGAGCAACAGACGAACGATTGATGGTTAAAACGGAGATAGTTTTGTTATTATTTATTTTTTGTAGACTCTGAGCAAGGATGAGCTCATTAATTGTCTTGACGATAACAAGGTTCTGAAAGAAAGCTTTAGCACTGAGTTGGCTATTCTCAGGAGGGAGTACGAAAACGAGAAATCAGTTAGACTAAAATGGAATAATACAATGAAATTTTTTCCTACAGAGATGTCAGTCATTTGAGGAAAACCTCACGATTGCTGATAAAGAAAGATCTATGCTGAAGATGGAAATGCAAGAAATTGTGCAAAGACATAAGCATGTATGACGAAAAGTTTTATATTAAGCTTAAGATTGTTTGGTTTTAGGAACTCCAGACTAAAGAACAGCAATTGAAGCTGGTTGAGAATCAGTTAGAAGAGGCGACGAATAGTTCACGAGAAGCTTCAGAGCAGAAATGTAATGGAACACAAAAGATTGCTGATCTCGAAAAGTGTGTCCTTGATGAAGTGGAAAATTGTCAGTTGATATTTTCAGAAAACTGGAAATTGAAAGAGCTCATAAGAAAGCGGTCATTAATAAGCTTGAGGAAGAACTCGCCAAGCGGCACGTATCGAAGAAGGGTGAGAAAGGAGTGTCGAAGGCGCTAATCGTTAAGAAAGATCGCGAAATTGTAAATAGGAATATTAATGTATTAATGCTAAATATTGTTTTAGATGACATTGCAACAAGAGCTTAATGGAGCAAATAAAACGATCAAGCTCTTGTATAATGAACAAGAGAAACAGATAGCCGAATTTACTTCACAGATTCAAGATGGTAATAAGGTTAATGAAGCTCTAGTTGAAGAGAATCGGGAACTGAAAGAGAAGATCGAGCACCTGATGTTGTCTGATGATAAAAGGTAGGTTATATAGGGAAATCTTTAGATGCTCCACTACATTTAAATTTACTATAAATTTCAAATAATGATCATTATAGATCCATGGGCTCTGCCGATTTAATAGTTTCGATGAATCAGCCATCTTTAATTATTCAAGGATGGCTCTCCATGAGAGATGTTCAAAAGAAGACGAGAAAAATTAAGGTATGTTTTAAGAGGTTTATTTACGGTGATAAATTGAATCATCGCTTAATTTGTATTGCCACAACTATTTTCAGTGGAACAATATGTTTGCTGTTCTCACTGATTCTTACTTCACTTTGTACATGGACGATAAGATGTCTCAAATTCATACGCAGATTGAGACAACGTAAATTGAATATAAGTGTCATTTATTTAAGTTCAATTTTGGATGTTTCAGAAATCTTCAACATGTTCGTCATGTCACTGCTGCCGACTTACGAAACGTGGATCCTGCACAGCTGCCAAAGATATTCCATGTTTGCATTTGTTTTAAACTATTTATATGTCTATTCGAGTTATTTTAGTTAATGTATGACCTTGAATCAAGTTCTAATGTCTCTCGTCAAGCTTCCAATTTAGATATATCGAATTGTTCGCAAAAGGAGGTAGTTTCGATGTATTGAACGTTTGAAACAACATTCTTTAGGAGAGTTGGAAACGACATGACTTCCAAGAGCTTTCATTCCACATGAGAACGAACTGTGATCATTGTACTAAGAAATTGTCAGACATGATTCGTCCGTCCCCGGCATATGAATGCAAGAATTGCCGGTATAAGGTTCATAAAGAACATGTTGCGGAAGGAACTATTACGACATGCTTATGTATGCGTTTCTATTTTATTTGACTCAGATTTTTACTATTTAGTAACCGGAATATCACAACAAATGTTGCTCATGGCGCCACAGTCTGATGTGTGTGTGCGTTGGTTCCTGGCAATTGGCAAGTTTTGTGATATGAACAAGCAGCACGCCGCTGCAGCATCTGTATCAAGAGTATCATCAAGGAGAAATGTAGGCTCGATTGCGTCAACGTCTACATCTTATTCGTAATCGCCAAAAATACGTTTTGCCTATATCTGTTTCTTTTGATTTAAATTATTTAAACTGTTTTGATACATTATCACTATGAACGAGTTTCATTTGTTGATCGTTGTTCTTTTTAGACCTTGTTTTTCAATTTTTGTAATTTAGTAATTTTTACGGCTCAGGATGTTGTATTGTTTTAAGAGGTTGCAGCTATTATGCCTTAAGCTTATTCACGTTTCTGTGATCATAATTTCTGAAATGATATCACTGTCTTTAATTTATAGGAATCGTTTACTATACGGTTTTATTGAATGCAATGCATATATACAATGTAATATTTCAGAGGACATACGAAATGTTACATGTATAAGTGTGGATTAATAATGATAATGTTATATATTTTATATAAATTGAAATATCCACGAAAATTCTATTCTATATCATTATTTTCCAAATTGAATTGATCTAGTGTGTTTCTTGTGAACTGTTAATTTTTCTGCCCTAGTGTTGTTTCCCAATTCCTATTCCGATTTTTGTCTGTTGAGTGTCGTTGACCAAATGTAAATCTGAATAATTATAACATAATGAATATATTAATAATCAAAGTTTGTGCAATTCATTATACATGGGAAAATTGTTTAAAAATACTTATCCTTAAATATCAGCTGATATAGTACAGTCGCAATAGTATATAGAAATAGTCGATGCAAGAACCAACAGAATCGTCATTACTAGTATCTACATCTTACGATCAAACAATTAGGATATGGGGAATAGCTAATAAACAACCACTGACAACCATTCAGCACAATGAAGGACAAGTTCGTAATGAATTTTACATAAGCATTGAAGAATATGGAATCAGGTTAATGCATTAAGCTTAACATCGAATGGAAGAGACTTAGCAGTTGGTGCTTGGCAAAGAATCCGAATATATGACGTCATTGTGTCTAAAGAACCGAAAGCAACAATTGATATGCATAAGAATGTAACAGTAATCGGTTTTGAGGTTTGGATTTAATATTAAAACCGTAAATTATTGGCTCTCTCATTACTTACTGTCAAAAGTTATTATATCAATCTGGATACTTCACTCTTTAAATTGGTAACCACTTGGAATTGTCTTTTCCAAGTATACGATCCTTATAATTGAGAAAGTTTGGAAAGAGTTTCAAATTCTCAGGTAAATTCCTTCAATGCAATATGGTCTTCTTTGTAAATAAGTTGTTTGACACTACACAGGAAATTTAGGGTGATTAAATCCTTTTACGTATTATTTATTTTTTCTAATCACTATGACGATTTTACAGAATTGATCATTTAGAATTACATTTCAGAATATATATACATGATCACGCTCTAAATGTCGATTTCACGAAATTTAAGAACTCATTGCGAATTTCGGCGAGGACTTTTCAGAATAGTTTAAAGTTAATATTTGAAATTTTAAGTTTAAAATTCATCTAGATTTATCACATTATATTAAACAGTCATTTTACTAATGTAGGTGTTTGTTTCAAACCAGTAATGTTTTTAAGAGGCTTTTATAAGCTCCTATGTCTGAATTTGACGTACGTGAAAATTTAATTTAGGCATCAGGAAGATGGATGTATACCGGAGGCGAGGACGGTGTTTGTAGGATTTGGGAAATGAGAAGCAATCAGCTTGTGGCAAATAGAGTTAATTGTGTTTGTATAATTTGTAGTAGTATTTGTCTCAAGTAAATGAGTTTAGTTCGCGCCTCAACAAATAACAAGCTGTGTAACCAATGTGATTCAAACGGAGATGTTCATTAGCACAACCTCAGGACATGTATATATTTGGGATATTATCAGTAATTGCTACGACAAATTTCCAATGCCCGACCAGTTGGAGTTGTTGGAATGCGTTCAGAAGCTATCGGTGCATCCGTCTGGTAAACGATTGGTAGGAATAACGAACAGAGGTGAGATAATAGCAATTTAAAATATAATAAATTAAATTTTAGGTAGAATATTATGCTGGGATATACTAACAAGACAAATTGATGAAATTCCACCGATCACAAATGATCAGATAATGATACCCGCTGAAAGTCTCGTTTCCACGTATGGCATATTGAGAGAGCAAACGCCACCGGCAAGGCTACCTAAAGGATACGGCTTGTCGTGTCGATATTCACCTGATGGTAAATATTTAGTGGCATCGGGAACTGATTCGGAAATCCACGTTCTCAATGCGGAGAATATGACGCATACAGCAACACTTAACGCTGGATGCGACTGGAACTGGGACGCGATTTTTTCGGCCGATGGCAAACATATATTCACTGGCGGCTCCGATTGTAGGATTAAAGTTTGGGACACCAAGTCCGCAGCAAAATTGATGCACTTTGATGGCCATAGCAAGCCGATAACTGCTATGTGTATTAATAATCCAGTCTTATGATTGTAAACTTATAAATAATATTTTCTAGTCACTTGTTATGCAAAAATTTGTTTAGATAATTAATTTTAAATTGTTGTTAACCTTGTTTTATTAATATTTGAAACAATGAAGTCTCGATTTTCTGGATATAATCAATCATTGTTACCTAGAATCTGCACCCTAAATTGTAAAATCTGGGTGCAGTTGTTCAATCTTAAAATCGCAAAGGACACTTCTCATTGAAGTATAACTAGAGTTCCAGTTACTGGGTTTGAGAATAAAATTGTTGGGTCATTGAAGGCGGCCGTGAGAAGCTGATTTTGAAAGGAATTAAATTAATATGAAAAATGTAAGAACCTGACCAAAAAATATTACGTAAAACTTCGCCGTTTACCGTATACGCGTGATCCGACGACAGTTCGCAGTGTTACTGCCAATTTATTTTTATTTATTTTTATTTTTTTTTGCAAATGATAACTTACTTATATTGGCTTATAAGTGAATATAACATCAAGAAAATATTTATAGTCGTCGCCAAATTCGATTACCACCGCAAAATGTGGCGCACTTTTTTAAATATTATTTTTTCATTTAATTTTTATGATTATTATTATTTTCCACAATTATTCCACTATTTAAACAACATCTATAACATATTCTTCTATTTATTTAAGCTATAACAGTATAGAACGAGCATAAACAAGGAAATAATCTTAAAAATTTAAAGAAAAAATAATATTTGAAAAGTGCGCCACATTTTGCGGTAGTAATCGCATTTGGCGACGACTATAGTTTAAAAGTTGACGCAAATTTCACATTGTTTCTATACCAAATTTTCTTTACGGGAAAATTAATTTGCTCAGATACTTTACATACTTGAAAGATACACACACAAACATCGAGTCGATTTTCAAAGTATCGAAGTGTGATTTTACCGAAAGGCTAATGATTTATTAGGACCAGTTCTATACATTAATTCATTACATTATTGAACTGATGTATTATTGTGTTGTTTATTTCGTTTCTTTCTAAAAAGAATGTGTTTCAGAATGAAAATGAACATTTGATTAAAATATATTAAGTATTAATTAAAATTCGATTGAACTCAAATTCTTAATTCTCTTTCTATATATATATATATATGGCTCAGATTTTCCAACAATGTCAATTAATATATTTATTATTTATTTGTATAGTTAACGTCATAGCGTTTAGCATCCTGTGTCTCTGTTTAAATTTACCAATTAATTTGTCCACTTGGTTGAGCGATGATGGTTGATCGTTTTTGGTTAATAAAATATTCACTTAAACATTGATCCTTTTCAAAGTTTTATGTTTTCTTACATTCAGCTCATGAAATATTTTTCAGAGGCAAGATATTTTCTTCTTATCCTACCCGATCTGATTAAATGTTCGCCCGAAAGGGCAAGTCGTCTGATGTTCAGGCGAGTGTAGCAAGATTCACTGATTTAAATAGGTACATGGTTTGAAAAAAACAATTATTTATAAACTAAATTTGAGGGATTCCGTGAGTCGTGTGAAACACTTGAAAATCTTGCTGGATACGCTTACAACGAATGTGAGAATGATTATAAATATAATGTCTTTAATATATAATTTTGAAGGAGAAAAAACAACTATTGGATGAACATAGCTTTGAAACATTTCATCTTGTAGATGAACTCCTTCTTGCAAATGACATTAGCACACAGGTATTCAAATGAACTGACAGTAATTGATAATGAATTTAATTCCTATAGATGGACACTGCTATCGAGGCAGAAAGTGGATTATGGACCCTTGAGCAAGTTCTTTGTTTAGCTCCAGAACTAGTCGGCAGTGGATGGCAGAGACATGCCATAGAAGCTTTATTAAAAAAAGCAGTCTATCCAAGAAATTTGATGGCTGTGAGGAAGATTGCAATGCGGCTCTTTCTTATGTTTTATCAATGTCTTGGTGTTTATGGGAAAACCAATGCGGACATGGATCGGGTGTTTCAGTCACTTTTGCCATATTTTCCATTACGAAGTGGCGAAAACACTGAAGACGTTCTCAATGAGTTTTGTCAATCGGCGGGATCTGGGGAATGGGCGGAGAGGCTTAAGGCTGGCCCCATTCAGTCGACGACTCCGTCGAATACAACATCAAAGGAGCGAGCACAGTTGTTACAACTGTATTTGGACAAATTCTTAGAATATTGCACAAGAGAAACTGTTAGAATTGAATGGAACGACGAAGGAAAACAGTTGGAGTGTGCAAAATTCATAATTGAAAAGTAAGTATATTTGATTTATTTTTCGATTATCACCACGACGATCATTGTTTATTTAATTTTTTCTAAATCATTAATTTTCCATTCTTATAATTTTAGTCTTAAATGCGAAACAAACCGCTTAAACCTTGTTTAAATAAACTTATTTTAATTTCTATAACAGTAGATAGTTCCATTGGTTTTCTTAATTCAGTTAAATTTGAAATTAGATAAATTGTGTTGATAATCGAAATAAAAACTAAATAGACTTGATCTTGAGCTTACAAAACTCTTAGAGTGATTACACTTTACATGGGAGAATGTTTTGTTGAACTCGAAACAAATGGCGTAGACGTTTTTGGAGGATGGGAAGGTGCTGAAGAAACTGGTGAACCACTGGATACAGCAGATCCTGTTGTAATCGCAAGGTTTGAATGAATTTTTATCAATTTGTGTGAGTGAGTAGATTGCTCACTTGAAACATTGTTTATAACTCATTGAAGGCTGAAAATAATGGAAACTTTGAATAATCTATAATTTACTTACATTTGAAGTTTCGTGTGCTTTTAACTCAGTAACCGTGTTGAATTAACTATATATATATATACTATAATGTAAAATTTAGGTATTGGCTAATTCGATGGATTAATAATATTGCTTCTGCCACTGACAAGACAACTAATTCATCCCCTCCTGCACATTCATCGCTGTTGTTATACAATAAGGCTTTATTCAGCTCTCACAAGGTTATTATTTTTTAAAATTATTTAATCAAAAGTGTCGTAATCGTCAGTACGTAACATGAAAATGAAAATTCTACGAACAAATTTCGTCTTAAATTATCAGACGGTATGCATTTGTTGTCGAAAGAATCTTCTGAACTGAAAATCGTAAATAATTTCTTTTTGCGTGTGACTGTTCTTAATGAACAGTGGAATATTAATTTTATTTAAATTTTTCTTTTTGGTGCATTGAGAAGTTTTTATTGTTTTTGTGGACCAAAAATAAAAAAATAAAATAAATAGTTTTTTAAGCTACTACGTTACTGGATTTGTGCTGTATTCAAATTTTGAAACATTATGTATATTTTTTCAGGCTACAAATGTCGCTTTGACACTCATGAGAGAAGCAATGATACTTCCTCTTGCTTGCAGCAATGTTACTCACAAGGTTTTAAATTATTCCAAAAAATCAATTATTAATCTAGTAAAATGTATAATTTAGGTGGTTAATGTTTTATCAACATGGCTTCTTCAGCACGAAATTCCTCCATTTGTTTTGTCGGGAGAAGTTTCAATCGAACGCAGCTCTCTTTTGCTTGCTAACATTTTACTTGGTTTCTTCCACTCTCCGTATTTGGCACAGTGCAATGATAGACTGTCATCTGCAATTTCAATAGCATTCGCTATTCTAACTTCATGCAAACAGCTTGTCTCTCAGAGGATTCAATTACCGAAACCTTTACCGCAAAAGTTTTGGGCGGAACTTATGTCGGGAATATGCCGCTGCGCTTCAAGAGTTTGTTCACAGGATGATGGATTCGCGCAGAGTGTATCACCGGCATTTGCATCGACCTTGATATCGAATTCGGTTATTATTAAGGTTAGTTATTAGCATCAATTGATATTCCAAAACTAATTTAGAATTATTGAATGATTTAGTTATGTGATAAAAATTTGTCCAAACTTTATGTTTGTTTATGATTTCTTGATGTTATATTTTGAAACATATATTGAAATTTAGTTTCATTAACCCAAAAACATACAGTAACATAAGTTTTTTACAGGCTGTTCGACGAATAGAAATAGATGACGAAGTTTGGGATGAGGTACATGATGTGATTAACGTTAGCATTTGGCCTTCGGTGGCTGATCAGTGGAAAAATATTGTGAACAGTGTGACTCGCGCTCTGATATTACATTTAGCTCATATTGATATTTTCTCGAGAGATGAAGCATATAGAAAAGCGGTTTGCTGTGGGAAACGTTTTAAAATAATGTTTATGTTATACAGACTGAATCATCTTTAGCGTCTGCGAGGAGACAAGCTGTAGAATCAAACAATCCTGATGATTCAAGAAAAGATTCTTCAGATGGAACTGAATCTCACTCATCAATACCTGAAGACAACGTATTTCATGACACAGATGATATAACAAACGCAGTGAAGGTATTATTGTAATGACTATTAAACTTTTTTTATTATTTACTTTGTTACAGTCTTGGTCGGGTGATAAACTGGCGTGGCTTCAAACATGGAGACGTGTAATTTCTTTAATTGATCCGTATTCTAGTCGATTCTCCCATATTTCGATCGAATGCATGTCGAGTACAATTAGGCAATTGCTTAACGTGAATCTTCACCCATTGGCACATTGGCTGGCATGCCGTCTTGTAACTGTGCCACGGAATCTACTGCCCTATTGTGTTCCGGCTCTTTCGGCGGTGCTGAATGAGTCCCGGAACCGAAGGCCGCCGCCTCTTTTATCAGCAAATATACTTTTATGTTTTATTAGATTGTTACAATCACAGGACTTATCGGTAAATGCAATATGAAATGTATTTTCATTAAAATTTTACAGGTTATACCAGCCATATGTAGTTTGTCAACAAATGAACTATCGATCGTAGCCCCAAGAGCGCTTGAACATTTGCCAAAGATTTTAAATATGGCAAAAAATGAGCCGAAGTTTGTGACAAGCTCTCTTAAATTGTTTTCAATGCTTGCACCAAGCTACCCCGGTGCGGAGAACATTCTTATTGATCATTTGTCTAACACTGACGTGATGGAGCATGCTGTTATTATAGTTAATATGCTATCGATTCTGATAGTACGAAAAGCTCAAATCGACTTGGTTATTACAGCGATGAAGACGATTGAATCTCACAAACATGCAATGAAACTGATTCCTTTATTTTGCTCGTCTATTGCTTCACTCGCTCTTTTTAGTAGCACAACTTTATTACAAGCTCTTCTTAGAGCTGCAGCCTTGCTTAGAGATGAACGGGCTCGCACAGAAGTCGAATGGCAAATGGTGAAACTATGTGTCCAATGGCCTCAACCACAAGCACCTTTAGTATTACGTGGGATATTAGCAGATCGTCACATTGTTCTTCAAGGAGAACTCCTGTCCCTGGCAGGACAATATCCACCAAAAGGTTTTGATGTCTCTCGCTGGAATTCATTAGAGACTCCGGCCAAACTTCCTATCACAGCGCCGAATAACGATGGGATATCGGATAAAACAGTATATATAAACCGGAATACGTCAATTGTGAGCATTACTAAAAAGCAAAATAATTGCGAGGTTTTGTGCCGCACTGTCGTTGGTCGCCATATATGGGAGATGGACACTCATAATGACACAAAAAGGGCGAATAAGAATGTTATTAATTGGCTTCGAAAGGAAGCTAATAAAGGAAAGAGACCTGGAAGAGAAAGTCAAGGCATTCTTGGAGCTATGGATGATCCGTTTGATGAACTGCCCGATGTTAGATCGTATGCGGGTGTTAGTGGAAGTATTGAAAATGAGGCCACAGTGGAAGGATCGGAACAATTTGCACCAATGATTGAAAAAAGCCGACGACATCCGCAACCTCGTGGACATTCTAGTGGAAGCGAAGCTCCGCCGTTTGAGGCAAATTCCAAGCTTCTTGAATGGAGATCGCTGGCGGCGTCTTTAGGATTTGTACCATCTGTAGCATCGGTTCACACGAATTTCCAAAGAGATCTTAAGCATTTGGATCAGACACCGTCGCGGGAAGTACACAAGATAGCTGTAATATATGTCGGAGAAGGTCAGGAAGACCGAACGTCGATTTTATCGAATACCACTGCTTCACAAGAATTTGAAGATTTTGCAAACGAACTTGGATGGGAAGTCAAGATTGGAAAGGGACATGATGGTTATAATGGAGGACTGCCGGCGGATACTAGAGCGCCGTATTTTGCAGATTCTGGTTCGTTTTTATATTTTACGTAAAATATCATAAAATATTTAGAATGTGAGGTGATATTTCATGTTAGTACAATGTTGAATGGAGATGTCCATCAGAAGTGGAAGCATATCGGAAATGACGAAGTTCATGTTGTGTGGACAGAAAATCATCGAAAGGTCTATACTAGGGAAACGATAGCTACGAAGTTTTGTGACGTTCTGATTGTTTTGGAAAGTGTTGGAGATAAGGTAACTAATTTTCATAAAAATTATTATATAGATTAAATACGTTTTAGATGGTACGTGTTAGAGTTGATACAGCTTCAGCTTTAGAATTCGGACCATTGTTTGATGGAGCATTGGTTTCCCTATCTGAGTTACCAAATTTTGTTCGCTTAACAGTGGTTTGTTTTATTATTTATAAAGAAATGATATAATTGTAAAAAAATGTCAGATTAATGCATCACGGGCCTATCGTTTAGCGAGAGTTGAGCATTCTCGTCCTCTCCGACATCGCGAAGAAGTTTTCTGCAATGAAGCTTTATCTCATATGAAGCCAATGAGCTTATCGCAATCAATAAATTATTTGTATGTGCCGACAGTTTAGGTTATTGTTGAATTTCAAGAATGTTAATAATATGACTAATAATGTATTTCCATTGGTACCCTATTTATTTTTTAATAATATTAATAACGCTTTAGAAACTATACTTATGAAACATAATAATATTAATAATTTGTCTACATGTGATAATTTTTGTGATATTTTATATGCCTTTATCATTGATTTGTTTGTCGAGTGTATAATGGAAATGTGATATTTTAAATATTGAAATATCTAATAAACATAGAATTTTGATAGTGTTAATATATAGTTTAATTAAATTTGTAGCTAGACAAATAGTTTATTTAGTCATTATGCAAATGGTGGCAATTTGAAATATTAGATGAATATCCTTCACCATAAATCATGGCACGTTCGAACAAAATCGAACATGGAACGTGTCCGCCGTGACGAAGCGAAAGCGGCCGAAGAAGAAAAACGAAGACTTGAAAGGCAAATACAAGCTGAAAATGAAAGGAGAATAAATACGCTCCGCGCTCGGGCTGATGATCGAATGTCGACGATGTTTGGTGTAAAAGGAGAGTCTTCATCAAAAGACGTGTCTATTTCCGACTCTACGGGTCATGTTAACTTATTTCAGGTTTGAGATAGAGTAAATATTGTTATAATATATTATTAGATAGGATTTGGAAAGAGAAGAACGGAAGAATCTGGGAACTAGTAATAAAGAACATGAGGAAGAAAAAGCTAAAGAAATAAGAGAATGGGAATCAAAAATGGGGATTCAAGTCTACTTTGCAGATAATACAAATGAACTTGATAAAAAGGTGGATTAATTTCAATATCATTTGGATAATTGAATATTTTAGAAAGAATGGTATGAAACAATACCACTGAGAAGGAAAATCGAAACAAAAGATAAGGAAGTGTGTAAGATTAATGAAGAAAGACGCAGCAAGGATGAACACAACGAGAAAAAGAAGAGAAAACGCGATTCATCTACAGATTCGTCAGATTCGGAAAGGGGAAAAAAGAAACGGAAGCATAAAAAAAACAAAAAAAGTTAAACAGATTTATTGCTCTTTGTATGAATGATGGTTTAGAAAAGAAAAAGAAGCACCGTAGAGATAGCTCCACTGAACGACAACTTGAAGAAGAATACGAAAAAGAGAAAAAACTTAAACTACAAAGGTTACGAGAAGATCGGATTAGGAGAGAACGAACTGAAGTAAGTGTCGTTTCTTTTACGGAATTTGTGATTATATTCATTTTAGGCGGCTAGAACATACGCACTACTCCATCCGGAGAGCGTAAAGAAGGAAGAAGAAAAAAATCAAAAGAAGCCGAAGTATAATTCACAATTCAATCCACACCTGTCTAGGAATTGAAATGTCTGTATAATATTGTTAATAATAAAATTTTATATGTTTAACTTCGTCATGATAATACTAATACGTTTTTGGTTGTAATACAATTAAAATATCAATGAAAATCAAAAAGCTCTTTTAAATCAAATGATTCAGATGTCACTCACTTATCCTAGAAAGATCTGGATTGTTCGCCATGCTGAACGGTAAAATCATAGATTGAAAATATTATTTATTTATTGAATTATAGCGAAGATAATATAAATAGAGGATGGAGGAAGCTGAAAACTGCCGAAGGGTTAGCCAGCGACAATTCGATGCTGAGTGAGCGCGGGAAATTGCAAGCTCGCGAATGTCAGCAACGATTCAAAAACGCGCAAGTCGATCACATCTTTGCATCACCATTTGATCGAACCGTTGAAACTGCGTCAATCATAGCAGAGAATAAGAATCTAAAAGTGAAAGCGGAAGGAGGGCTATGTGAAGCGCTTTATCTTTGTGAATCACCGCCCGGATTTTGGGAAACTGAGAAATTAGCCAAAAAGTTTCCCTTAATTGATGAAGATTATGTTCCAGTATATTCAAGGGTTTGTTTTAATTTTTTTAGATATAATCCCTAAATAGTAACATTTATCGTGGTAATTGAATTTGAAAACTACATAGTTCTCACTTTATTTCACTCTCTCCTCTATGCTCTTCTTTTTCAAACTGAACTTAAAACTGCATTTTTAAGACAATCCAATTTTATATAGCGTGAACCAATATTCTCATTGTCAATTTTCTCCAACTTTGATACAGCCTATGAGCGGAATTGTTAATTTTCAAATACGGAATTCTGAATGAAATTTCCAAAAACGGAATCCTGAATTGATTGGAAAAATTTCGGATTGAGAATCGTTAATCCATGATTCTAAAAGTTCTTAAAAAAGCTTGTAAAATGTTATTTTTCATTTTTAAGCAAGAAATAACGCAAACTTGGACCGACGAATTTAAAAATTTTAATATTATTTAATTCTTAAACTTGGAATAAAATTTTATTAAATGGAATCCGGTTTCTGAATTCCATATTTTGTATTTTTTTACTTCTTCATTTTTAAATTAATTTTAGTATACATTGCCGAAAGAAGGATACGGAGATGATGCATGTGTCGGTCGTGTTAATACGACATTAAATCGAATATTTGAAAAATACGATGGCAATCTATTACTCGTTGGTCATGGAGCATCGATCGGAGCTTGTCACGAAGTGCTCACCGGAGACTTCAAATATGTTGGTCAAGCTACAGTATCGGAGTTTGAGGAAGTGGCTCCAAAAAAATACGTCCACAAATATAGTTCCGACGCTTCACATTTATCAAATAAGAACAATTTGAGACCTTGGTGACAGTTTTTTATATAACACAAATAAACATTTCAAAATAAAATTTATAATATAAAGAAAAAATAAAATAGCATCCCGTAAAGTTCTATTTACATTTATAAAATACAAAAATGTTATTTTATTATATCCTGAATTTAGCGGCTGGATTATTCTGATTAGTTCTTCCAAATGAACTAACATTCGTGTTGTACGAAGTGAACGTCAAATGGCTTTGGCTCGTATCATAGATGCCAGCCGAGTCTAATGACTGGCGACTACCCATATTCGAAATGGCTCCATTCATTCGTTGCTCGGCCACAGAAGGAGCCGTTGGTGTGGCTGCGGTGATCTGTGATGATCGTCGGGTTGGTGGTGGTGGTCTCGATGCAGACGCTGAAAACGACACTTTGGCATATTCGATATTGTCTCAAATTACAAGTTCTCATCCGCACTGGCTGCTGTTGCTGGTTTTGTGAGGGTGGAGGATGATGACTACTATCTATTCCATTGCCGATAGTTGAAACCGAAGATCTCTTCATTTTCATTTCTTGACCTTAATTCCATTTACCAACCGGGTATATAAATTGTGCATAATTACCATAATCAGTTGAAGTGGACGCTCTCCGATTCACCAAAACCATTCCATTTCGAGTCGGCGTGTTTTCCGAATTCGTGTAAAACCTAGCAGTGTCGTTTGTCTCATTCGTCATTGCGCAATAATTTTCGAGGTCACTGCCCAATTGATCAATTTCTTTACATGCTTCTGCTATCAAAAATGCACTGGAAGATGCAGTATCCGGTGTCTCACAAGGGTGATTTGAAATAATCGGAGTCGCACCAATGGAGCTATTAGTCTAAAATTAAACAATTTTGTAGTCATAAGTTAATTTAATAAATACATTAATGTATCCGTTATTCTTTTCCAAGTCGTACACTAAGTTTTGTGGTCGCTGCAGTGGTGCGTGCTGTTGATGTTGCCGTTGGCTAATCACCTGTTGATACGCGGGTGGCGGAAGTGTGTGGTGATGATTGCTTACAAATGACGGATTTCTTGAAATTGGCGCCAATGACTTTCCATTCTTCAAACACATAAAACCAATAAAAACCATCAATTCAATTAAATAAACGAACCTGGTCGAATTCCATTTCGGTTATTGTGTTTGATGACGTATTTCCACCGGTACCCATTAGATTTAAATATGTCGACGATCCATCTGTATTTGGAGATGACATTGAAAACTAAACAGCAAAGATAATTCATTGGATAGATAACTTCCTTGCCTGTCCTATACTCTTCTCACTGTTCCTTCTCTGCAATGGCGGTTTTGATGACGACGAATACCTTGATGATGAAATGACGGAGCTCGCTGACGAATCCATTACACTATTCAGCATTGATTGTGATGTTCGTGCACCACGGTTCGTCAATGTTCCACCGACACATTCATCCGACGAGAAATTACTAGCCGGCGTTGTTGCTCTGGTCGACATATCTCTTACAGATCCCGCATAGGAGTATCCATCTTCGCTGGACCTCCATTTTTGACCAGCCTCCGTAAGGCACTGCTTCCAGGCACTATCCGGTCCTTGTGCAATATCAGATACAATCGACTGTACCAACTGATCCGTGTCGACATGTTTCAAAGTACTGTCCAAATTATCAACAACTTGACGCAAGTGTGAACCCTCATCGAACATGCTAATCTGCGCCTGTAGAACAGGCATAAGTGTGCCGATGAAGAACGCAAACTGCACACGCTGTTCCTTTAATATTTTTGTGCAAATGTCCCTCTGCTCATTCATCGCTGTCACGTCCGGTCGTTGTTTCCGCGAACGCACCTTCTTTACGTGCTTCGCGCCCTGTTTATCAAGATCAGAGCATCGTGACTTCCAATAGCTAACACGTTGCTGCAAGCTCAGCGCCAACTCGTCGCAGAGAGCATCCGCCCAAGATCTCATCCTATTCTCAATGGCCCGCTGTTTGATGCATACCCGGGTCACACATGCACCGACGTCTCTCGACGCACCTGCGAGTACATTGAGATAAATCGATGCCAAGCAAAATGAAACCTTTTAAATTATTCGCATGATCGCATATGGCTTGCATAGCTTCGATGAAAGACGACAAACATTGAGCCGTAGCCTTTAGCTGTGTGCCCAATTTAATCGCCTTCTGACTGAGCTGCTCCCATCCGGGGTACGTATGCTAAATAACTACAATATTAATAGCAAAATACTATGCATACCTTCATGTCATGAACAACACTTTGATGTAGTGTGTTTAATAAATTAAACTCAGCATCCGGGTCCATTCCGTAAAAAGGACTGCAAAAAAACAATTTTAAAAAAACATCGAAAGAAGTCGAAAGATGGATAAAAACAAAGAAAAAATGATGGACAGCATCTAAAACAAGAACTCTCAAGCTGATGATGTTACTAGATAAAAGTAGACGTGAAAAATTTATAGGATATGCAAATGACCTAACATTGGTGTTCTCACCATATTGGGACAAACCGAGTGGCATTAAGCCATCTGTTGAATTTCCACAAAATGTATGTTTTTTTCGAAAATTATAATTAGGGCAACAATTGATGGCATTTTATTTATATTTTCAAATGACGAAGGAGAAATTGTCACACAAAAAAACCATCATTTTTGCCGACACATAGTTCCAAAGGTGGGCGAATCATGGAAGATGAATAATATTATTAATGCGAGATGGACACAAACACAGTAGTGGGGAGAATTCAAATAAAATAAGAAATTACAAAAAACGTACACAAAGAACCGTATATATGTTTTGCTGCTGAATGGACAAAGTCAACAACCACAAAAATAACAAAAGATTTTTGTGTTCAGGCAACATTCTGTCACAGCGAAAGAAAATTTGGAATTCTGAGTTATTTATTAGAGCTATTTTCTGAATAATAAACTATTCTACTGATTCAATTATCAGCTTGATAGAATTATTACCTCATAGAGTCAAAAGATAAATCCATTTTACAGACGTTTTCGAAACGTTCAATAAAATTCTTTAATAGAAAATAAGAGGCAACCATAAAACAAAAAGTTCACGCATTTCTTAAAACCCAATTTTATCAAATATTTTAGAGCAGCAAGGCCTAAAACATAATATAACTCCAAAATTGTTTTTAATTATGGATCATTTATAATAAATAGACTAAATAAAACAGTTGTATATCTTATCTTTTTCATAATTATGACAGAGTTAAGAACTCTACATAACCGTAACTTATTAAAATCTTTAGTATTAAACAAAACCCGCAATAAGGGTGGGACTTTTAGAATATTAATATGTCATTCACAGCGAACCATAGTAATTTTAATCCAAACATTCTGCACAAAAATGGATCGAATGTCAAGAACATCTCAAATTGGCTTCAGTAAAGAAAAACCAATATATCGTTTCAAATATCAAAACTTAGAGAAAATTAAAGTTTTATTGTTATATAAATGAGACCGTCACAGTTCGTTGGATAATATTTGAAAACGTTACATTTAAAAAAATTCTATTTTAAATTACATTTAAGGAAAACTTTTTTCAAAACGATCAATTACTCTACTCAAGCCCAATTGCTTAAATTCCATGGAAACCTTATTTTTTAATAGATTTATATCATAAGTTCTCAGTCAAAACTAAATGTCATTTAAACAAAAAAGAAAGAATTCCAAAACTTTTCAAACGAAATAGAAAAATGAAACATTAACAATATATCAAATAAAATTGACTCTGTTGCGCATTTTGAATCAAAAAGCGCAAACTTTAGTATTCAATTATACTGGGACCCTACACCAGTAAAATGTCACTTACAAAATTTTACTAAAGTTTTACTAAGTCTCACGTAAAATTTAAGAACAGTTTAAAACGAATTAAGGATGGTTTAAGTTAGAAAATATCTGTAACTTCTATAGACATATATAAGTCTATATATAAATATATATAAGTCTAAAAATATATAAGTCTTCAAAATAAAAATGTATTTTATTATCGTTGAGATAAAATATTGTAAATACAGGATGCAACAAAATAATGTATTCAATAATATTAATTATCTAAAACTCAAATATAATCTATTTGACCATACTACTTAATTTTTAGTAAATAAAAACTGTAGAAACAAAATATTCATAAAAATACAAAGAAACATTGAACTAAAAGCTATCTAGTTTCAGGAAGTACACAAGCTTCTAAATATATGCAAGGTTATCCCATGTAAATTAGTTATAAAAATTTATAAAAATAATAGTAATACAAAAACAATTAAAAGACGCGTAAAGTTTCGTTCTACAAGAGCAAATGCCAATGCTTTTATTTACACATTCTCATCAGGGTAGGCAGGTCGCATCCGGCAAATACTATTCAAAAAATAATTGGCTGTGTGCCAATGGTATGCACATCGTGTGTTCTACCAGACCAAACCGACAGCTTTCTTGATTAACCCTCCGACTATTTACATAACGACAATCGATGTGAACAATTTGTATATTATATAAACTAGTATCATTTATAACACATTATTACTACCAATAATAAACAACGTAAACGACTTATATAGGCATACTTTTTTCGAAAAGGCACACTCTCGGAAACTAATCCATGACTAGCCGTTTTTTTTCCTCGGCGATATTAAACTCTATATATGGATTCTATGCATTTTTTGCACGAGGACACTTTGTTCGTCAAAATGAAGATGAAAATGTATTTGATAAATTCCCATGAAATTTCTTCTGCTCGAAATATATAAATGGGATGAATATAAAAATTATTGAAATCATGCACTTGAATCAGTACTTAACTATCTCAAGGGTACGACGGCTCAATATTGTTGCAACTTTTGTGAACCACATGTCATCAATAATTAATTATGTGAGTAAGAATACTAAACAATAAAAACGAACAATCACTATCGTCAATTCAAAAGAAATTTGAATATTATTCACAGAATATTGAAATTTTATGTGAAATCAAGAGGGAATAAAATAATTGCAAGGCACATATGAATCGAATAAAAGTATATATATATATATATATATATATACTTTATTATTATATTGAAAGTCTTGAAATAAATCAATTGGAACTAACTATATAAAATATGAAAGAATACAATAGTTGCGCTATATAACCTGTCAATAATGTTATTCTTCAAAATCAGTCAATAATTAAACCAATAAGGGGTAGGAACAGTCTATAACCAAGATAAAAATCTACGATAAATATTCTCAAAAAAAAAAATACATTCATTCATGTCTAAAAAATGAAAAGAATGAGACGCAAAGTTGCATAGACGGAAGAGTGGCTACTAATGGGTTTTCAACGAGCAAAAATAAACAAGCTTAGCTGGCTCTCTGTTTTGAATATATACAGAATATAAACGTCTCATTGACAAATGAAATGCCGACAGAGATCGTGAGCAAAGAATCGTCCGAAATAAATTATATCATCTTTTTAGTAGAATTACAATCTGAATAAATGCGCAAAAAAAACCAATAGAACACTTTAATATGCACCTACAACAGCTGGCAAAACGTGCTCATAGCTTTTGTGCGCATTCATAGCAAGACACGCTTGTCGAGAAGCACAACCCATATAAAAAATTTTGAAGAATAAAATGAATTCTCCGGTCCTTTAATAACCTGTCTGTTGTGCGCCACTTAAAGATATTTATGATTAAAAATGAGATGAAAGAATGAATGACGAATGTGAAGTCGTTAAATAATGATTTAACCTGAATATTAATTTATATATGATAACTACAATAAAATAATAATGATATTAACACGAATATAATTCGATTTCATAAAAAAGTTAATTTGAACACGTTTAGGAGGGAAATCTTGTGTCAATCTCATCAAAAAATAAGAAAAGTTTAATAAACCAAAGAAATTTGATTGGCGAATGATGGGGATACTAAAAATCCACACATAATTTGAAGATGATATTACGATGAGCTAACTGGGATAACTTGATAGACGAGGATAAAATGAAGAGAATTAATCAAAATGAAAACAAAAAACGACAAGATCATCCGACCCAAGGATTAAATTATTAGAAAACTCTCGATGACATTAATAAATATTATTATTAATAAATTGTTTATAATATTAGTATCTTCTTGCCTATGGAAAAACTAATAAACAAAAGTTTGTATTATAATAAAAGCATGACTAAATATTATTGAAAAAACTATAAAGAAATCTTGCAAATATTTGAATTAGTGATTTATGATTGAATCAAATATCAAAACTAATTGTAAATAATACAAAATAATATTTATTTAGACGTCAATAATATATACGACTATGCAACACTCGTTCAAATGTTACGTACGATGTCAAACGAAATAATGATTAATTACATTATCAGCTGGGTACCAATAAAATTCTATTAATTGTCAAGTAAACAATGCATTTATCAAACAAATCAGAAAGTTCTATAGTTTTAAATAATAGTTTTCTATTCACGCCACCCGGCCAAGTAAAGACTGTCGCATTTTATATTCTAGACTTTTACCTTTAGCTAAGGCTTTAGTGTTTTTTGATTTTTTTTGCCTCAGAAAAAACACAAAAATCTTTAAAAATTTATCTTAAAACTCCACACAGAATTCTATAAAACGTAATTGAAACTGGTATAAACAGAATTTGGGGGTTACCTGCCAATTTTGACTAATATAACAATTTCAAATATATTTATAAAAACGGTTTTAGCAACCTCCCAGTAATAAGGATTTTCCAGACTTTCCAGACTTAACCGGAATATGGCGATACATTTTTGTTTTTATATAAAAGAGCAACTAATTAAAGCGTTTCGTTAGATAATGCATTATCTCGGATAATGTATTAGATTTAAGTCATATGTTACGTTTTGGCGCTAAAATTGAAACTTTCTATAAATATTTTAATCGTTTGTGGGTCCTTTGAGAATTTTCTATCAAAAATTTGCCTTCTACCTGGAATTCTCGAATTCTCTATACGCGTATTGCAGTATTCGCGAATTCGAAATAATAATTTTTGAAATATTTAAACATGCAGTCTACATT
Source organism: Caenorhabditis plicata (assembly GCA_963931815.1). Lineage (NCBI taxonomy): Eukaryota > Metazoa > Nematoda > Chromadorea > Rhabditida > Rhabditidae > Caenorhabditis > Caenorhabditis plicata. The sequence goes on along the minus strand of OZ007492.1, from coordinate 19,455,538 downwards.
TCCGCAAATGCTTTCCATTCTAATTTTCAAATCAAAAGTCCTAATAAAAACAAAATTGTTACTAGAGTTTTAAATTGAAATAATTTTTGAGTGCACTCATTTTGTTGAGATGTAAAATTAATAATTTATACTAAAACGTAACATTTTCAACATATTGAATATAATATTCTATGTTTATATTACGTTTTATTTTATAAAATCAATAAATAAAAATTAAATATATTTTATGTTAATTTACTAACTTAGCCTTAAAATATGCATAAATCTGATATAATACGTTACAGAACTATAAAAAAAAATCTCCCATACTTTTGGCCAAAAGCTTTTGGGTTCACATGGCATATCCACCGCGAACTAAGCACGCTTCGTTCACGACGCCAATTTTAAAAACTTATATTTTAAGTATTCAGAAGCAGTCTACGAGAGATGCTTCTAAAATATTTCTAGATCAAATCAGATTGATTACTTTTATTTTTTATGAAAATCAAATTAGAAATATCCTTTTCTCATAACATGATAATATATTTCTGTCAATGGTTTATATAATAAGATCATAGTTAGAAATATTATACTAACAAAATTTTCCAATAACAAAGTTGAGACTTTGTTCTTAAACTGGATATAGGAAGCATTTATTAAGGCATGGTCATCAGTTTCACAATGTGAAAAATAGTTTGCCTATTGGAACTTTCGAAACAATATAAAAAATATGTATACTTCCTATGAACAATTCTGCTCTAAAGTCGAAAAAATTTGTTATACCATGATAACAGAATGGAACTGATGTTCGTAAAACCCAATGCGCCCACAATATTCAATTTTTGATTTATATAAACCATATAAATACCTTACGATACATTCGTAATTTTCATTAATCTCATAAGGAACAAAATTAACTAAAAATCAAATATAATAAACCTTAAAAATTCATTACAATGACAATGAGTTTTAAAATAATTTTACACAAAATAATAGAATATTAACCATGAAACATTAGAAAATTGAAATTGTAGAAAGCACATATATGAGGAATGTAATATAATAATTTTGACCTCAATCACAGTTGTACTGAATTTCGTATAATCAAATTAGGCAGGTTTCATATTCATTTGCGCGATATATAATAACGCTAAAACGTGATTTTATGTATAATTCACCTACCCTGAACACAAAGCCCTTAATTACACATATAGAACCATTATATTTGTCGAGTATCCGTTACTAACGAGGAATCATCTGCCATCCATGTTTGACGATGACCGACATCGACGCATGACTTCATTAGATATTTAATGCATTAAGCAATTAATAATCGTTCAGCAGATGTACTCGACCATTTCTATAAATGGGATAAATTATAATAATCCATTTGTAAACGAGAAATTACATAATTCTTCTAATTATTATTGCATCACAACTGTTTAAGAGTTTTTTGTTTATAATATATGTTATATAATATATTATACAATAAATTCTATGCTCATCTGAACATAATTAATTTTTCTATTTTCAGCAAAATCCGATAATCATGTCTTTAAAAACAATATTTTTATTGTTCATTATTTAAAGAATGAATGAATTATTGGTTAATTTAACAACGCGTTTGAATTGGCGGGGGTCGCATTTTCGCTGCGAGACGCACCTACAGGAAAAATTCAATTGTCACGCGCTGGTCCTAAAATCTTTTTTGCAGTGAGATGAAAAGAGCGTCGTATCATTATGTTTTGAAGTTTTTATATTTTTATCGCTTTTAACATACTTCTCAAGGATTTCTCCTTTCGTATTTGAATTATCGTCGTGAAAGTTATAATCGATGATATTGGCATTTTTCAGGCTTCGTTTAACGGTTTATCCGACTCGGAGCAGATCAAACAATGAGAGAGAAGGTATTTCTAGTTTTTTTTTATTTATCATTATATATCATTTTTTTATAGTGGCGTAAGAAGCGTATGCGCAGACTGAAGCGCAAGAGAAGAGCCGCAAAGAAGTAGATCAATCTTCTACCCGTGTGCATTCGTTCGATTAACTGAAGGAGCCGGGAATACCTCGACGTTTTCACTGTTCATCGTTCAATTGCCCAACTTTGTTTTCTTTGCTTGTTAATGAATTTTAATTCAAAATTATTGTTATACAATTATTCAAAATGAATTTATTAATCATAATACTTTAACAACTTGATCGTAAAACAATTGATGTGGCATAGATGGTCCATCTACAAATAATGGAAAAGAATTATCTGCGATGCATCTGTATCTTCCAGAATGTTCAGTGGTCAGCGGTGAAAGAATTAAGTTGTCTCCATCATATTCAGTTGTATTGGATGGAACTAAATATTCATAATTAAGCATTATGGTGTAATTTTCTTACCTATCGGCTCGTCGTCTTTTTCCCATCGAATCATTGGTTCCGGATACGAAAGAACCGGACATTCCAAAGTCATTGTTTCGCCTTCGAGCCCTCGTCTAGGAGTTCCAATAACGTGTGGGGGCTTTGCTTCTTCGATTTCACGTGCTTTGCTCGAGTTTGGGAAGTTTAGTACTGGTGGGACTGAAAATGTTCCTTTTGTTGGTAATTTTATCGCTTTAGAAAAATGAGAACTTGCTAGATTTTAATATGATTAAAACGTTGATATAAAATATCATTAAATATAGTAACTTCTGACTTGTAATGAAATATATATAATTACGGTAAATAATGAGATTTCCACTGTGAACTTCCTTATCAAGGGTTCGCACTTCACATCGATATTTTCCAACCACTTTGACTGGAGCTTTCCCAATTTCCAAATAAACTTTACCCAAATTTACGGTACCAGTAAAAACCTAAATTTCTTTAAATTTAAAATCAATGGAAATTCAAATGTACCTTTCCGTCATTGAGACGAGTAAATTCTCCATATTCAACATCGATATGCTCGCCAAGCTTCTGAGCTCCGCACCACAAGTTTTGAATGTTAGCAATCAAGGTTTTATCGGGTGTTCCAATGTGACCTTCCGGATTCGCAACGACTGCTAAATTACCGACTACGTCGATATTGGCGTTACAAACAAATGGGGCGATAAATAATACTGAAATTGAGATGCCTTATTGAACGATTGCCTCTTGAAATAATAAATATAAAGCTATAAATACCCACCAACAAGTGATAACATATGATTGAGCAATATCAGAAGCTATAAAGTGAAAGAAAATATTAATTTGCTAAGTCCAAATTAAACTGTAAGCTTGAATCGACTGAGTATTCACAGCAACTGAAAACCGATGCTCTTTGTTCTAAAATAATAAAAATTATAAATGATTCTGAAATAAAACAAGGATATTTATTGTCAAGTTTCAGAACAAATAATGGCGATGATGAAACGAATGGACACAGCGTGATTGAGAAATGAGAACGTGGATGATTGGGGCGGCTGAGCCATGTAGCCTGCGTCAGTTGTGATCCAAACCAATGCTGTTAACGCGTTACTCATTGAAACAAAAGGGCTTTTTGTCTTGTCATATCAATTGAACTTTTCTCGTTCATCCTTTGACATGATACAGTGGTAATTGAATTTCAGCATATTTATGGATTTCAATTAAAAAATTATAAGAAAATAAAAATATTTGTTATGAGAAAATTGCAAAAAGATTTTGTAATGTTTTCATGTTCCTTCAATTCACATACTGTATGTTGGTATGTTTTGATTTATTTTTTATTTTGATTAAAATTTTTTGATTTTCAAAAGTATTGTTTTTATTTTATAGAAAAAAAATGAATTCATGGGATGGATTAACAGAAAATGATCTGAATTGGTCAGACGTATCAATTGAACGAAAGGTGTAAGAAATTTTTAAGAAAAAAGTTTAAATTTTAACAATTCAGAGCAGTTCTACTAAATCGATTTCCGACCGTTTACCTGTACCCGTTACAATCAGGGATTTATCTAAACATGATTTTAGCGTTAGCAACATGTATTCATTAGGCATGTATAATTTTTCAACGGTTGGTATTGCTATTTTATTTAAGCTCATTTATATGATTAACGCTAAGGTTTAAAGTTAATTAGTAAATTTTTCGTAGGAAATTAAAAAAAAGTATTCAACATTGTCCAGGGGATTAACCTCTAAACTGTTAAATTTAAAAATCTAGGTTATTGTGGTCGGAATAATTAATTGGATCGAAAGAAAAGATGGAATGTGTAAATATACCCTCTACGATCCTGAAGATCAAGATTGCCAGTATGAAGTGTTCACGTTCAATTGTGATGAAGATAACAACTTCATAGATTCATCCGTAGACGATGGTGTTCGCGTTAGATGCATCGGAAAACTCGGAAACTTCGAAAAACAAACATGTTTTTTAAAAGAAAACGAATAATTTTTACTTGATATGTTATTTTTCAGCTATATTGGCTTATCATATTTCAAGGATGTGTAACGATCAAGATTATACAATATTTAAACTCGAAACACGTGCTTCGCAGTTATTTTTCGAGAAAAATGTAATTGAACGCATACGATGTGGTCAAACATTTAGTGGAATGCTTGCACCGCCTTTAACCAAGAATATCGAATATCATGCAATAAGCGACGATAAGCAAGCAGATTTGAAAATTAAAAATGTGCAACAAAGAAAGGTTACATTTATTTATTGCTTTTTTTTATTAGTCTTACATTTTATAGATCGTCAATTTTTTTAAAAAATTTCCATGTGCCGATGGCTACAGCTTCAAAAGTCTTCGGGGTGCTATAGGCCAACCTCCAACGAATATAATGCATGAATTGTTAAATGAATTAATAGAACAAGGTATATTGTACACAAATTCCGATGATTATTACTGTTATTGTGGTGATAACTTGTATTAAGTTCAAAAGTTTAATTTTTTGTATTTGTTACTTTTATGTATGTAAGAAGATTTGTCTATAAATTTATATGTTATGTTATAATAATAAGTTTCAGTTATATTATATAATATTTGCAAAGGTTAAACTCTTAATTCGTTTGATCGAAATATTTATAGATGATTGGATTTCGCTCGTGACTCTAACCTTTTTATATGCAGTATTTATCAATAACTTATGCCTAATGTCGAAGATAAAATTAAAATATGGAAATTTTCAAAAAAAAACAATTCTGTAAAGTAAAAAATATATTTATAAAAGTTTTGTTGTTATTATTTGTCTATTTAAATATTTTAAATAGTATTTCTTTCTATAATTATGAAGTGTTCTATAATTATTGCACATAAGTACCACCGACATATAAAAAATAAATTTACAGGTTATGTTTTTGGGCGGAATTCTAAATCACGCCACTTTTGATTCTGGTCTGTCGACGGCACTTCTGAATTCAAGCGCGCTAATTTTACTTTAATTCTGCCATAATTAATAGTATTTGCTGTACATATGTTAACGTGCACATTGATTGAAAACTATGTTAAGATGTTCAGAAATGACGAAAGTACGAATATTTTCATGAAATTATTTCAAGAAAATTGATAAAATTATGTATTATTGGATGTATCAATGTTAACAATGATTTTTAAAAAAATTTGGCGGGTTTATGCTGGATACATATTATCAAGTTGTGAGAAATTGATAATTCTAATTTTACTTTCATAAAAATAAAAATAATCAATTGTACGTTGGACAGTGTTAACAATGATTTAAAAAAAAATTTTGATGGGTATGCTGGATACATAAATAATTATTTAATGCATTATCCTTTTGAATTTTTAAATTACCTGGGTTTTCACTGTTTTCAGATATAATTAAGTTTTAAAGGATATTTTATCTATGAATATTAGTGGTATTTGGATATTTTATAGAGAATAATTATGATTCACATATCTTACCACCTATCTTACCAGGACTGTATTTTTGATATAGCTTCTTTTCGAAAACAAAAGGAAATCACAGATTAAAGTAATTTTGAGGGTTTAGGGAAAGTATGTTTTATAAAAAAGGAATATCTCGAAGTTTTTTTTTAACTAGAAACACAAGGTATATACTATTTGAATCTTTATAATTTTCTCTATAACATATCTCGCTCATACATTAAATAATTATATTTCCTGCACGTATCCGTCAAAAATTGTGAAAATTCATTGTAAACAGTGCAAAATTATGCATTGAAATTTGTTGATTTTTGTTGATTTGATCAACTGCCTTGACATAAAAAATCAGTAATCTAATTTTTTTTCTGAATTTTTTTTCATTTCTGAATTTTGAATAGAACATTTCAATTGCAATTGTCCTGATGTACAGATTCTGCCCTACTTACTTATTGTCGTGATGTAGGTTGATGAAAAATTAGGGGTAAAGGAGCGTACCCCAAAAAAAGATGGTCTCGCTTGGGCTGGTGTAGATTTAATTTGCAATTTGTTTATTATTTCGACCCTAAATATAATAAATTATACCTAAAATTTTTATAATAATAATAATTATTATTATGTTGATTTAACAACCAATTTAGTAAGAGAAGACAAAATTGTGATGAAAAAAAGCGAAATAATAAACAAATTGCAAATTAAATCTACACCAGCCCAAGCGAGACCATCTTTTTTTGGGGTATGCTCCTTTACCCCTAATTTTTCATCAACCTACACCACGACAATACTTGATTACTTGATTAGCCCGTATCAAATGTAAAGGTTGCGGACCATCTCTCTCCAGACGTCGCGGCTCTGTCTAGCCATTGTCGACCAAGCCACTTTCTTCTTAAGGATTCCTATTCTTCTTCTTCCATTGATTCGGCTGGTGGAGGTTTCGTGCACATATTCGGACACCCATTTGCGAATCAAGTCTGCCCAGCGCTCCTTCGGCTTTCCTTTGCTTCTAACGCCACATCGAGGGTCTCATTCGGTAATGATTTTACACCATCTTTGAGGTGGCATCCGTGCGATATGGCAAGCCCATTTCAACTTCTTCTTATCCACAATGACACCCACGCCAAAATCGTCGCATCCGGCATAGAAACAAATCGAGTCTAATCTCGAGTGTTTTCTTCCGTTCCAATTGATCCTCCCCCACTACTGCAGGGATCGTGGTATCCGTTGGTATTCTGAACTGATCCTTTTGAATTGTCTTCTTTTGAGAGTTAGGTTGAGTCCTTGGAATTACTCGAATTGGCTAACGATACCTTCGAGTACCAGAAGGTCGCATGTATGGACACTACTGCTAGTTCTGGGGGTGATCTTTTAGCCTGCTCCGACTGGGAGTCTACCTTCAGACGCTGTGATGAAGCAGTTACCACTCTTCACCACGTGGAGGTAAGAACAACGAAGAGCAAATTTTGAATATAACATTTCAATTGCAATTGGAGTGATGTACAGATTCTGTCCTAAATAAACATAAAAATGAATTTCTAGTTTAATTTGGCCAACACATCTCCTTTCAATCTTTCAAATTGTGAAATGACGATATCAGAATTTCTTCGCACGCTAACTTCCTAAACATATTTTTCCGCAGAAGTTCAGTGAAACGCCGCAAAGTATGATAGCTGTTTATTGTTTCAATTGATTTCGTATGATTCTATATCTTGTCGGTAGTCTTCTTGGTTAATTTTACAGTTTTTTCAGTCATTTTACTAACGGTTAAAATGATTTTTCGTAATATAAACAACGCATGAATGTAGTTTTAAAAATGTTAATATTGATTAATTTAGAATATTATTTTTATAATTCTTTACTATTGCTATAACTTGGGAAGATCTTATCTTGGATTATGCAACACAGAACACGAAAATCATCTAAATATATTGCTGGCCTCTGATCTTCATATTTTTATTGCTCTAACAAGCAACCGAGGTACCATTAGAAGTAGCAGAAGATATTCATATTGTACGAAATGTATGTAACATATTTTTTATTTAGTAAATGATTATATTTCAGTATTGGGCTATTCAGAGTCATGTGTTTCAGACTCACAATTCAACTTCTTCTGGTCTCGTGCGTTTCGGCGATTGAAAAAGAAAAAGTAGAGGAAGTAGTTATAACTTTTATGGCTCGTCCAAAAACGGTATAGAAATGGAAAGAAACTTCCTTGGTTACAATCCATGACTTCTCGTTTTCCTTCTACTAAGAGGCTTAAAAATATAAATAAACTGTGGTAGTTTGAATCACCTGGTAAATTATTGGTTTTTTATATGAGAAAGTTCAGATTTAAGGTTTTGTATTACCGGATCGGAAATATAATCTTTCAATTCTATCCAAAGAGCTATTATTTAAATAATAATTTGTGGTACAAATTTTTGACTATTTTTTCTCTTCTATAGGCATCAATCTTTTAAAACGATAGTAATCAATTATAAAAACTATGACTAAAACTATATAAAAATTAATATAAAATTAAACTATCTTCAGTTTATTATTTTCCAGATGACTTGGTGCGACCGAAAGATTAATCATGGCTGGAACTCGATGATATTCTCTGATCGAGATCATATGAAATGCGCGATTTACCTTTTTAATGTTCGAAATCATGGCTCAACTCATTGAAGCGTGCCTATGGCATATAATCTAGAAAGATTGCCCAGTTTGTATTGTATGACCCAAAAAGACAAGAGAAATATTAAAAAAAAGGCGGAAAGCTGTCTGATTAAGGCAAACCAGGCTCTGGAATTGTATTCGACAAGAAGAGTTTTCGATGCCAGGTGCGGCATTCAAATGTTGATTAACGTTGTTGTGGTGTTCCGGCTGAGGGAACATCACATGGTCGGCTTTGAACTTGGTAGTTCGATGTCAGAGCATTAATGATGGAATTATCCAATTTTAAAATATGGATGAGTGTGTTCCGATGAATCACTAATCACCGATTTGTGTAGTGGATGGACATACGTCTTATTCGCAGTTAAGTTGCGATAACTCAATAACAACGATGAAAACCTGGTATGGCGCAGCCATAGAATGTTGGGAATAATAAAGGCTCCCTGAATACGCGCGTCCACGTGAGCCAGAGTTTAAAATTCAAAAACGCAGATCAATAATCCTGGTAACTAGACCTATTTGATGATAGTTGTTAATGTTAATGTTTCAAGGTACTTTCTGTATACATTTATGATCGTCACAATTACGTCTTTGGTTACAATATAGCTGCCTTGATAGTGGGCTTGTTGTCCCACGTGTTTTGAAACCGCACAGCAGTTGATGTTTCCGGTAAAATCTTGTTTCTCGATTGTACATCATTCATTCGTTGTTTATATTGTGAAAAATGTTAATATTTCTCACAAATGGTTTAAAAAATCATTTAACTTTTGTTTAATTAGTATATAAAGTTGCGAAAAAGAATATGAAATAATTAAAATGTGAAATTAGTCTAGAAGACTACCTAAATGATATAGAATAATACCAAAGCAATTGAAACAATAAGCACCTACGTGGAAGTCGAACCCTGATTTTTCTTCGTGATGATTCCATGATTGCATTTTGCATGAAAGATTCTCTTAGGACGCGCGGTGTTTTTGTCGGAAAACAATATATCATATTTGTACTGCACTGCATGATAACTAAAAACGTGGACCAGAATTTATAAAACCACGGCAAAATTCTGAATAATTCGGTGTGTCCAGAGATGGGCGGATTTCCAGATTTCGATATTCCGAAATTCACAAACTCATATTCCGCCAATGTGAGTGCCGAAACATGGGCGTCAGAAATTATTAGAGAAGAATGTTATAAAACCATTGAAAACATCGAACTTCAAATGAAATAGAATAGTTTTAACATTTAAATTAACAATATGAATTTCACGTTATTATATGGGCGGTTTTTTGTTCAAACATAACGCTTGATTTATCCTTTGATTCGACAAGAATTCGTCGGATTATTCTAGTCTTTTAAGAAAGAACATAAACCGAAAGTCTTAAAATCGAACAATTAGCTAAATTTTCTTCTTATATTCTTGAATCCCTTGAAATAGCGTGCAAACAAGTTTGTTTACATATCTTCCATCATGTTGAAATTGCGTGCTCATGTAATTGGATATATTTCCATCTGATTCAAAAATATTGTTATTATTTTTAGATCTTTTCTCACGCCCATTATTATAGTTTAAAAAAAACAACATTAACAAAACAATATATACAAGGAATGTGAGTGATCTGGACACCTCGGACCTCGTCATTTTTCTGGAGAAAACCTGTATTTTATTCTAAAAACCGTGACTGGGACGGACAGGTTCATTAGTTCCATTACGATTTTCTTTAATTTTAAATAAAAATCCGTATGCAAGAAATTATTTATCCGTTAAACGATGCTCGATAATCATTGACAAACTAAGTTAAGTTATAAGCATTGGGCTAATTTCTTTCTAAATAATAATTCCCTTTGGAACCGTGTTTGTAAATATTTTTCTAGTTTTAATTTATTGGAATGTCATGTGAATAATATTGTAAACTCCATACCTTGTGAATATTTATACTAACTTGTGCCATTTGAACGACCGACATCGTGAGGGGTCAACAGTTCATCTTAATTTTATTCGCCATTTTCTTGTAAATAATTTGTTATAATTATTTTAATAAATATTATTATTAGTATTAAGTTTCTAATAAAATGTAAATAAGTTGTAAGAATTAGCGTTGAAATCACTGTCGAGGCTGTGAGTGATACAGTAGGATTAAACAATAATTTTACTGCAATAATGATAATAGAAGTTTATACTTCTGCTCGCTGTTTCCTCTGTATCAGGTGGTTCACTGGTTGTCCCGAATCCGCTCCTTTTATGACATCGGCGGTGGGTGTGGCCTTGATGTTGATTATTGGTCGTCGAATTTTCCAAAATTCCGGATAGAATTCTGGAAGTAGACCGGTGGAGGTGAAGATCAACATCGTGGCATGGTGGTATCCTTGGTCACGATGGTCGCAGGAAGCGACAATCACAAAATGTAATTTATCAATTTTTCACGGATAAATAAGTTCCTACAGTCGGTCTCAGGTCAAATTTATTTGAGAAAATAGAATAACCGGGCAGAATCAACCTCGGGTTTGTTTATAAAAACCCCTACCCGGAGCCAGTCACCGGGGTTTTGAAAAATGACTACGTTTTTATTGATATATGATCTTAGCGTGAAGATTGCAGAATTTTTATGAAACTATTTCACGCCAAATGTAGTGTTCAAACTGGAAGACATTAAAACGCAGTCATATATAGTTCACTTGTGGCTTCTTATATATTTTAAGATATGCTTTGCATTAATTATTCCGAAATTAACACGTGTAATATTTTGAGACTCATTTAAATTAAAGAAAATTTTAATATTGTGCTTCTGAAATATCAAAATAGAGCTTTCACTCTTATTGGAGTTCAAGTGAAGTTGTAAATCTATTTCCAGTGATCTCCAGCAAGTCTCTTTAGAACTACTGGTACAGGCGGTTTTAAAATAGGCAGTGAATCGATCATCCTCGGGCGAGATGCACAATTCACGCTACCAGCAAAACTAAATTTTTCGAAGCACCCCAACATCTATGGTAGTAGAATGAGCTCAGTAAGCATGCTCAAATCTAACTTTTTATAAAGATATTAACATTTTTAGTTAGTTTAAGACAAGCTTAGTTAAGTTTTAGTAAATACTTTTTTGCTATGAAGACGTGAAAATTTCTGCGCGCACATAAAAATCGCAAAATCGCTATTTCAATTTGGAGTGTTCGAAGTCATATTACTATTCTTACATGGACTTTTCTGTGAAGTTTTAATATCGTAACTATTGAATTTTCGACAACCCATATAGTAAATGTAAAGAAAGATTGCATTCTCTTCTGCAGATCTGTATGCACTACTTTTGTGCACTGAGAACATCGTAGCGCCCCCTGCACCATTTTAACATTAGAGTAAATAAGAAAATAATCATTGATAATGTTTGACTCAAACACCCAAAATGGAGAATTTAAACTGGAAGCTTAAAAGAATTTAGTTATGCTTTCCACCCCAAATTGAATGGTTAAATTGGGTGCTCAGAAAAGATGCTCATTTTGCAAATTTCGGTAAGAATCGCATGTTTTTAGATAGTTTAAGACGATCTCGTAAAAATGGTGTTCCATGCTATATGAAAATAATACGTGTAAGTTAATAATACACGTTTAAACATTGCAAAATAATCATTTCCATTTGGCGTGTGATTTCAGAGGTTTTCTATATTCACGCCAACTTGTATTCTAATAAAACGATTGCAGAAAACGTGCTCAAATATAAAATTGTGCAAAGATTTTAATATTTTTCCATAGTTTAGGAAAATTCTGACCAACTGGCGAATATTAGGTTTTTGTGAAATACACGTAAAAATTGTAAGACGCGTGTAAACTTCTGTAAATCATTATTTCAAATTGGCGTACTATATTATTTAGAATTTGCATGACAAGTGTTGTGATCCAAGAGGACAGATGGAACTCGGCTAACTATTTATTGGCTCAAATGTGAGAATAATCATATAAAATCACAACTAGATATGATGATAACAAAACCAGGGCAGGACAATTAACGTGACAACTAATATTCATAAATATATAGAATTAAATATATAATTAACGTTAACGGGAATTTCAAGAGTAACTAGTAAAGTATGCGCTTTGGCTCTCAGCTTACCCTTCCGTCACAACAACAAGTTTACGTGAAACGTATTCTGTAGTTATGATATGCATTTAAACATTAGAAACCGCACGTTTCCATGTGGTGTGCTCCGGTTCGCGTTTCAAAATCGATTGAACGTGTTTAGGCCAAATATAAGATTTTTGTACAGAGTAAACCTTTTTTCAACGAATTTTCGCCGATGAATTATAATTTGCATCACTACGTATTTTCAAAAACTTATTTCTTCAAAATAAAACTATTACTATTTTCGAACAATTATTCCATATTTAATAGCAATTAAATTTTAAGTGTTTTTATATAAACTCGCAAAATAAAACTGGTTTAATTAAGCAAGAAAGTCAACTGCTTTTGATAAAAGCACTGTTTTGCAGCTTTTAATAGGATTATTTAAAAATTGAAACCAGCCATTTAAAAAAAAATGAAACATTGTTTGAATAACTTTTACAAATCACATCGAATTACCCTCTCCTAGTTCAAATAAACATCAACCATCTGTTGAATCATAAAATGGCTGATATGTAGCGTAATTTTAGAAGCACCCTAACTCATTTCCCTCCGTTTTCTTTGTATCTTTGTATAGTAATTTCCATTTTATTTATTATTGCCATTTTTTATGTGTTCATGTTGTTGTTGTTTTTGTGTTTTGTTATATGTCTGTTCAAATCATCCATTTTCGAGTTTTTGTTATTTTATTTTTAAGGGAAACTCTTTTTTATGCAATAAATAACACGCACGCCACCTGCAAATGGTGCCGATCGCGATCATTTTGTATTTCTAAGTCTAATCACATTTATCTTTTGATAAATAATCGGAAATACCGCATATATTATTAAATTCTGAAACTCCTTAAATGAGCCCCTGTTTCATAAATTCAGTTGACGTGATAGACATGATTTGTGCAGTTTGTCTCACTGCATTGTTGCGGCGCGTGTTTGGTTGAGGAACATCGGATGTTATTAAATCTAAATTTCGATAGAAATAACGCACTTCAGGACAATAACATTGAAACTGATTGCACTATCACGCCTGATATTTTAACATCCGAATAATGTATAAAAACGGTTATAAAACATTTTAATTATTGTTGTGGTGTAGGTTAATGAAAAATTAGGGGTAAAGGAGCATACCGAAAAAAAAGATGGTCTCGCTTGGGTTGGTGTAGATTTAATTTGCAATTTGTTTATTATTTCGATCCTAAATATAATAAATTATACCTAAAATTTTTATTATAATAATTATTATGTTGATTTAACAACCAATTTAGTAAGAGAAAACAAAATTGTGGTCAAAAAAAGCGAAATAATAAACAAATTGCAAATTAAATCTACACCAGCCCAAGCGAGACCATCTTTTTTTTCGGTATGCTCCTTTACCGCTAATTTTTCATCAACCTACACCACGACAATATGTATTACAGCGAAAAGTAAAATATCATCGTATAGAGAATTTAATGCTGATTCAGATGAAATGCTTCTTTAAAAAAATGAACAATAAAATTTTTTTATAATTAGATTAATGAAACAGCAAAAAATAAAACTATAGAGAATCATTATTTTTCTCACCAATACGTTCAGATAATTATTCTAAATATTCTAAAACAAATAAAAACTTTATTAAGCATGTATACATCAAGAAATCAAAATATTTTATTGTACTTTTCAGAGATCGGTGCCTAATGGAAGAGTAATAAAAGAAGAGAAAATTATGGGGCCACAAAAAACATTTTTCTCAATTCCTCTTAAATATGTGCTGCCCATAACTTCGTAAAAAAGAATGGCCGTCTAAAAAGAGAGGCCATCCAAACGAGAACCTCATTCCATCCTAATTTCTTTCCTCTTCCATTAGACAACAATCTCTGAAAAGGACAATACAAAATAAAAATAGAGATGACAACAAATGGGCCTGCATTGAAAAAAAAGCGTCAATACTTATGCTGTTGACGCCGGGTTCAAAGCGGTCCCGTTTTTGGACCTGATGTGAATAACGTTTAGTTATTTCGATAGGTAATTCCAATCGTTCTGTTCAAACTCTTCGGCGGCTTTTTTCAACTCCAAAATTGGTTTTGAATCGAAGGACGTAATCGAATGACAAATTTGGCAACAAGTTCAAACAATAGAACGTTATGATTCTGATAAAAATTAAATTTCAATCGAAAATTATTCATCAAAACTTATGGCCCTATTCCAAAGTATTTATTTATTCATAGAAAGAAGAACCCGGCAACATTTTTTCCGAATGTTTGTTTAAATGCAACAACTATGTTGTTATTGTTTGCTAAAAGTAAACAATCGATTGGCACCATTCTTGCTAAAAAATTACCTATCATAATACCTAAAAAGCCACATTCCTAGTTTATTTTGAATTCAACTGCAACCGCTTATTGTTGTTCAGATCGGTTGCCTCTACACGCTTTCCTCAATTCTTGAGCTCATTCGTTTGCATCTTTTTACATCTATATGGCATTCACTCTCATTATTGTTGTTGTTGTTTATATGCGAGGCCGGCTGGTGGTTTGACTAGCTTGGAGACAAACAGATTCTCAATGGCATGTCAAATATATATGGAAGAAGTTGTATTTTACTGATTTTACTGTTCTTTTTTTTTTTGAAATTGTTCGCACAATTAGTCAGAGCACCATGTTTTTGCAAGGAAATGTTTCAAAACAACTGTTTGTTTATTGTTTTGATGAGTGTGTTCGATCATAACTTGTTTACGAGAATCTCACGTTTATGGAGATTTGTTTTTCTTTCATTTTATTTATATCTCATCGTTAAAAAATTTTTTATTGAATCCTCGAATTTATTAAGACATGTATTGATTTTGTTATATAATAATTTGCTGGAATCTTTTTATATTTTGCTTGAGACTATGCTCATCATTATATTGTATAATATTAGAGCTCATCTTCTAAGCTCTTGGTCGTGTGGTTTCTAGAAAACCACCACATCTTCTAATTTTTAATAAGCACACCAACTGAACTTGTTAAAAGTAAGTTCAATTAATATGATCCTAGTCAATAAGTGAGGTAGAATTGGTATTTCAACATTGACGGAAAATTTTACTTCTTAATTATACGAAGATAAGATTGAAAATAGGAAAGTCGTCACAGTATTATTCAGAATTTATTTATTTAACTTAATAGGCGAGGTATTGTAGTAGCTATATTTGATCTTTATCTGTTCTGATTTGCCCGCATTTTCGGCTGGCGGAAAAATTAGGCTACTATAAGACCATAATTTTATATTATTATCCATTCTAGTATTATATCTAATGCATCTTATTTCTAATTTGTAGCGATTGAATGTACGGTTGATCATCAACTAAATTAATTTTATCAATATTACGATATATTTATTTTAAAAATATTTCGAATAACAAGTTAGCATTTTATTTTACGACAATACGTAAACACAGTCACGTCCACGCTACAGTTCGATCCTGGTCATTCGTATAAGTTTAATCTCACTCGATTTTTAACAATATATGAACAGATTTTTAATTTTTTTAAATCAAGAAAGGTTTATTAAACAATTAGTTGGCCCGTTTCTGCACAATATAAATTTAACAATGCACCCTTGCTCTTGTCAGAGTCTAATTTTGATAAAAATAATTGCGGTCGTGGCTGAGTTTAATGTTGAGCCGTGATTATTATTTCTAATCGTTATTATTTGAGTGCGAGTAAACTCACACGAATGACGTGTATCGCGAAGTGTGGCGTAGATGTGACTTTGTTTATATGGCTGAACAATGGATAAGTGATGATTTAACAGGGTTTATTGATATTTGAAAGGTTGACACGATTTTAAGCTATTCCGCGAATCAATATAGAAGGGTACATTAGATTAAATTTGTTTATACCGTTAGTCCATGTTAGCTATTTCTATTGTATTTCAGTTAAATATTGGTGAGTATATTATACATTTATTTATGAGTGGATACTGCACTTTGCAGAGATCGGTGCCTAATGGAAGAGCAAAAAATAAGAAAAATGATAGCCTCAGATGGAAGGCCACACGGCCACAAAGGACTTTTCCATCTATTCCTCTTCAATGTGAGCTGTCTTTTTTTTGAGACAACACACATTGATGAGATACAAAAGGGTTGCCGTCCAAACGAGAAATTCATTTTGTACTAATCTTTTTCTTCTTACATTCAGCACAATGTAACCACCTTTCCATCGGGTAGTGATGGCAAGATAAAAAAAATAGAACAACACGAGACGATGATACAAAAATGTAAATTTAAAAAATTATTTTCGTGAATTTTTCTAATTTGATTATCTCACATATCAGAAACATTTTTATCATTATTCTGGCAAAATAAATATTTTAAAATAACCAAATTGCAATAATAAGATGGTATTTATTTGAAGTTATTGAACTTTTCAGAGATCGGTGCTTAATGGAAGAGCAAAAAATAAGAAAAATGATAGCCTCAGATGGACGGCCACAAGGAACTTTTCCATATATTCATCTTCAATGTGTCTTATCCATTTTTTTTTGAGAGAACACACCTTGATGAGATAGAAAACAGTGGCCGTCCAAACGAAACTATCATTTTTTCTTATGTTATTCCTCTTCCATTAAGAAACGATATCTGAAAAAGACAAAGAACATTAAATTCTAAACAAAAACGTGGACTACAATTTACAATTTCACGACAAAATTCCGAATAATTTGGTGTGCGAAGAGCAATTGAGCTGCGACTTTAGTTTCGTTTATTTCAAGCAATGTATAGGCTCTTTCAAATTTTTGACGGCGCGTTAACCTCTGCACAGTAAGACCATTGTAAATAAAGAGACACAAAAGAAAACTCTCTATTTTTATAATTGTCGCTTTTTTGGCAATACGTCGTCAAAAAATTTGAAATAGTATAAAAATAATAAACCAAAAGCACCCCAGGACAAAACGTGTCTAAATATCAATTTAGAGGCGGAGCCAAGAAGAATACTAGAAGGATGAAATTAATAAAATCAAGACACTTTTTTTGCAGAAACGCAGGCCTTTTTGGTACCACCTGAACATTGCTTTTTTTAAAATTTTGGACATCGTTTTCTATTATTTTGTCCTTAAGTGCCAAAAGAAAATAATTACGAAAGCTATGCGCCTCTGTAATTCGCGTAAAATTTAACCCGATTACCGCTGCAGGACAATAGAAATATAAACAAGATAATTGTGTTCCGTCTTACGTCTTGTTAGAGGGGGATATTTCTGTGTCACTGTGTTTATAATAAATATTTGGAAATACGTACCCACTTTTTAAAAATTATATTTGTGGCCCTTTCATGGATCTAGTGGATTAAATTAACCACTGGGCATTTACTATCCCAAAATATCCCCCTTACTCACATCTATAGAAGAGATAATAAATGATAACACTCCTCGCCCCTGACTCACTTGTCACAACTGCTATCAATTAAAATCTTATAAAAACGAACGATTTAATTTATTGCAAATGAAACACAATTTAAAAGAATTAATAAATAATCACCCATAGTTTGGTCAAAGTAACGGGATGATTGACTGATAACACAAACAATATCATAAGCATTAACTTGGCGACAATAAATTACCGCTGACATCCAGTAGTGAAATGAAGGACATTAAGGCAATAAAAGTTTTGAATTTCCAAAAACACTCCTCGCCACATGTATCAATATCATCATCATCGCGCACGACGGCGTTGCTTTCTTCTGCCTTTTTTCATTTTCGCCTCTTTTTCATCAAATCCATTTTAAATTGTTTTTTTTTGCGCTTTTATATAATCATGATTGATTAAGTTTCACTATTCTCTTGATTGATGTCATGTTTTTATAATATTTTTTATAGACTTCTTGATAAAATTCTATCTTGCACTGATTTCATCTTCTTTACTGCTCTACTTTTGCTACAACGATATAATTTTGCGATTTTTTAATTGGAAAATGTTTTAGTTTTTATCAAAATTTATACGAATTGTCCTTTTCAGAGATCGCTGCGTAATGAAAGAAAAATAAGAAAAAATGAGGTTCTCATTGGGACGGCCACTCTTTTATATCTCATCAATGTGTGTTGTCTCAAAAAATGGATAACACACATTGAAGAGGAATAGATGGAAAAGTCCTTTGTGTGCCAGTCGAAACGAGACTATAATTTTTTTCTTATTTTTTTAACTCTTCCATTAGGCACTCTGAAATGTACAATAGTATAATAGAAAAATGATTATTGTTAATTTATTGCAATTTAATGTTAGCTTAATGTCCATAACTCCTAATGTTTAAATTTGTAAACCTATTTTAATTTTTATCGCCCAAACTGTGAGCGGTTTTAATGATCATGTATACGTCCAAATTCGCGAAGAATTAGGGGGGGTGATATTTTTTTAACAAATGGCTATAATTTGCGAAAGAATTCGGTTTTGTATTTTCCTCTGAAACGGAATTATAGGTTACTATTATATTTATTGTCCTTTTCAGAATTCGGTGCCTAATGGGAGAGGAAAAAATTAGGATGGAATGAGGTTCTCGTTTGGACGCCCATTCATTTTTACAAAATAATGTGCAGCACACATTGAAGAGAAATGGATGAAAAAGTTGTTTGTGGCCGTGTGGCCGCCTATCATTTTCTCTTCTTTTATTGATCTTCCACTAGGCAACGATCTCTCAAAAGAACAATAATAAATATTAAAAATTACCTCTATCCACCAAAAACCATTGTTATAAGCTTCGTCAGCTTCTGACACAACGTATTCAAGAATATTATGAGAGGGTCATGATAAATGATCATTAACCGATCAATTCAGCACATATTCGCATTCATGATTATGATATCCCTTCCTTAACCATCTAGCACCTTAGATTACAAACTATTCCGGTGATCAACCACTATCTTTAAATTTCAGCTAAAATTAACAAGATATTCGAAAAAAACCTCTAATAATGAAATATTATGTGATATCCAACCACGATAACAACATCAATTGCAACTAAAATTAACAAATAATTGATCTGTTAGATGCCAACATTGCAAATGATGAATATCGATCCTAAAATAATAAAATAAACATAAAATTTTACCATAATAATAATTATTATCAAGGTATTGTCCTATTCAGAGATCAGTGCCTAATGGAAGAGGAAAAATAAGAAAAAATGAGGTTCTCGTTTGGACGGCCACTCTTTTCCATCTCATCAATGTGTGTTGTCACAAAAATAGATAACACACATTGAAGAGAAATAGATGGAAAAGTCCTTTGTGGCCGTCCAAACGAGAATATCTTTTTTTGCTCTTCCATTAGGAACCGATCTCTGAAAAAAATACAATCACAACCAATTTATTAAGAGAAAATAAAGTAAAACAAAAAATGTAATGAAAAAATAAAAGAAAAGCGAAATAATAAATAGTTAGAAAATTAAATCGACTCTTTGGCCTAAAGCGAGTGAAAAACTTCAATCAAAAATAGAAGTGGAATATTTTAATATTTTTAAGAAATATGCACATTTCATTTAAAATAATATTAATGATATAAACTCATTTATGAAATAAACGTATTGTTCTTTTCAGAGATCGGTGCCTAATGGAAGAACAAAAAAGGAAGAAAAAATGATAGTTTCAGACATTTTCGTCTATTCCTCTTCAATGTGTGTTATCCATTTTTTGAGACAACACACATTGATGAGATATGGAAGATGGCCGTCTAAACGAGAACCTCATTCCATCCTATTTTTTCCTCTTCCATTAGGAACCGAACTCTGAAAAGGACAATATTTAATTAGTACCTAAATCTTCCATGTTCAATAGTTCGTTAATCCGCACGAATCCGCAAATAATGGTTTACAACAAATATATACAAAATATTAGAACGTTCTTAATATTGCCGTGGTGTAGGTTGATGAAAAATTAGGGGTAAAGGAGCATACCCTGAAAAAAGATGGTCTCGCTTGGGCTGGTGTAGATTTAATTTGCAATTTGTTTATTATTTCGCTTTTTTTCATCACAATTTTGTTTTCTCTTACTAAATTGGTTGTTAAATCAACATAATAATTATTATTATAAAAATTTTAGGTATAATTTATTATATTTAGGATCGAAATAATAAACAAATTGCAAATTAAATCTACACCAGCCCAAGCGAGACCATCTTTTTTTTCGGTATGCTTACCCCTAATTTTTCATCAACCTACACCACGACAATACTTTTGAATCAATTAGGAACTTCCTTAACCCGTATATACTCAAATTCCAAGGGTGATTTAAGATTTGAAATTTTAATGTACTATTTGGAGTGGAATGTATACTTAAAATGAAAATACAAAATTAAATAGTTTTCAATTTATAAAAGTTGTTGAAATTTGTTTAAATTTCAATAAAAATTTTCAAAACCTTGAAATTCATTTAAATTGCCGCGCATTTTCGCGATCAAAACCGCTCGTGTACTCCACACGGACAATTTCAATTGTTGATTTTTTTTTTGTTTTTTTTCAATTTTGATTTTTGTAGATAACTGATCAAGAAATATTTCAGACTTCAGTTTCAGAGCTTTTTGGCGTGTAGAATGAAAAAATTGAATGAAAATAAAAAAATCAATCTGAAATATTTCGGTAGATCATAGGCCATATACAAAAAAGTATTTATCCGTTAAATTATGATGGAAAATCGTAAACTCCGTTTGGAAGAAAATGTAAATAAGTGTATATAAGAATTAGTATTAAAGTCACAAAATTAATTACTAATTTACATCATTTACTGGAAAAGTTAACTTATCAATCATTTTCCATTGCCGTTTTATGGATAAATACTTCTGGCATACGACCTCATAATTAAAGTTGTCTAAGCTTAGGCCTAACGATTTGTGGTATTTAACAGGAAACAAACCTTTTATTATTTTAGAACAATTTTGTATAAATTCGATTTTATGTTTTTCAATTGTATTCTTATATTATTCCATTATACATGATTGGAAGTAAGACAAGAAACCATTTTAAAGTTGGTGTTTTTATATTGTCCTTTTCAGAGATCGATGCCTAATGGAAGAGCAAAAAATTAGGGGCGGAGAAAAGGTCTTGTTTAGACAGCCACACGGCCACTAAGGCCATCGAATCTCTTCCTCTTTTGTTTCTCATCAATTTTTGTTATCTATTTTTTGTTTATTATTTGATGAAAAGAAATGAAAAGTTTAATTTAAAAATGAGAATGGATGAAATAAAAATATTGATGACAAACAAAAGAGGAAGAGGTTCGATGGCGTTAGTGGCCGTGTGGCTGTCTAAACAAGACCTTTTCTCCGCCCCTAATTTTTTGCTCTTCCATTAGGCATCTACAATAAAACATTAAAAGAACAATAATAAATTTAAAAAAAGTTTTCGTGCAATTGGTGCGAAGAATTTTGCAATGCGGCGCGGTTTCCTGGCAGTAGAGCGGAGTGTAAAATCATGAGTAATTGAATTGAACCTACAATTGTTTGTTTGATAAAATTAATATTGATAATTATTTCTAATCTCTCCCATATTTTATTAGAACAATTTTGCTTATTTCTTTCAAATGCTTTTTTATTTAACTTTCACTTGTTTTTCACCAATTTGCTCCAGCTTTAATAGGTAATATTCTCGATAAAATTATATATCTAACATATCATTTTATTTTAATAGATTATTTTTGTTGATATATTTCATAATTCCTTCTCGACATGTATTTTGATGATGAATGTTACCATCAATCATGGCTAAATAAACATTTAAGCATCTTTATCTTGTTAAAATGATTTCATTAAATTGAAATCAATTGAATGTCAATAAAACAGACAAGAATTTTGTTGTATTTATCAGGAGTGTTGTGATACATTGATATATGATCCATTGTAATTGTTGGCAAAGTGATATAGATGCTCAGTCAAGTGGAAATCCTATTTAATATTATGTTCGCTTTCATTGAAATTCGTTTTTATTAGTGTTTAATTAATTGATATTGCTAGAAATGATAGATTATGGTTGATAAACTTATACGACATTCGAGGAGTTTTCAAATATTCTAGTTAAAGTCAGTAAAATAAGTGTGCGAAGAAAGATGAAAGCCCGGCAACGATTACAGCGCATCCTGTAAAAAAGTGTGGACAAATTGCAAAAGCCACGCCCTTCCTCTTTTATTTAAATTCTTTATTTTTTAAAAGCATTCTAAAATCGTTTTTGGATCCTTAAATCAAATTAAATATGATTAATCAATAATTCTACACAAAAAAGTAAATAAAATCTTAAGAAATTACGATTAAGAAAAATAAAGAATTTAAATAAAAATTGAAGGGCGTGTTTTTGCAAAAATGCGCTGTAGTGGTGGTAGTGGAGTAGGAAAATGTTACAGCTTGCTTATTTTCAAAATTTAGAATTTCTTTCTTAAAAAAATATTTGACCTATTCTATGTATAAAAGTTATTGGTGCCTCAGCCAAACTAAAAATGTGAGAGAGAGAGAGAGAGAGAGATAGAGAGACGCAAAACAAAAGTCTCTCTGTGGTCTCGCTGCGCAGTGGCTCGCGACTGCGTCGTCAAAAGTTTTGAGAAATACTATAATCCAATCCTTATTATTCTTTATTTTTTTATAGTGACTTGTGGAGATGATCAGAATGAAAGTTTTTGAATTTCGAATTCCAGAATTCAGCCCATTTTTGTTTAGCCGCTGAAAGAGTGACACACTAAACCGTGCTAATAAATAAAAAAAACTTCGTTCTTCTTTTGGTTTTACTTTTATTTTTCGCTATTTCTCATTGTTTATGTTGTCTGTTGATCACTTGTTCCATTTATTGTATTTAATAAATATATTCTTGCACTCCACTGTCACGAAACCGCGCCGCATTGCAAAAGACTTCGCACCAATTGCAAACTCAACCTTTTAATTTATTATTTTCAATATTTACAAGTCACTTATATTGACGATGAAGAAACTTCTGGTCCATTAATTGAAGTACTAAGAATTTCTTTACATTAATTCATCAGGATTTCTGCAGAATGAAACGTTAACTGATAAATAAATTAAAAGGCAGTGTTTGCAATTGGTGCGAAGTCTTTTGCAATGCGGCGCGGTTTCTTCTTGATTAAGAAATAACACATTTTTTGATCGAGCTCGTTTTTTCACGTTTTAAATTGAAAGGTTATAAAAATATTATACATTTTTACATTTGTTTCGGTATTATATTTTCCATAAACTGTGATTTCTGATTCCTTTATTATAAATTTGTCAAACTCAATGGTCAATCGTAGGTTATTGTTTATCCGATAAGACATTAAGTTGTTCGCTTACGTGATGAACAATTTGAAATTCCTATAATTTTTGTTTGTTCACACTTTGTAAACAATCGGATTAATTTATTTCAGCGTCTCTCTTAATTTTCACTTAAATTATAACAATTCATATCTAGCTGGCTAAAAATCTTTAAATTCTACATTTTCTTTAAGTTAAATTAAAGTTCAACTGGCGTGGAATTTCTACAATTAAAAAAAAAAAACAAATTCTACGTATTAATTTCTCATGTTATAGACTTGTATCTTTCACAGCCACTAAGAAATAAACAAACCAAACAAATCTCGACAAGTAAACATGTGATAATGATTCATTATTCTTATTATTGTTATGTATCCAACCATTTTTATCAATTTAAACAAGAACTTGTTCATATTTCTTATCCTTACTAAATGCTATTTCCTTAATACTTTGTGCAAACTTCACTAATTGTGTGATTTTCAGAACGAAAAAGTGAACAACTGCGAACAACGATTTGATTGTTATTTTACAGTAATCATCTTAATATATCGTTAGTTTCGCGATTATTGATTTTGTTAATTGTTATATCAATAATCAAAACTAAACGAGAATAGATAGAATAATCAAGAAATCATTATTATTTTATCTCAATTGAGCATTACGATATGGCTTTATTTCGACGACTCTTTCACAACTCAGGTATGTTTTCAATTTTCACTTTCATTGGATTAATGATGTGGAATTAACTTGCTAAATTAATAAAAATTATTTTATTTTTGCTATTTGAGCAATCTGTTTAAAATTCTCTTAACAGATCGAAGAAAATCTTTGTGGAAATTAGTAATTGTACTGTGGGGGATAATGGGGTAATCATCGAAAATATGCAGATAAATGCAAGATCATATTTATCCTTTAAAAGATGATGGTACGTCATTGATAAATTATATCTTTCAGTAAATGTTTAAATTAAATTATCAATTTTTGCACACACCTATAAAACTTAATTTCCCTTAAATTTTTTGGAACCTGGTTCTTCACACCTGCGATAAATCGCATTAACACATTGGAATTAGGTAAATAACATTGTACTTTTGATAGAAAGCATATATAGTCCGCATTTAATACCGTTTTTAAAGCTTTTTTCACACAGTCAACAAAATTACCACCGCGCTGTTTGCGAATCCGAATTTCGGCCTCATTCCGTTTATCTCTACTCCACATCATACACAAAATTTGATTGTAAATTCACGTTAAATGAATTCGTAATAACAAAAGCTTAGAAAATGCATCCTACCACATTCATCCATCCATTCATCTAAAGCAAATTCATCCATCTAAACCTACCACGTCGTAAAAACTTAAAATGCAAAAGTAATTATAAGGGAGGCATGTAATATTGATGTAAAAAATTAGTTATTAATAAAATTTGTACAAAAATTTCCATATAGTCATTATCATTTGACGTGCCAATGATTTTCCAAATGATTTGTATGATATTGAAACGGTTATTTTGCTGGCAATGCAAGAATTATTTAATTCGAGATCTATCAAAAGCGTAATTCAATTTTAAATCCAGATATTAACATTGCAAACGGAAATCTATGTCAAATTCAATTTAAAGCACGGAACTTTTCGAACACATGCATTGCTGTTCTATTTTATTTATTAAGAATTGTATAAAAAACGAACAGACAGAAATATGATCTTATGTTAAATGAACAGAAAAGGACTGTTGTATACTATAACCCACTGTGTTGTACTTTATACAGTGGGAAAGCACCTATGATTATAACGTTTATTTAAATAAATTTCCGTAAGTCACAAAAGTTTAAAACTATACGAATCTTTCATTATCAACAATAGTGATCGTCATTTGTCAATTACACGCTTACTGAAGTCAAAATCAGTTAACCTGCCATTTTAAAAACTCGTAAAATTGAATTGAAAATAATTACGAAGTTTTCACGCACAAACAGAAAATGCCAACCTACAATATAAGCTTCAATCGTGATTATTTTTAGACCACCTTTGATGAATTATACCGGAGTTATTTCTGTTATGCTAATAGTTTCCGTGATATCCATTAGGACTGGCATAAAAAACACGGTTTATTCATGTGGATTACTGTAATATAATTTAAAAAATGTATATAAATCAAACAGTTCAAGGATTATCAAAGAACTTATTCCCCAAATTTAAATTAATTGAACAGCGTTCGATAAGTTATTTAAAAATAATTTTTCTCGTTTACCAGAATCAGTGTTTTCTTTTAATTAACATGTTTCTTGATCATCTTTAATGAATAAGTAGTTTCTTCTACAAGAAGTTTCTGCAAAAATTCACCGATTATTTTTAAATTTTAAATCTTTTCTAGGTTGGAATTTGTTTATCTGTTTGACATTCGAGATCACACCAAATGAATTCGTAAGAAAAGGAGTTCAGAAAAGTATCTTAAACCTATTTTGAAGTGAAATGGATATATTATAATATAGCCTATTTCAAAATAGTTGACGACGCAATCACGCTGCAAATGCGGCATACTAACTCAAATTCATTTTCAAAACGATTATTTTATTCCATATAAGCAATAAAAACTAAAAAATGTCACAGAAATAAAATAAAATTGAACGTTTATTAATTAAAAATTATTAAAATAATCAATTTGAAAATTCATTTTAATTAGTATGCCGCATTTGCAGCGTGATTGCGTCGTCAACTATTTTGACATACGCTATAAGTTTTTAATATTGACGTAAGAAATCAGTGTCAAATTTACACGTGGAATTTAGAAAAATGTGTTTAAATGTTGAAAAATCGGCATTTTCACTATTTATAATATCGAAAATTGCTTAACTTTTCGAACATTTGTATTTTTTCGACAAAAATTGATGCATTTTTTAAACATTTTTTTGTAAAAATGAATAAAGCACTTATTAAAAAATTGAAATTCTTTCCTCGTGAAAAATTAACCGCACTGTGCTAATTTCCACGTTGACTAAGGGTATTTTAGGTCAAACAATCTACATAATATCATTTTCAGTGGATTTTGATTACAAAAGTCTCCAAAAACTAGTAGATCTGTAAATTTAGGACTCTATCTTGGAAATCTGTAAAGGTTTCTGGTAATTATAATATCACTCTTTAAATCCAAGTGAAAATAAGGCAATTTTTATGTCAAAATTCAAAACTTCCTCAAATATTTTTGAAATCGTTATTTTCTTTTGAAGCTTGATGCACTTTATAATTTTTTTTTGCTAAAGAGGCTAACCAAATGGGTTCAATGCTAAATTTCCTGAAGACAGCTGGTAAAAACCGTCCTCATTTAAAAATTAGTTCTCACAGTTCGGGTTTGTATGATATTTATAACTTTCACAGAGCTCAATTTCCGATGAATTCTGACTAGTTTGTTGACTAATTGAATTTTGAACTTGCAAATTGACACAAAAATGTTGTTGGAGCAATAAAATGAAATGTTGATAACGAGCAGAAAGTATAACACAAAAATTGCCAATTCGACAATTTATCAATGCCATTGAGCCGATTCTTCAAGGACCATTGAATCACTCTTTCTCTCTCTCTCTTTCATCTTCGCATATTTTAATAATAACAATAAAAAATAAATATATAGCAACATGCAAAAAATTAATTTGACAATTGTCTGTGCCGACCACAATCGTAGTATATTATAATTGTGTGGGGTCTCCTTTGACGTACACGCTGCCTCGTGTCGAAACCTCAGATGGGAGAGGCAACCAAGTGCTGGTTGGTCTCTTGTGTGTGTGTGTTTGCTGATTTGTCTCGCTGATCGCCTTCATCATCATCATAACTGCCGGTGGTGGAATTTGTGTTGCCGTTTTGTGCACCCATATATGGTTGATATTTAGCTGGCTATTATTCAGTTGTGAATTTGAACGAAACTTTAATTTATTGAAACGATTGTTGGAACGAACGAGCAGCATATTTAGCTAGAATGTCGACGTCCCCGCCAGCTCGACCATGTTGCGTTTGCTTTCGGCTCAGACAAAGTTAGTTGTGACTATTTTTTGATCATTATGTGCTTTTTCATTTTTGAAATTTTCAATCCTATTTCTTCATTCGGAAATTGTAAACATGAGAGCTCAGTTATGGTACATTATTTTAAGTTTTTAGATGTTTTAGGACAAACTCACGACTATTATTTTTGTTTTATTTTCATTTGGAATGGAATTGAAATCATATCTTTGTTCTTTATTCTTAATTTTCAACAATTTCCACTACTTTCTTATCCTTTCTAGGATTAAAACCTTGCTCTTTATAGTTTTTTTTTTAAAGAAAATAATTTACTCGCTAATCGACAGTGAAGATTTTAATCATGTCGTCGTTACAACTGAAATTTCTCGCATATTTATTAAAATTTGTCTTGAAACATCTTAAATTCTAAAAATTTTGTTCTCGTACATACGAACCCTATTGGCATGGATATGGATTTTATTATTTTACTTTTTACCTGCGATTTTGTTGTCTAAAACATGTCTAAAACAATATTTGGTTTATTTGATAAACAATCAGTAACTTTTATTCATTTGTTTATTTATTTATTCCAAGTTATATTCCGGGTCATTTTCGATGCCATCAATTGATATAACAAATGAGATTAGCAGACATTATGTATTCCACAAAAAAAACTAAACAAGACTGTGTTTAAGGGAAAATCGTAATAATATATTTTTATATCTCTAATATTTGGTGCAATACGTATTGATTTTTGGTTTCAAATTTGTTTATGCAAAATCAATGGAATAATGTGTATTGTATTTATTATGTGTTGTATGTTTCTGAACGGACGATCATAGTATCCAATAATAACGAAAGGAATAATAATAATACTTGTATTCATTGAATATAAAAGGTCACTACACTTCATTATGAATGCAATGCATTCAAATTATCGAACAACCAGCGCCCACGGTTTTCTTGCAATTTTAACAGCAAAGTTTGGATAACAAACGCACTTCCGGAAACATTGTATGATATGATTTTTTGATAGTCGATGTCACGCCAAATGAAAATTACGATTTCTCAAATGATTAAGAACATGTTTTGTTAATTTTCAAGTAAATTAAGCATGCTTCTCTTAAAATATCTCTGTCGCTTTAAATTCTTAAGAAATATTAGATATAAGTGACGTTTCTGAGGTTCTGTTTTTACGAATTCATTCGGTGTCCGAGGCAATAACAAATTTTTAACAAACGGAACATAGACCTTCGCAAGTTGGAGATGAAGTAAATAATGAGAAGCAGAGAAGAAGAAGAAGAAACTGCACCATACTTCTTTGGAATTATGCCAGACGGCTGGTCTCATGCGGATAGTCATGTATTTCAAGAATCTGATATTATTAACAAAAATCAATCTGAGCACATTAAAACATCTTCCAGCTAAAGAGCTCCATTTGCATGACCAAGAACGATATTAATAGAAGTTTCCTGTAGAAAATCTAAAATATTGAGTTATATCTCTAAAAACCCGCAATTGTCTTTCACGCCATCCGAAAAAAGTAAACTTTCCGAAGGTGTACCATATCTTATTAATTTCTGCGCGGACTTTTTAGAAATTTGTTAATTGTATGTTGCTTATATTAAGTTAAGTAATTCATAAGACATAAAGTTCTATGCCTACAAAGAAAATCTACATTATTAAAATGCATATTATAATTTAAATCACTTGCACTCCACTGCCAAGAAACCGCGCCGCATTGCAAAAGACTTCGCACCAATTGCAAACACTGCCTTTTAATTTATTATTTTTATTGTCAATATTTTATTTATCACTTAACGTTTCATTCTGCAGAAATCCTGATGAATTAATGAAAAGAAATTCTTAGTACTTTAATTAATGGACCAGAAGAGTCTTCATCGTTGAAAATATTGAAAATAGAAATAATAAATTAAAAGGTTTAAAGGTTTAAAAATTTTTAAATGTGTTCCTGAACGTTGCAAATTTTTTAAAAGTATTTTTCGATTATTTAAATAAGACGAGTAAGTTCTCACGTACAAGATTTTAAAGCAATTTTTGATTTCTACCATTTTGACCGTATCTTCTTCTTTTACAAGTAATTAAGTCATGGAATTAAACATTTAATATGAAGTATATATCAGATACTATCTAGTCATCAAAAATATCAGCGCTGTAATTCCTATGAGCGGCTTAAATGCTCGACTGAACGTTTTGCCATTGGCCAGTTGGCATGCTTATGCGCAGGCGTATTCCGCCTGCGCTATACTTGGGTTGAGGCTGAAACGACGAATTTTAGAGTTGAGAGCCGAAATTTGGTTTATGGGGTAACCAAACACGAGGGTTATATTTAAATCACGTATATAATTTTTCTGTAATCAATAATTTTAATACGAAAAATCTCTAAAACTTAAATCTTGCAGAAATATTAAGTTAGAGAACATCTACGGGACTTGGGTTTTTTTCGATTTGTTTTGACGTTGATATATTTTTGATATTCCCAAATAAATCTGGAGCATTTCACATATTGTCCATGATTTTGCTTGATTTAGAACATTCCAAACCGATCGGACTAACAATACCATTAATCTTTTGTTAAATAGAGTTTGCAAATTCGAAAGCCAAACAAATTACAATTTCTTGAGTTTGTTTGCTTTATCGTTGAGAATTAAAATACTGGTTACGAACCGAGTTGGGGTTTATATTCGGTAAATTGGATATTCTGAAGAAGTAAAACCACTGTTCCATTTAAGGCGTTAATAATTAATTTGCCCATTGAATTTGTCCCATGGTTAAGTTTTAAAAAGTTATATATATATATATATATATATATATAGGCAAAAACATTTCCCACAAATCGACACAACATATCTAATTATGGAGAGAGTGTGTGTCAATAATGAGAAACAAAGAAGCAGAAGATCGATTTCTAACATTCTGTTTTTCAACCAAAAAATGTTTTTTGAAAACCTCTACAGGTCTACGTAACGATTAGTTAATTTAAAAAATATATTTCTACCTAATTGTATAAATGAAATATCAAGAAAACTGTAATATTATTTTGTAATTCGCATCGTAAAAATGGAACGTTCTCAAACAAAGAATAATTAAATAATATTTACCGCAAAGATTTTAGAGTCGCGTCTTAATCGAATCTCCCATCTATGACTATATCAATTTACTCATTTTTTAAATGAAAAAATATCTTCCAAATGTGAAAATATTGATAATATTTGTTTCAGACGAGGATGAAAAAGCACAAAAGAACACATTTACAAGATGGATCAATTTCCACCTAGAAGAGCACAGTTCCTCCGGTAGAATCGAGGACTTGTTTGAGGATATCCGAGATGGCGTATTATTATGTCACTTAATTGAAGTTTTAACCGGTGAAGCTTTGGTAAGTGATTTATTATTTAAATGTTTATGGTATATTAGGCTGGTATTTAATGTAAATACTCATAATTGACAAACATTAAAGGGCATAGGGGGTTACTAATGTCAAATGATAAAAGATAATGATATTGATTGAATGGGAGGTAGCCGGATAATATTTGCTCGCAAAAGGGGCACCGAAGGATGATGGTTCCATTGTTTGTTTTGATATAAATGTTTTTTTTTTTACATTGATGGACATTGAGTGACATTGATGATGTTTTGTAATGACAATTGCAAATCTTTTAATGCAATGGAAATCGGAAATTATTGATAAGAGATAGGAGTGATTAATTAAAGGGGACCATAAAGTTGCTCTTGTTGGATCTAACTGGAAAATAAAAAATCTAAGGCTACCAGGTAGATTTGATAAATTCTATCGCACAATAAAACCGTAAAATGACTGACGTTCACTTAATCCTTCTAGTTTAGGAATAAATGACAAGGAAAATAGTTATTTTGGAAATTTATTGCTATTCAAATAGGAAGAATAAAAATGTTTTTTAGGAGTGGAAACATTTTCCAATTTTCCTTGATTTATTATTGTACGTTTCAGAGATCAGAGTTGAATGGAACAAAAAATTAGAGTGAAGTTTCTCGTTTGGACGGCCACTCTTTTGTCTCTCATCAATGTGTGTTGTCTCAAAAAAAAGGCAGCCCACATTGAAGAGGCATAAACGAAAAAGTCTCTGAAATATGCAATAGATATAAGAGAAAACTTGTTGAAGTTTCCTCTAATGAATGAATTAGAGGAGCATAACTATATGCCTTATTTCGCCAATAGGACGTGAAATTTTGACGAAATATAAAAAAAAATAATGAAATAAACCGAAATTATTTAAATAAATTGGAAATTCGGTTCAAGTTCTTATTGAGACCAATTGAAATTAATTCAAAAAATGTTGAAAATGAATTTTAAATTCCTTAAATTTTGATAATCCAATTAAATAATCAAACTTCTATAAATTTCGATGCTCATATTTTTAGTCTGTAGAAGATCGTATGTATTGTTGCATAAGAAACGAAAGAAACATTGTATTTTACGACAATAATTTTTTTTTTCGAAATTCAAGTTTCAGACAGCTGTCACAATATCATGCTATTTTGTGACAGCTAACTGCAATTAGTGTATTTGTTTTTGGACATATAAACGAATGTATAACTTGTAGATTCCGAATGATTTTCCAAAATAATTTTCAATTATTTCAATCCATATCGATCTAAAATTTGTTTGTTATATATAACTGTTATGACAAATGTATTATTTCAGGCAGTCCATAAGGGTCGCGTCTCGAAACGGGTTCACCATCTCGCGAATCTTTCAACAGCTCTCGAAGTTCTACGTCGTAGAGGCCTTGAGCTCATTAACAACAATGCTGCCGACATTGCCGATGGCAATCCACGCATTGTTCTCGGTCTTATCTGGCAGATCATTCTTCATTTCCAGGTATGGACGATTTTCATCAAAATTTACTTCAATTGGCACCTGAAGGTCGTTTTAAAAGTTTATTTATGACCGAATTACAATAATAATTAATGTTCTCCCCTTTTATTATTCATTTCAGAGATCGATGCCTAATGGAAGAGGAAAATTTTAGGGGCGGGGCAAAGGTCTTGTTTAGGCATCCACACGGCCATTAAGGCCATCACGTCTCTTCGTCTTTTGTTTGTCATCAATATTTTTATTTCATCCATTTTCATTTTTAAATTAAACGTTTCATTTCTTGTCATCAAAAAATAGATAACAGAAATTGATGAGAAACAAATGATGAAGAGACGTGATGACCTTAATGGCCGTGTAGATGCCTAAACAAGACCTTTGCCCCGCCCCTAAAATTTTCCTCTTCCATTAGGCATCGATCTCTGAAATGAATAATATATGGTTAGGAGATTGCTAGAAGATACAAAAAAGCAAAGAATGATTGATTGTAGTAATGTTTAGATCCATCGTAAGATGGCTTCGGTAAATTACCTTTCACTGGCGGAGACATTTGAAATTGAATAGGGACGGGAATATATTTTTTCTGGGAGATATTATGTTGCTCCTAACATGAGGGCTTGGTAACATAAATATATTCTTCATTGGATTTATACGGGAAGTATATCGAAGGCGGATAAAACATTCGCGTTGTTGGGATCAAATATAAAAAATCGAATAAAAACAGAGTAAATATGAGTATAAATTTCAGATTGAGACTAATTTAATCCTTCTCCGCGAGTGGGGTTGGGCATCGACTATTGATGAGGCCTCAACCTCTTCCTCGCGCGATGGCGGAAGATCAACACCACCACCGTCGTCACCATCGTCGAAACGTGGAAGCACCAGCAGTGGTAAATCCGGTGTCTCTGGGGAAAAGACGCCGTCCTCGCCGCTGCGCTTCAGACGAATCAAATCGCTTCTATCGCCATCTAAGAATCGGTCAAAACTATCGATGATGCCGGTGAAACAATCAGTTGAGCACGTCTTCTTGAGATGGATAAACGCCGAACTTAAACAGTTAGGGAAAAATTTGAGCACATAATTCCAACGGCAATTTTCCAGCTTGATCGGAGAGCAACGTGTTGAGAACATGGATAAGCAATGGCGAGATGGAGTATTATTCTGCGCTCTCGTTGCTCGTTGGCGGCCGGATGTTATTAACCTAAAAGACGTGACGAATGCGAATCCACGGGATAATTTGGAATTGGCATTCAGCACAGCGCATCAGTTGCTTGGAATTAAACGATTACTTGCGGTATGTGAAAAATGAAAAAGGTATACATAATCGTGTATTCTTGTGTAGGTGGAGGATATGATGATAGACAAACCGGATAAGCGATCTGTTATAACTTACGTTTCACAGTTCGTTCGGATGTTCGGCGAAAGATCGCCGATGCATGGAAGAGAACAACATGCTGAGTTTTTAGAATGGCTGGAATCTACTTATCAAAGATGTACTCAAGACGACATTGATGATAAGGTAGAAGCTCTTCCATTGCTATATTGAAAGATATATTATAAAATAATTTTGAAGGAAATTAAAATTGAAATATGAATTGATTTCCTTACGGTAACTGCAATTTTTCGACAAATGATCTTACTTATTAAAATTTTGAGAAATCCTGCCGATATGAGATTGAACAGCAATTAATAATTTTTTACTGTGTTAATATAGGAAAGTAAACCCTATATTAACTATATCCCTAGAATTGAAATATCACCCCAAAACATTTAGATAGAAAGTTTTCGTAGGCAACAAAGGAAAGAGCACAGCACTATGCTTTAGATTTATTGTCCTTGTGCCGATGTTTATTGTCCTTGTGCGATATATGTTAATAATTTTTTTCCACGGATTTCCATTTTTTTAAATTCAGGAATGTGCCCGAATTCGAAGCGAGTTTATTGAACACCGACCATTATTTAACACAATAATTGTGACAAAAGTTAATTACGAAGTGGAGGAATTGATCGAAATCGAAAAGAAATGGGATATAATACGTGAATCGCTCGAAAAGCTAAGTCGCCGCAATGAACGTCTGTTGCCCGAACCGTTTGCTTCATTTTCAACATGGCTCGCTGGAGCTGAGCATATTCTATCGCGTCCGCTCGATTTGAATCCAAATGATGCTCATTCTTCAATGGTATTATTACAAAAGTTGATCAGCGAGCATACAGTGAGATTATCATACAATAGCCGGTATTTAGTGTATATTTTACAGACGTATTTGAAAGAATTTGAAACGAAGAGAGAAGAATTTGAGGAATCTGCGCAATTTGGAGGACTTGGCCGCCGTCCGGCTCCACCAGAATTTACAGAACCGTTGCGTATTCGATTTGAGCAAATTGCTGATGATAACGAACCACGTTTGGCTACACTCCGAATCCTATTATCGCATTATGCACTTTTGTCTTATCTTGAACAAATTGAGTCCAAGATTGAATTGTGGAAGTATGAATGAATAATCCTTATTGAGAATATTTTATTTTGTTTAGATCAACCGATAGTGTTGTTCTCCTATTGCGTTGGATAAAGGAGTACACACAATTGAACGCAGAAAACCCGCAAGCAAAATGTGCCAAGTATATTAGTCGTTTGCAAATAACCATTCAAACGGAAACAGGTAAATAAAAGGAAACATATCTGTAACAAAATTATTTTAAGCCAGTAAAATCGACAAAGAATTGTTGATGAAAAATGCTGAAGAAAGAAAGAATTCAACGCTTCAGAAGTTTGATGAATTGTGGGCTGAAATGAATGCTCTTAAAGCTGAATGGGTCGAATGGGAGAGTAATATGAGCAAATTGGAACTGATCGCTGATGAACATAGGGATAATGGTACACTACCCACTGAAGGTACTAATATTTAATAAAACGAGTCAATAGTACGAAAATTTTTAGACGATGAGAAAAAATTGACGTTGGTTCAAGCTGGAGCTGATCAACTTGCCACGAAGCTTGGTCCGGCGGCGAGATTGTCAAATAATCATCGTTTAGATATACTGATAAATGAATTCAAATCAATTCGCAAGGTTTAGTCTATTCTTAATCAATATATTTCTATTAAAATTTTAGACAAAGGTTGGCGGAAGATTAGTTGTTGAATTGGAGCCAAGCACATCAGCTATTAAGATAACAAACAGCCATCAAGCCTCAGATGAGTTGCTAAAAGTTGAAGTCGGAATATAGTTAATATAATGTTCAATATAAATATTTAAGATGAAACTACGAGGTCAACGTCATAATGACGAAACGGAACCTTCGGATATTGAGAAACTCGAACAAGATATTAAGGCGCTACGGAATTTACACGATCGATTAGTTGAATTAGAGCTTCTCAATGATAGATATAACCAACAGTCTCGATTGACGGTAAGACTCTCTCTATTCGTTGAAATCGTTGTGCTACGATTAAAAAATAAAAATACCGAAAATGTTACAATTATTTTATTGAAAATTATTTTTCAAAATTTAAATGATAAAATATTTCAGGAATAAGCTTATTATTCGAATAAGTAAATGCCAGCTTTATTAATTATTCAGTTTATTAATTAACATTTTACCATCTTAATACTTTAGAACAAAATGTAATATAAAAATTATAAAACTTAAAATTATTATTTGGAATTGTTCCGAGGGAAGAAAATTTAAGCGATTTGCGAAATAGAAACAATTAAATATAGTCGTCGCCAAATGCGATTACCGCCGCAAAGTGTGGCGCACTTTTTAAATATTATTTTTTCATTTAATTTTCATGTTAATTTTCTTGTTTAGGCTCGTTCTATACTGTTTCTGCTTAAATAAATTGAAGAATATGTTTTAGATGTTGCTTCAATCGTGGCATAAATGTGGAAAATATTAAAAATCATAAAAATTAAATGAAAAAATAATATTTAAAAAAGTGCGCCACACTTTGCGGCGGTAATCGCATTTGGCGACGACTATAAAATAAAAAGTGGTTTTCTTTAAATTAAATCATTTAAATTTAGAAAGTAAAGAATGTGATAAATACAATTAAAATTTAATTGATTTATTCACATTAAATTTCTCCGTTATTCACAAATGCGAAAACAATTACATTGTTTTTTAGTCAGAAAGTCGACCTTCAATTACACACGTTAACTTGACCGTACATGAATTATTTATCAATTGTGTTATCAATAATGACGAAACAAAAATTATAACATTCAACTGTTTGAATTTTTGAATAAATAATCACACACATAAAGTTTAATAAAAAGAATAGAAAAGTTATATGATTCTATTTTTTTATTGACGATATGAATAAATAAAATTATTATTTTAAAGGAATAACATAAAAAGATAAGAAGGTGAATCTTCTTTTCCACGGTTTGATGTTCCCCACGTAAAACAAAAATTATTATTTTATCAATCAAGTAGTTTGATGGTATATTGATAAACTCATCTGTCAATAAATACTCTCCCACCATAAATAGAAATGATGGATTGCCATGGATTATGTTGCGTCATTATCGCTATTGTTGTTAGTGTTCTTGTAAAAAAAAACTGATGGCAAGATAAATGATATGAACTTTACAAATATTTTTCAAGCACCAAAACTTTGGAAAAAATATTGAATTACATGGAACAGTTGTTATATCCAACTTTTTTATTAGCATGTTATTTATTTTGCCTATAATATCAACTACTCAAACTGAACGTTAGATCATCATTTAATTATTAAAGACCGTAATCATTGTAAAAGTGCATCTATTCATTGAAAAAAAACGACAATCAATCATGTTTATGTAAAGGAAATTTGATGGACAATATTAGATTTGACAGAATAATAAATGATAATTTAAATTGTAAATTAAATACAATATACACAAATCGTTTTGTTAAAATAAAAATATGGTAATAATCATGTATGAAGATAAGGATGTCTTTCGTCCTCCACTCGCAAATGTCGGTTTTAAGGAAATTCCATTTTTTATGTTGACTTACGAGAATATTATTAGGAAAATGTTTAATATTTTAAGTGAAAAAATTTGATATTAAAACTACTAATTTAATGGATAATAGATTTATTTTACCATCACAGGTGGCGTGTTTTCGTAATTCTTCAATTTAGATGTAACACAGATTATTCACCTAAAAATCATTAAATCTGAAAAAGGACTGAATTGACGTGTATGGACTAATATATCCAAAATAAAAATATTTTAAGAAACTTATAGATGTTTTCGAGAATATAGCAAATTCTGAAATTACGAAAATGATTTTATTATTCTGTTAACTTTGAACATTGCAGACCGATACTGTTGATCGCGAATTAATCCGTCATGATATGGGTAAAATCATTAATGAACTGCAGAACGGTTGCTCGTCGAATAAACTGGATCTCACTCAATACGCGTTTGTATTTGACGAGTATAATCAGGTTTTTGTAACAAATTAACGAAAATTTTAAAATTATAACTTAGAAATTGCCGGTGAAAATTACTGAGAATGTGTTAAGTGAAGATTATGTAAGAACAATAATCGATAGAAAAGTTAAAATATTGGAACGTCGTGAAATAAACGACGATGAGATTCGAGAGTCAATTCGCGATATGGAAGAATGCGACCGCATAATTGAAGGGTGGAATAGTGGACGCATTGAGGAAATACGTGCTGAATGGAACTGCAAACTTAGTGAATTTGAAGCATGGCATGAATTAATGCGCCAAGTGGAACTTTTAACTTCTAGTGCTGTAGCACGTCTCGATTTTACTGTGTTTGTTACGTTGGTGACTATTCGATTAAAATCGGAGGAAATTCGACGATCTGAAGTTGGAGCGGTTTTAAGAGCATCAGTGGATGAAGCTTGGAGAAATTGCGAACAGGCGAATATCAACCATTTGAGTGCATTAGAAATGAGCAACGAAGTTGATGTCATGCCTGCCATCGAAGTATTAGAGGTTAGTGATTTTCATTTTAAAATAATACCTTTTTAATCATTATTAATCCAATTATAACGCAATCTTCCTCTCACTTAGTTCAACCTTATGATTTCTTGCAATTTATAAACTAAACATATTTTTTGTAAATCTTTGCCACTCTTTCCATCTCATTTGACAGACAATTGTAGAGATCCGCAAAATCATTGCTATCTTTTATTTATCTCAAATCAACAAATGTGGGGGAATGACTTGCGGTCTTTGACGTCCTCCGCTTCAGTTCAGTCGTGTTCAAAGAGATAGAGAAGAGAAATAGGTACTTTTGTTTCCCCTCCTACCAACAATGTTGTCAACCTCAGAATCTAATACACAACAGTTTTATAATACCTGAAAACTGGCTGCCAAATAATCATATTGAATTTAAAAGGAGGCACTTTTTCGAAGTTTGCTTGATTTATTTGTGTTGAACTTTTTAAGTTTTGTTTGTTCTAGTTGCAAACTATAAGTTTGATACATATGGAATTAGTATATTTTTAAATGTGTTGTGGTTTATTATACAATGCTCTGTTCCTAATAACAACAATATTAAAGAAATTGATTTTTTTTCGAATAATGGAATCGAAAGATGTTCCTTCAGTACACCAGCTTGCACACATTTCCCAAGGCAGCCAGTTTTCCATTATTATTTATCGTTTTTCTCTCATTTTCAATAATAACCGTTGTATAGTTTTTGTTTTATGTTAGAGTTACCGTGTTATCGATCGTAGCACAGATTGCCTGCATATTGCAAGTACAAGAAATTACAATTAACGATTTAACTGTGAGCAAACATTCAACACATTTTTTTAATTTTTAAATGAAACGAACACCATAAAACTCATTTATAAATGTCATCATTACTTCATTCAAAAGATAGCAAAAGGAACTGATTTCGTTGATTATTTTGAATTCTCAATTGCTGAACTAAATTATTTAGAGAATTTGAATTCTATTTTTTATTTTTGGGTTGTATTTGAAATAAACGACAACAACAAAAATAACAACCTATTTTATTTATTTAATGTTTTGTTATTGCCAACAGTTATTTTCTTCTTTTCATAAATATCGTCTCATCTGTCACATTTCAACGAAATTCGAGATTAAAAGCTGATTTTAAACTATCGAAAAAAGAGTGACTCGTTCCGTCGGGACCCATCTTTACTTTTTTTTTTGCTATATCATTATTTTGAATTGAATGAACATGTGTAATTATTTAATAATGATAAAAATAAGGTTGCTTTCGGATAGAATATATTGCAACACTGTTTAATTACAAAAACGGTAAAATAAACATTTAAATCGGTAAACCTTTGTTTTACAGAATACCTAAACCATATCAAACAAATATTGAATCAATTTATAATGTAAAGGAATAGTAACGATGGGAACATGACGGAGTGCAGAAAAGTTTCTTTTTAAATTTCGTTTCTTCATTCCATCTTATACCAATCAGCCAAATAACCGAATGATGGAATGAATGATTGTTTATAACAATGGCAATCACCTCTCTATTTTAACTGTCTTATCATTATTTCTTGTTTTATTTGTTAAACAAACTCTTATGTGCAATTAGCAGTATATTTATACATTTGATCACCCACGTTTTCCTATTTGTTGTTTTACATGATTAAACAAATATGTTCGATCACATTTTAATTTAATTGAAAACCTCTTAAATTACTCTAATTGAAGAATAGGAAGGAACAGATTGACTTTAAATTACAAGTGAAGTTTGAAGATATCTCACAGATATTAATATTGTAAAACGATATTATTGACTTCAGGTTTGATTTATTAATTGGATAATAATATTAATACTTTATTTGTGCTTGATAACAGTTATTTAGGAATAAATTTTAGTGGAATTCAATAAATATAAAACTTACCGTAATCGTTCCTCTAAAACATTCAATATATCTAAACAACAATATGTTTGCAACAATTTTTCTATCTGTGAACATATTGTGATAAGCTTTAAACTAAAATATTTTTGTTGTATTCTTTATGTGCTAGAGCATTATTTTCTTAAAAAGATTCCTTTAAATTAAATTCCTTCATTTCCCCATATTATCTTGTCATATTTGCTTAATATATATATCCTTTGCGTAAATCATCCTTTTACTAACAATATTACCCATCTAAACTATGCCATAATCAGATAATTTTCAAATACGTGTTAATTCATTATTTCAGGAGGTTGGCTCTGAGTTGGTGCAAAAACTACCAGAAGCAGTCAGCGAACGATACAAAGAAACCTTAAGAATTCTATACCAAAAAATGGATTTGTTCCGCCGTTTACAGGAATTCTGTGACGCTGTGAAATATTTGCGCACACAAAATAATAACTGGAACTCGATTACGATTGCACAGGTTAGTTTATTAATGTTATTAAATATCGGAATAATGGAAAGGAACTTTGCAAAATTTTATAACAATGTTTTGTTGTTGTTTTGATGTCAAAGATGCAAAAACATAGTGATGATTTTGAACAAATTTATAGCTGAAGGTCATAGAAAGTAAACTAAAGTTCTTCAAATCAATTTCTTGCATTGCAATTGCAATTGATTTGAAAAAATGACGAATTTATGCAAAACGGGATTTAGATTGACCAAGTACAGTCTGAGATCGACTCATTAATAGTGCGTCTCGACGAGGAATGGACAAAAGATGCATTGGAACTCCGAAAAGAGCTGGCTTCGATCCAAGGAAGTTTCTTCCAACTTGAATTTGACCGGCTCAATGAAAAGTAATTGTAAACTTATTTGTTATTATCTTGAGAATTATCAGATTGAACATTCTTATTCATGATATGGATAAAATGCGCAAGATGATGGAACACCGAAGAAATTATTTGACTGCTGCAAATGAAATAATGACCGATTCGAAGACGGATGTCTTACAAAGAGCCACCTCTAGCGACCGTCACGATGACATTCTTAGAACAGTATATTTGCATTTCGTATGTTATATTCTGATTTTATTATATTATAGACCAATGAAGTATGTAGAAACTTGGAACAAAAAGGAAAAGAGCTACGAAGACTTGGCGATTTGGCAGAAATGTCCATTTCTGACCTTGTCGTTGTTGCTCTGATTCGGTCATTCAGGCGCCAACAACTCGGAAATGTATTTATTTTATTTTTTAGAAATGTTTAAGTTTAAATTTTATTAGGATGGAGAACCAAATATTGAAGAACTGAGACGTGCTTTACGTGAAATCATTGATCGTCCGATTATCAATCAGACCACTGATTCGTCACAGCAACTACTCAACGATAT
Source organism: Caenorhabditis plicata (assembly GCA_963931815.1). NCBI lineage: Eukaryota > Metazoa > Nematoda > Chromadorea > Rhabditida > Rhabditidae > Caenorhabditis > Caenorhabditis plicata. The sequence goes on along the minus strand of OZ007492.1, from coordinate 19,413,624 downwards.
CCTCCGCATGAAGGAAGAAAAAGAACACGATGAGAAGACAATTGATGAGATTAATATCGTACTGAACGATGTTGATCGTGCTACATTCGAGCCATTACTTGAAGAATTCTCGAAAAAGTCGATACGTCAAAATGATGCTTTTAAGAATGCCGTTCTTGCATATCTTGATAGTTTAAGCCAACAATTCGATAAACTTGAAGACGAAATTGGACAATTGATACAACAAAGCAAGTGCGACGACTTACGAGTTACCAATGACTCGTTATGGGCGAAATGGAAGAGTGACGTGACTGATATGGAAACTATAGTTGGGCCAGCGGTTCGACAAAATATGGCTGCCGAATTTGATGATCTTGACCGTAAACGCCGCTCGCTGGATGACAAAATTAACAAATATATCAACCACTCTGAGAAGGTTAAGAATAAGCTGGCCCAATTCAATGACTGGCTCAGAGCAATTGAACTCGATGTTGAACAAGCCGAAAGTTGCGACGAGCCTGAGAAGACTCATCGTTTAAGTTCGCTCCTTGAGAGCGCAAAATCAAAAGAGCGCCTCGTTAATAAGTTGGAGCGACTTAACATAGCGAATAAAAAGGAAGTGCTGCGCCTTTGCAATCGCTATAAGGATATCATGCAAAAATTGGCCCCATACAAGGACAATACATTGCCATTGCACGTCTCAACTGATATTGATAATTGGAATCCACTACAATCACAGGTTTGATTTAAACAATTATTTAGTCAAGAGATTATTTTAAGATTTCGCTGAGCTCTATCGCTACATCCGAATTGGATAGACCGGAATCTGCTTTATCTGTATCATCTTCTATCGGCGTAGTTCATGGCGACGAGAATGATTATATGCCGTATGAAGCGATACAAAACAAATTATTCGATAAGTTACATGCAATTCAAATATCTTTTGACAAACCAAAACCTATTGATGTAGCTAAACGAGATTTGGAACAGATTGAGGTAACAAAAATGAGTAAAACTTTTTAATTATATTCCGTTTCAGAAATACAAGAGGAAATGCATAGAAAATCAAGAAAAATTATCTAATATAGACGTTGATCCGTCACAAAAGGAGTGCTTAAAGCACAAATTTGCATTATTCTTGACGAATTATGATGTTATTTTTTTCTTATATAGTTAGAATGATAAAGTAGTATTTTCAGGAATTTACAAAGGGTTTGGTAAGTGAGATAAAAGAGGAAGAAGATCTAGGAAAGAAGAAGAAAGAAATTCTTGATGAATTGCAAGAAATTGACGAGAATCTAAACAAGGAACATATTAATAAGGATGATATGAACGTTGAGCTTGATCGCCTTCAAATGCAAATGGATTTACTTAAAGTAATCTGTAATAAACCGCGCAAATATGTGCAATGTGAGCTGGTCGAACCAGTTCAACAAACTTCACAAGGAAAGAAAAAGAAGACCGTACTTCTAATGATTTCCAACTCAATTACAACTATTATAAACGCTGTTGAAGATAAGGTTGAAGTGTTACCGGATGTCGAGCAACAAGAAGCTGTCCAACAGAAATTAACGTCCGTAAAGGTATATTTCCGTAATAGCTGAAATCTATAAAAAAAAGTAAAAAAATTTAGGAAAATCTTCGAGAACTCGACACTAATCCTGAAGGAATGTATACACCTGATGTATTATCACCGATGTCCACTGAATTACCACCATATGAGCACAACTATGAAAATCCGACGGGATCAACAGAGCCAATTCATGATAATTGGGAAATGATAGACATTCCAAAAATCAAAGATAATCAATTACCTGAAGAAAAGATTGAAATTGCTACTGATCCTGATAGAATCGACAATTTCCAACTTAAGAGCTCACCGAAGCTAGAGGAAAAAGTTACGCAACTCCTTGACGAAATTCAGAAAGAAATCGATGATGCTGACCAAAGTTTATGTGACTCTTGTTACGATTTGGATGATCTCCAAAAAGCTTCTGATAAATTGAAGAAACCGGAAAGCATGATTAATCAAGTCCGCAACTTGATTGAAAGTCTTGCTCCTGAAAACGAAACCCGTAACGTTGACACACTGGACAACATATATGGTAAAGTGGAACAACTAAATAACATAAGAACGTGTATCAATGACAAAATTGACGAAATCAATTACGGTAAATCAGAAGATATCCCTGTAAATGAGCAGAAGGTTGATGATAAGATTATTAACCCGGTAGAAGGATTAGAAAAGATTGTTGATGATTTGAATAAACTGCTACCTATCGATCAAGATAACGCAGAAGCATTTGATGCAGCACAATGTTCGATTGAACAAGGAGATAGATTGAGAGATGAAATTATGGAACGAATGTGGGCAGAACCCAATATTATAGATCAAGCTGAAAGTCTGCTAAAGGAATACGACGAGAAAAAATCTCAAATTATTAAGGTATGCGAGCTTTTTCTACGAGACTTATTTAGAAAATTGAATCATTTGACTTCCGCTGAAAATAATTTTCGGAAGAATTTCATTAAAAATAAAACAGCTTTTTTGCTGATTTTGTAACATATGTTCCAATCGGAAAACAAAATGAATTTCCACAAAAAAAATCACTGAACATTGTACCACCTAATTTAAATAATTTAAAATTTTAGCCTACAAATGTGCCCCATAAATTGGACGCCATTAAGGATGTTAGAAACACCATCGATAGATGCGACGACTTACTGGCAAATGATAAAATTAGTATAGAATGCTTAAACGATGCTAAATCAATGATGGATAGTGCGAAAAATCTTCTGGATGCAGAGTTTGAAGAAAATAATGATATGAAACCGGAAGATATACACGCCTTGGCAGATATGAGCGAACAATTAAATACATTAAAAACCTTAATCGAGGATAGAATAGATGAGGTTTGAAGTTAATTATCTGAAACATTAATCATAAGATAATTTCAGATCAACAACGAATCACCGAGAAGTTCACAGCAAGATAATTTAATTTCGAAACTTAGAGATGCCCTGCCGGTATCATTGGAATACTTAGATAATTGCAAGCTGGACGAGATTGATAATACTGCCGTCGATTTAGACGAGACGGATGCAGCCGCGATTCAAGATTTGACAGATAATATACGCCAGTGCAAGAATAACATCATTAATTGTGTTAAGGGAATTGATGGAACTGATTGCACAAAAGAACAATTTAAAAATATTGAAGAAGTCATTAATTCTCTGCCTATTGATATTAAGACCGATTTGTATAAGGAATTGGAAAACATGAAACAGAAATATCAAGCTAATAACCAAAATGAAGAACTATCTCAAATCGATCCAGATAAACAAGATCTATACCTAGAAGCTGTAGATCCGATTAATTCAAAGCCGGACGATATTCAAGTGAACGAAGATGGTGTAAAGAATGCCAACGAAGCCGAAAAGGAGGAATTGATTCTCGATTTGACACTCAAGATCACAGAGCTTGAGAAATTGCCGCTTGAGGAACTCAAACCGGAAGACATCAAGGCCATCGAGAAACAAGTCAACAACTCTCTGTCTCCAGAAGAAGCAGCTCCGATTACTGCCAAGCTCGACGAGATTCGAGATAACAAGAAGAAGGACGACGAGGCCAGAGCCGCTGCACACGATAAATTGAATGAACTCCAGAAGGATGTCGAAGCTGCCGTCAAATCGAAAGAGCCGAAGAAGAAGGACAAGAAGAAGAAGCAAAAGAAGTCTGCTACTCCACAAGAAAGTATCGATGATATTTCCAACAAGATCAACGACGCTAAAGCTCTTATTCCACGGCTCGAAGAAATTAACAGCGATGCTCATTTGCCATCAGATGATAAGCCAAAGGTGGAACAACTTCTCTCCGATGTCAACGATTTGATTGGCGACTTGGAGAAACAATTGGCTGAGAAGCAAGATGAATTGGAGAAACTGAACAAGGCTAACGATGACATTAAGCGATTGCAAGATGCACTTGATAACGCTGACAAGAGCTTGGCGGCTCAACCGAAATCAGCAGCCGCTCTCAATGAGTTCAAGGATAACATCAAGCCGCACATTGATTCCCTTGTTGATGCTGTCGCCGACGTTCCAACCGCCGTTGAACCTGAGGCATCGAAACTCCGCGACCGCGCACTCAATTTCAACAAGGATCTCGATGAAAAACTTGGACAAGCTTGCGACGAAGAGAAGAAGGCCGAGGAGTTGCGCAACACCGCACTTGCGACTATTAAGGAGCTCGATGAAATTGTGCCTAAATACAACAATCCACAACCAATTGACAGCGCCAAACAAGACGTACAGAAACTCAAGGATATTGGTGAAAAATTGAATCAATTGGAGAACATCGACAAATCCGCCGATCCACAAGTTGCTAGAGATGTCAAGGACGCCAAAAACAAGCTCAAAGAATTGCAATCGGCTCTCGACAAAGCAATTCCAAGTGAAGAAGCGCTTCGCAACGATCAATTGGCGATTGGCGACAAAATTGCAGAACTTGAGAAAGAACTCAATAATGTCGATGAATTCAAACCATCTGATGCATTGCCAATAATCGACAAGATTTCGGATGCCGCTGCTGACCTTAAACAGAAGGCCGATGACAACAAGGACAAGGCTCAAGCTATGAACCCGGTGATTAGCCATGATGATCTTGATCAAACTCTACCAGAGAAGATATTTGCTCTTCAACACGCCATCGATGATAAGAAGCAAGCTTTGACGAATGCTGCTCATATTGACGAAGTCGCTCCAAAATTGCAACTCGTTACGCAACAACTCCAAACGCTACCAGCAAGCATTCCGGATACGCTCGATGAGCAACAAGCACTACTCGAGGACGCCGAGAATAAGAAGAATGAACTGGAGAAATTGATTTCCAGTTTGCCTGAAAACGATCGTGCAGCTGATGAGTTGCGTGAAAAGAGCATAATTGATCTCAATTCGCTCAAGGACAATCTGCAGAAGATTCGTGATGCCGTTGGTGATAAACTCGCCTCACTAGCAGCGTTCGTAGCAGCCCGCAAACAAGCCGAAGATTCACTACTTGACATAACACAAGATGAACCATCAAGCGAGAACAAGACACCGGAACAAATCGTTGATGATTTGAAGAAGAAGGAAGATGATGTTGCGAAACTCATTGACAACATCAAGAATCAAAATCCGGACAATCTTGACGATGACAAGCGAAAGGAGTACGACGATTTGCTATCTCGACTTGCCAATGCAGCTGACGTTCTTAAGGTTTGTTTAAAATGGAAATGGTAGATAAATAAGTAATCGTATATTATTTCAGAAACAACGCGAAGCGGTCGAGGAGGCTATCAAGGACAAGGAATCACAAAAGGCTTTGCACGATTCGGTTGATCGCATCCTATCTAAACTTGTACCACTTGTTGAGAATGGAAGCAAGCTTTTGTCTGATGTTAACGCTATTCCTGCCGATTATGCTCCAACCGCTCAAGATATAAAGAACGAATTGGATCAAGCGAAACAATTGGCATCGGATGCGCCACAGGACGATGACCGAGTGCAATCACTTTTGAACGCTATTGCTGCCGCCGAACAATTGGTGCCGGTGCTCGAAGACAAGGCGCGCGTCTGGGATGAATTTACGGATACTCGCAATACCGCGGACGAACTTATTGATAAGCTGCAACAACCGATTGACAATGTCTCATCGAAACCAAAGAGAAGTGTCGAAGAAGCTCAAAAGGATATGAACGATCTTCAAGAAGCTGCCAAACAATTGCCGCAACTTAACGACATTATCAGCACCCTTCAACAACTCTCTGAGAAGTTAGACCCACTCGAGAGTGCTTATGCCGATGTTCGCTTCTACGATGTCGATGCTGAGGGTATTCGTAACCAATACGACGAAGTCCTAGATAATGTCAATGCTGAATTGGAAGATGAAAAGATTCTCAACGATTCAGTCGATCAAGTGATTAAGGAAATTGATGGCATTCGATCGATGATTGACGATAGCGATTCTGACAAATCACTCTTGGATAACATCAAGAAGAACGACATTCCTGCTCTCAAGGCTCAAATCAACAACATCAAGGATAAGTCTGTTAACGCGGCTGCATCCAGAAAGCACGTCTCAAGTGATCCATCGATTGCCGATAAACTTAACGAGAAACTTGCTGATCTGGAAGCTGAACACGAAGATGCTGTAAAGAATGCCAACGAAGCCGAAAAGGAGGAATTGATTCTCGCTTTGACACTCAAGATCACAGAGCTTGAGAAATTGCCGCTTGAGGAACTCAAACCGGAAGACATCAAGGCCATCGAGAAACAAGTCAACAACTCTCTGTCTCCAGAAGAAGCAGCTCCGATTACTGCCAAGCTCGACGAGATTCGAGATAACAAGAAGAAGGACGACGAGGCCAGAGCCGCTGCACACGATAAATTGAATGAACTCCAGAAGGATGTCGAAGCTGCCGTCAAATCGAAAGAGCCGAAGAAGAAGGACAAGAAGAAGAAGCAAAAGAAGTCTGCTACTCCACAAGAAAGTATCGATGATATTTCCAACAAGATCAACGACGCTAAAGCTCTTATTCCACGGCTCGAAGAAATTAACAGCGATGCTCATTTGCCATCAGATGATAAGCCAAAGGTGGAACAACTTCTCTCCGATGTCAACGATTTGATTGGCGACTTGGAGAAACAATTGGCTGAGAAGCAAGATGAATTGGAGAAACTGAACAAGGCTAACGATGACATTAAGCGATTGCAAGATGCACTTGATAACGCTGACAAGAGCTTGGCGGCTCAACCGAAATCAGCAGCCGCTCTCAATGAGTTCAAGGATAACATCAAGCCGCACATTGATTCCCTTGTTGATGCTGTCGCCGACGTTCCAACCGCCGTTGAACCTGAGGCATCGAAACTCCGCGACCGCGCACTCAATTTCAACAAGGATCTCGATGAAAAACTTGGACAAGCTTGCGACGAAGAGAAGAAGGCCGAGGAGTTGCGCAACACCGCACTTGCGACTATTAAGGAGCTCGATGAAATTGTGCCTAAATACAACAATCCACAACCAATTGACAGCGCCAAACAAGACGTACAGAAACTCAAGGATATTGGTGAAAAATTGAATCAATTGGAGAACATCGACAAATCCGCCGATCCACAAGTTGCTAGAGATGTCAAGGACGCCAAAAACAAGCTCAAAGAATTGCAATCGGCTCTCGACAAAGCAATTCCAAGTGAAGAAGCGCTTCGCAACGATCAATTGGCGATTGGCGACAAAATTGCAGAACTTGAGAAAGAACTCAATAATGTCGATGAATTCAAACCATCTGATGCATTGCCAATAATCGACAAGATTTCGGATGCCGCTGCTGACCTTAAACAGAAGGCCGATGACAACAAGGACAAGGCTCAAGCTATGAACCCGGTGATTAGCCATGATGATCTTGATCAAACTCTACCAGAGAAGATATTTGCTCTTCAACACGCCATCGATGATAAGAAGCAAGCTTTGACGAATGCTGCTCATATTGACGAAGTCGCTCCAAAATTGCAACTCGTTACGCAACAACTCCAAACGCTACCAGCAAGCATTCCGGATACGCTCGATGAGCAACAAGCACTACTCGAGGACGCCGAGAATAAGAAGAATGAACTGGAGAAATTGATTTCCAGTTTGCCTGAAAACGATCGTGCAGCTGATGAGTTGCGTGAAAAGAGCATAATTGATCTCAATTCGCTCAAGGACAATCTGCAGAAGATTCGTGATGCCGTTGGTGATAAACTCGCCTCACTAGCAGCGTTCGTAGCAGCCCGCAAACAAGCCGAAGATTCACTACTTGACATAACACAAGATGAACCATCAAGCGAGAACAAGACACCGGAACAAATCGTTGATGATTTGAAGAAGAAGGAAGATGATGTTGCGAAACTCATTGACAACATCAAGAATCAAAATCCGGACAATCTTGACGATGACAAGCGAAAGGAGTACGACGATTTGCTATCTCGACTTGCCAATGCAGCTGACGTTCTTAAGGTTTGTTTAAAATGGAAATGGTAGATAAATAAGTAATCGTATATTATTTCAGAAACAACGCGAAGCGGTCGAGGAGGCTATCAAGGACAAGGAATCACAAAAGGCTTTGCACGATTCGGTTGATCGCATCCTATCTAAACTTGTACCACTTGTTGAGAATGGAAGCAAGCTTTTGTCTGATGTTAACGCTATTCCTGCCGATTATGCTCCAACCGCTCAAGATATAAAGAACGAATTGGATCAAGCGAAACAATTGGCATCGGATGCGCCACAGGACGATGACCGAGTGCAATCACTTTTGAACGCTATTGCTGCCGCCGAACAATTGGTGCCGGTGCTCGAAGACAAGGCGCGCGTCTGGGATGAATTTACGGATACTCGCAATACCGCGGACGAACTTATTGATAAGCTGCAACAACCGATTGACAATGTCTCATCGAAACCAAAGAGAAGTGTCGAAGAAGCTCAAAAGGATATGAACGATCTTCAAGAAGCTGCCAAACAATTGCCGCAACTTAACGACATTATCAGCACCCTTCAACAACTCTCTGAGAAGTTAGACCCACTCGAGAGTGCTTATGCCGATGTTCGCTTCTACGATGTCGATGCTGAGGGTATTCGTAACCAATACGACGAAGTCCTAGATAATGTCAATGCTGAATTGGAAGATGAAAAGATTCTCAACGATTCAGTCGATCAAGTGATTAAGGAAATTGATGGCATTCGATCGATGATTGACGATAGCGATTCTGACAAATCACTCTTGGATAACATCAAGAAGAACGACATTCCTGCTCTCAAGGCTCAAATCAACAACATCAAGGATAAGTCTGTTAACGCGGCTGCATCCAGAAAGCACGTCTCAAGTGATCCATCGATTGCCGATAAACTTAACGAGAAACTTGCTGATCTGGAAGCTGAACACGAAGATGCTGTAAAGAATGCCAACGAAGCCGAAAAGGAGGAATTGATTCTCGCTTTGACACTCAAGATCACAGAGCTTGAGAAATTGCCGCTTGAGGAACTCAAACCGGAAGACATCAAGGCCATCGAGAAACAAGTCAACAACTCTCTGTCTCCAGAAGAAGCAGCTCCGATTACTGCCAAGCTCGACGAGATTCGAGATAACAAGAAGAAGGACGACGAGGCCAGAGCCGCTGCACACGATAAATTGAATGAACTCCAGAAGGATGTCGAAGCTGCCGTCAAATCGAAAGAGCCGAAGAAGAAGGACAAGAAGAAGAAGCAAAAGAAGTCTGCTACTCCACAAGAAAGTATCGATGATATTTCCAACAAGATCAACGACGCTAAAGCTCTTATTCCACGGCTCGAAGAAATTAACAGCGATGCTCATTTGCCATCAGATGATAAGCCAAAGGTGGAACAACTTCTCTCCGATGTCAACGATTTGATTGGCGACTTGGAGAAACAATTGGCTGAGAAGCAAGATGAATTGGAGAAACTGAACAAGGCTAACGATGACATTAAGCGATTGCAAGATGCACTTGATAACGCTGACAAGAGCTTGGCGGCTCAACCGAAATCAGCAGCCGCTCTCAATGAGTTCAAGGATAACATCAAGCCGCACATTGATTCCCTTGTTGATGCTGTCGCCGACGTTCCAACCGCCGTTGAACCTGAGGCATCGAAACTCCGCGACCGCGCACTCAATTTCAACAAGGATCTCGATGAAAAACTTGGACAAGCTTGCGACGAAGAGAAGAAGGCCGAGGAGTTGCGCAACACCGCACTTGCGACTATTAAGGAGCTCGATGAAATTGTGCCTAAATACAACAATCCACAACCAATTGACAGCGCCAAACAAGACGTACAGAAACTCAAGGATATTGGTGAAAAATTGAATCAATTGGAGAACATCGACAAATCCGCCGATCCACAAGTTGCTAGAGATGTCAAGGACGCCAAAAACAAGCTCAAAGAATTGCAATCGGCTCTCGACAAAGCAATTCCAAGTGAAGAAGCGCTTCGCAACGATCAATTGGCGATTGGCGACAAAATTGCAGAACTTGAGAAAGAACTCAATAATGTCGATGAATTCAAACCATCTGATGCATTGCCAATAATCGACAAGATTTCGGATGCCGCTGCTGACCTTAAACAGAAGGCCGATGACAACAAGGACAAGGCTCAAGCTATGAACCCGGTGATTAGCCATGATGATCTTGATCAAACTCTACCAGAGAAGATATTTGCTCTTCAACACGCCATCGATGATAAGAAGCAAGCTTTGACGAATGCTGCTCATATTGACGAAGTCGCTCCAAAATTGCAACTCGTTACGCAACAACTCCAAACGCTACCAGCAAGCATTCCGGATACGCTCGATGAGCAACAAGCACTACTCGAGGACGCCGAGAATAAGAAGAATGAACTGGAGAAATTGATTTCCAGTTTGCCTGAAAACGATCGTGCAGCTGATGAGTTGCGTGAAAAGAGCATAATTGATCTCAATTCGCTCAAGGACAATCTGCAGAAGATTCGTGATGCCGTTGGTGATAAACTCGCCTCACTAGCAGCGTTCGTAGCAGCCCGCAAACAAGCCGAAGATTCACTACTTGACATAACACAAGATGAACCATCAAGCGAGAACAAGACACCGGAACAAATCGTTGATGATTTGAAGAAGAAGGAAGATGATGTTGCGAAACTCATTGACAACATCAAGAATCAAAATCCGGACAATCTTGACGATGACAAGCGAAAGGAGTACGACGATTTGCTATCTCGACTTGCCAATGCAGCTGACGTTCTTAAGGTTTGTTTAAAATGGAAATGGTAGATAAATAAGTAATCGTATATTATTTCAGAAACAACGCGAAGCGGTCGAGGAGGCTATCAAGGACAAGGAATCACAAAAGGCTTTGCACGATTCGGTTGATCGCATCCTATCTAAACTTGTACCACTTGTTGAGAATGGAAGCAAGCTTTTGTCTGATGTTAACGCTATTCCTGCCGATTATGCTCCAACCGCTCAAGATATAAAGAACGAATTGGATCAAGCGAAACAATTGGCATCGGATGCGCCACAGGACGATGACCGAGTGCAATCACTTTTGAACGCTATTGCTGCCGCCGAACAATTGGTGCCGGTGCTCGAAGACAAGGCGCGCGTCTGGGATGAATTTACGGATACTCGCAATACCGCGGACGAACTTATTGATAAGCTGCAACAACCGATTGACAATGTCTCATCGAAACCAAAGAGAAGTGTCGAAGAAGCTCAAAAGGATATGAACGATCTTCAAGAAGCTGCCAAACAATTGCCGCAACTTAACGACATTATCAGCACCCTTCAACAACTCTCTGAGAAGTTAGACCCACTCGAGAGTGCTTATGCCGATGTTCGCTTCTACGATGTCGATGCTGAGGGTATTCGTAACCAATACGACGAAGTCCTAGATAATGTCAATGCTGAATTGGAAGATGAAAAGATTCTCAACGATTCAGTCGATCAAGTGATTAAGGAAATTGATGGCATTCGATCGATGATTGACGATAGCGATTCTGACAAATCACTCTTGGATAACATCAAGAAGAACGACATTCCTGCTCTCAAGGCTCAAATCAACAACATCAAGGATAAGTCTGTTAACGCGGCTGCATCCAGAAAGCACGTCTCAAGTGATCCATCGATTGCCGATAAACTTAACGAGAAACTTGCTGATCTGGAAGCTGAACACGAAGATGCTGTAAAGAATGCCAACGAAGCCGAAAAGGAGGAATTGATTCTCGCTTTGACACTCAAGATCACAGAGCTTGAGAAATTGCCGCTTGAGGAACTCAAACCGGAAGACATCAAGGCCATCGAGAAACAAGTCAACAACTCTCTGTCTCCAGAAGAAGCAGCTCCGATTACTGCCAAGCTCGACGAGATTCGAGATAACAAGAAGAAGGACGACGAGGCCAGAGCCGCTGCACACGATAAATTGAATGAACTCCAGAAGGATGTCGAAGCTGCCGTCAAATCGAAAGAGCCGAAGAAGAAGGACAAGAAGAAGAAGCAAAAGAAGTCTGCTACTCCACAAGAAAGTATCGATGATATTTCCAACAAGATCAACGACGCTAAAGCTCTTATTCCACGGCTCGAAGAAATTAACAGCGATGCTCATTTGCCATCAGATGATAAGCCAAAGGTGGAACAACTTCTCTCCGATGTCAACGATTTGATTGGCGACTTGGAGAAACAATTGGCTGAGAAGCAAGATGAATTGGAGAAACTGAACAAGGCTAACGATGACATTAAGCGATTGCAAGATGCACTTGATAACGCTGACAAGAGCTTGGCGGCTCAACCGAAATCAGCAGCCGCTCTCAATGAGTTCAAGGATAACATCAAGCCGCACATTGATTCCCTTGTTGATGCTGTCGCCGACGTTCCAACCGCCGTTGAACCTGAGGCATCGAAACTCCGCGACCGCGCACTCAATTTCAACAAGGATCTCGATGAAAAACTTGGACAAGCTTGCGACGAAGAGAAGAAGGCCGAGGAGTTGCGCAACACCGCACTTGCGACTATTAAGGAGCTCGATGAAATTGTGCCTAAATACAACAATCCACAACCAATTGACAGCGCCAAACAAGACGTACAGAAACTCAAGGATATTGGTGAAAAATTGAATCAATTGGAGAACATCGACAAATCCGCCGATCCACAAGTTGCTAGAGATGTCAAGGACGCCAAAAACAAGCTCAAAGAATTGCAATCGGCTCTCGACAAAGCAATTCCAAGTGAAGAAGCGCTTCGCAACGATCAATTGGCGATTGGCGACAAAATTGCAGAACTTGAGAAAGAACTCAATAATGTCGATGAATTCAAACCATCTGATGCATTGCCAATAATCGACAAGATTTCGGATGCCGCTGCTGACCTTAAACAGAAGGCCGATGACAACAAGGACAAGGCTCAAGCTATGAACCCGGTGATTAGCCATGATGATCTTGATCAAACTCTACCAGAGAAGATATTTGCTCTTCAACACGCCATCGATGATAAGAAGCAAGCTTTGACGAATGCTGCTCATATTGACGAAGTCGCTCCAAAATTGCAACTCGTTACGCAACAACTCCAAACGCTACCAGCAAGCATTCCGGATACGCTCGATGAGCAACAAGCACTACTCGAGGACGCCGAGAATAAGAAGAATGAACTGGAGAAATTGATTTCCAGTTTGCCTGAAAACGATCGTGCAGCTGATGAGTTGCGTGAAAAGAGCATAATTGATCTCAATTCGCTCAAGGACAATCTGCAGAAGATTCGTGATGCCGTTGGTGATAAACTCGCCTCACTAGCAGCGTTCGTAGCAGCCCGCAAACAAGCCGAAGATTCACTACTTGACATAACACAAGATGAACCATCAAGCGAGAACAAGACACCGGAACAAATCGTTGATGATTTGAAGAAGAAGGAAGATGATGTTGCGAAACTCATTGACAACATCAAGAATCAAAATCCGGACAATCTTGACGATGACAAGCGAAAGGAGTACGACGATTTGCTATCTCGACTTGCCAATGCAGCTGACGTTCTTAAGGTTTGTTTAAAATGGAAATGGTAGATAAATAAGTAATCGTATATTATTTCAGAAACAACGCGAAGCGGTCGAGGAGGCTATCAAGGACAAGGAATCACAAAAGGCTTTGCACGATTCGGTTGATCGCATCCTATCTAAACTTGTACCACTTGTTGAGAATGGAAGCAAGCTTTTGTCTGATGTTAACGCTATTCCTGCCGATTATGCTCCAACCGCTCAAGATATAAAGAACGAATTGGATCAAGCGAAACAATTGGCATCGGATGCGCCACAGGACGATGACCGAGTGCAATCACTTTTGAACGCTATTGCTGCCGCCGAACAATTGGTGCCGGTGCTCGAAGACAAGGCGCGCGTCTGGGATGAATTTACGGATACTCGCAATACCGCGGACGAACTTATTGATAAGCTGCAACAACCGATTGACAATGTCTCATCGAAACCAAAGAGAAGTGTCGAAGAAGCTCAAAAGGATATGAACGATCTTCAAGAAGCTGCCAAACAATTGCCGCAACTTAACGACATTATCAGCACCCTTCAACAACTCTCTGAGAAGTTAGACCCACTCGAGAGTGCTTATGCCGATGTTCGCTTCTACGATGTCGATGCTGAGGGTATTCGTAACCAATACGACGAAGTCCTAGATAATGTCAATGCTGAATTGGAAGATGAAAAGATTCTCAACGATTCAGTCGATCAAGTGATTAAGGAAATTGATGGCATTCGATCGATGATTGACGATAGCGATTCTGACAAATCACTCTTGGATAACATCAAGAAGAACGACATTCCTGCTCTCAAGGCTCAAATCAACAACATCAAGGATAAGTCTGTTAACGCGGCTGCATCCAGAAAGCACGTCTCAAGTGATCCATCGATTGCCGATAAACTTAACGAGAAACTTGCTGATCTGGAAGCTGAACACGAAGATGCTGTAAAGAATGCCAACGAAGCCGAAAAGGAGGAATTGATTCTCGCTTTGACACTCAAGATCACAGAGCTTGAGAAATTGCCGCTTGAGGAACTCAAACCGGAAGACATCAAGGCCATCGAGAAACAAGTCAACAACTCTCTGTCTCCAGAAGAAGCAGCTCCGATTACTGCCAAGCTCGACGAGATTCGAGATAACAAGAAGAAGGACGACGAGGCCAGAGCCGCTGCACACGATAAATTGAATGAACTCCAGAAGGATGTCGAAGCTGCCGTCAAATCGAAAGAGCCGAAGAAGAAGGACAAGAAGAAGAAGCAAAAGAAGTCTGCTACTCCACAAGAAAGTATCGATGATATTTCCAACAAGATCAACGACGCTAAAGCTCTTATTCCACGGCTCGAAGAAATTAACAGCGATGCTCATTTGCCATCAGATGATAAGCCAAAGGTGGAACAACTTCTCTCCGATGTCAACGATTTGATTGGCGACTTGGAGAAACAATTGGCTGAGAAGCAAGATGAATTGGAGAAACTGAACAAGGCTAACGATGACATTAAGCGATTGCAAGATGCACTTGATAACGCTGACAAGAGCTTGGCGGCTCAACCGAAATCAGCAGCCGCTCTCAATGAGTTCAAGGATAACATCAAGCCGCACATTGATTCCCTTGTTGATGCTGTCGCCGACGTTCCAACCGCCGTTGAACCTGAGGCATCGAAACTCCGCGACCGCGCACTCAATTTCAACAAGGATCTCGATGAAAAACTTGGACAAGCTTGCGACGAAGAGAAGAAGGCCGAGGAGTTGCGCAACACCGCACTTGCGACTATTAAGGAGCTCGATGAAATTGTGCCTAAATACAACAATCCACAACCAATTGACAGCGCCAAACAAGACGTACAGAAACTCAAGGATATTGGTGAAAAATTGAATCAATTGGAGAACATCGACAAATCCGCCGATCCACAAGTTGCTAGAGATGTCAAGGACGCCAAAAACAAGCTCAAAGAATTGCAATCGGCTCTCGACAAAGCAATTCCAAGTGAAGAAGCGCTTCGCAACGATCAATTGGCGATTGGCGACAAAATTGCAGAACTTGAGAAAGAACTCAATAATGTCGATGAATTCAAACCATCTGATGCATTGCCAATAATCGACAAGATTTCGGATGCCGCTGCTGACCTTAAACAGAAGGCCGATGACAACAAGGACAAGGCTCAAGCTATGAACCCGGTGATTAGCCATGATGATCTTGATCAAACTCTACCAGAGAAGATATTTGCTCTTCAACACGCCATCGATGATAAGAAGCAAGCTTTGACGAATGCTGCTCATATTGACGAAGTCGCTCCAAAATTGCAACTCGTTACGCAACAACTCCAAACGCTACCAGCAAGCATTCCGGATACGCTCGATGAGCAACAAGCACTACTCGAGGACGCCGAGAATAAGAAGAATGAACTGGAGAAATTGATTTCCAGTTTGCCTGAAAACGATCGTGCAGCTGATGAGTTGCGTGAAAAGAGCATAATTGATCTCAATTCGCTCAAGGACAATCTGCAGAAGATTCGTGATGCCGTTGGTGATAAACTCGCCTCACTAGCAGCGTTCGTAGCAGCCCGCAAACAAGCCGAAGATTCACTACTTGACATAACACAAGATGAACCATCAAGCGAGAACAAGACACCGGAACAAATCGTTGATGATTTGAAGAAGAAGGAAGATGATGTTGCGAAACTCATTGACAACATCAAGAATCAAAATCCGGACAATCTTGACGATGACAAGCGAAAGGAGTACGACGATTTGCTATCTCGACTTGCCAATGCAGCTGACGTTCTTAAGGTTTGTTTAAAATGGAAATGGTAGATAAATAAGTAATCGTATATTATTTCAGAAACAACGCGAAGCGGTCGAGGAGGCTATCAAGGACAAGGAATCACAAAAGGCTTTGCACGATTCGGTTGATCGCATCCTATCTAAACTTGTACCACTTGTTGAGAATGGAAGCAAGCTTTTGTCTGATGTTAACGCTATTCCTGCCGATTATGCTCCAACCGCTCAAGATATAAAGAACGAATTGGATCAAGCGAAACAATTGGCATCGGATGCGCCACAGGACGATGACCGAGTGCAATCACTTTTGAACGCTATTGCTGCCGCCGAACAATTGGTGCCGGTGCTCGAAGACAAGGCGCGCGTCTGGGATGAATTTACGGATACTCGCAATACCGCGGACGAACTTATTGATAAGCTGCAACAACCGATTGACAATGTCTCATCGAAACCAAAGAGAAGTGTCGAAGAAGCTCAAAAGGATATGAACGATCTTCAAGAAGCTGCCAAACAATTGCCGCAACTTAACGACATTATCAGCACCCTTCAACAACTCTCTGAGAAGTTAGACCCACTCGAGAGTGCTTATGCCGATGTTCGCTTCTACGATGTCGATGCTGAGGGTATTCGTAACCAATACGACGAAGTCCTAGATAATGTCAATGCTGAATTGGAAGATGAAAAGATTCTCAACGATTCAGTCGATCAAGTGATTAAGGAAATTGATGGCATTCGATCGATGATTGACGATAGCGATTCTGACAAATCACTCTTGGATAACATCAAGAAGAACGACATTCCTGCTCTCAAGGCTCAAATCAACAACATCAAGGATAAGTCTGTTAACGCGGCTGCATCCAGAAAGCACGTCTCAAGTGATCCATCGATTGCCGATAAACTTAACGAGAAACTTGCTGATCTGGAAGCTGAACACGAAGATGCTGTAAAGAATGCCAACGAAGCCGAAAAGGAGGAATTGATTCTCGCTTTGACACTCAAGATCACAGAGCTTGAGAAATTGCCGCTTGAGGAACTCAAACCGGAAGACATCAAGGCCATCGAGAAACAAGTCAACAACTCTCTGTCTCCAGAAGAAGCAGCTCCGATTACTGCCAAGCTCGACGAGATTCGAGATAACAAGAAGAAGGACGACGAGGCCAGAGCCGCTGCACACGATAAATTGAATGAACTCCAGAAGGATGTCGAAGCTGCCGTCAAATCGAAAGAGCCGAAGAAGAAGGACAAGAAGAAGAAGCAAAAGAAGTCTGCTACTCCACAAGAAAGTATCGATGATATTTCCAACAAGATCAACGACGCTAAAGCTCTTATTCCACGGCTCGAAGAAATTAACAGCGATGCTCATTTGCCATCAGATGATAAGCCAAAGGTGGAACAACTTCTCTCCGATGTCAACGATTTGATTGGCGACTTGGAGAAACAATTGGCTGAGAAGCAAGATGAATTGGAGAAACTGAACAAGGCTAACGATGACATTAAGCGATTGCAAGATGCACTTGATAACGCTGACAAGAGCTTGGCGGCTCAACCGAAATCAGCAGCCGCTCTCAATGAGTTCAAGGATAACATCAAGCCGCACATTGATTCCCTTGTTGATGCTGTCGCCGACGTTCCAACCGCCGTTGAACCTGAGGCATCGAAACTCCGCGACCGCGCACTCAATTTCAACAAGGATCTCGATGAAAAACTTGGACAAGCTTGCGACGAAGAGAAGAAGGCCGAGGAGTTGCGCAACACCGCACTTGCGACTATTAAGGAGCTCGATGAAATTGTGCCTAAATACAACAATCCACAACCAATTGACAGCGCCAAACAAGACGTACAGAAACTCAAGGATATTGGTGAAAAATTGAATCAATTGGAGAACATCGACAAATCCGCCGATCCACAAGTTGCTAGAGATGTCAAGGACGCCAAAAACAAGCTCAAAGAATTGCAATCGGCTCTCGACAAAGCAATTCCAAGTGAAGAAGCGCTTCGCAACGATCAATTGGCGATTGGCGACAAAATTGCAGAACTTGAGAAAGAACTCAATAATGTCGATGAATTCAAACCATCTGATGCATTGCCAATAATCGACAAGATTTCGGATGCCGCTGCTGACCTTAAACAGAAGGCCGATGACAACAAGGACAAGGCTCAAGCTATGAACCCGGTGATTAGCCATGATGATCTTGATCAAACTCTACCAGAGAAGATATTTGCTCTTCAACACGCCATCGATGATAAGAAGCAAGCTTTGACGAATGCTGCTCATATTGACGAAGTCGCTCCAAAATTGCAACTCGTTACGCAACAACTCCAAACGCTACCAGCAAGCATTCCGGATACGCTCGATGAGCAACAAGCACTACTCGAGGACGCCGAGAATAAGAAGAATGAACTGGAGAAATTGATTTCCAGTTTGCCTGAAAACGATCGTGCAGCTGATGAGTTGCGTGAAAAGAGCATAATTGATCTCAATTCGCTCAAGGACAATCTGCAGAAGATTCGTGATGCCGTTGGTGATAAACTCGCCTCACTAGCAGCGTTCGTAGCAGCCCGCAAACAAGCCGAAGATTCACTACTTGACATAACACAAGATGAACCATCAAGCGAGAACAAGACACCGGAACAAATCGTTGATGATTTGAAGAAGAAGGAAGATGATGTTGCGAAACTCATTGACAACATCAAGAATCAAAATCCGGACAATCTTGACGATGACAAGCGAAAGGAGTACGACGATTTGCTATCTCGACTTGCCAATGCAGCTGACGTTCTTAAGGTTTGTTTAAAATGGAAATGGTAGATAAATAAGTAATCGTATATTATTTCAGAAACAACGCGAAGCGGTCGAGGAGGCTATCAAGGACAAGGAATCACAAAAGGCTTTGCACGATTCGGTTGATCGCATCCTATCTAAACTTGTACCACTTGTTGAGAATGGAAGCAAGCTTTTGTCTGATGTTAACGCTATTCCTGCCGATTATGCTCCAACCGCTCAAGATATAAAGAACGAATTGGATCAAGCGAAACAATTGGCATCGGATGCGCCACAGGACGATGACCGAGTGCAATCACTTTTGAACGCTATTGCTGCCGCCGAACAATTGGTGCCGGTGCTCGAAGACAAGGCGCGCGTCTGGGATGAATTTACGGATACTCGCAATACCGCGGACGAACTTATTGATAAGCTGCAACAACCGATTGACAATGTCTCATCGAAACCAAAGAGAAGTGTCGAAGAAGCTCAAAAGGATATGAACGATCTTCAAGAAGCTGCCAAACAATTGCCGCAACTTAACGACATTATCAGCACCCTTCAACAACTCTCTGAGAAGTTAGACCCACTCGAGAGTGCTTATGCCGATGTTCGCTTCTACGATGTCGATGCTGAGGGTATTCGTAACCAATACGACGAAGTCCTAGATAATGTCAATGCTGAATTGGAAGATGAAAAGATTCTCAACGATTCAGTCGATCAAGTGATTAAGGAAATTGATGGCATTCGATCGATGATTGACGATAGCGATTCTGACAAATCACTCTTGGATAACATCAAGAAGAACGACATTCCTGCTCTCAAGGCTCAAATCAACAACATCAAGGATAAGTCTGTTAACGCGGCTGCATCCAGAAAGCACGTCTCAAGTGATCCATCGATTGCCGATAAACTTAACGAGAAACTTGCTGATCTGGAAGCTGAACACGAAGATGCTGTAAAGAATGCCAACGAAGCCGAAAAGGAGGAATTGATTCTCGCTTTGACACTCAAGATCACAGAGCTTGAGAAATTGCCGCTTGAGGAACTCAAACCGGAAGACATCAAGGCCATCGAGAAACAAGTCAACAACTCTCTGTCTCCCAGAAGAAGCAGCTCCGATTACTGCCAAGCTCGACGAGATTCGAGATAACAAGAAGAAGGACGACGAGGCCAGAGCCGCTGCACACGATAAATTGAATGAACTCCAGAAGGATGTCGAAGCTGCCGTCAAATCGAAGAGCCGAAGAAGAAGGACAAGAAGAAGAAGCAAAAGAAGTCTGCTACTCCACAAGAAAGTATCGATGATATTTCCAACAAGATCAACGACGCTAAAGCTCTTATTCCACGGCTCGAAGAAATTAACAGCGATGCTCATTTGCCATCAGATGATAAGCCAAAGGTGGAACAACTTCTCTCCGATGTCAACGATTGATTGGCGACTTGGAGAAACAATTGGCTGAGAAGCAAGATGAATTGGAGAAACTGAACAAGGCTAACGATGACATTAAGCGATTGCAAGATGCACTTGATAACGCTGACAAGAGCTTGGCGGCTCAACCGAAATCAGCAGCCGCTCTCAATGAGTTCAAGGATAACATCAAGCCGCACATTGATTCCCTTGTTGATGCTGTCGCCGACGTTCCAACCGCCGTTGAACCTGAGGCATCGAAACTCCGCGACCGCGCACTCAATTTCAACAAGGATCTCGATGAAAAACTTGGACAAGCTTGCGACGAAGAGAAGAAGGCCGAGGAGTTGCGCAACACCGCACTTGCGACTATTAAGGAGCTCGATGAAAATTGTGCCTAAATACAACAATCCACAACAATTGACAGCGCCAAACAAGACGTACAAGAAACTCAAGGATATTGGTGAAAAATTGAATCAATTGGCGAACATCGACAAAATCCGCCGATCCACAAGTTGCTAGAGATGTCAAGGACGCCAAAAACAAGCTCAAAGAATTGCAATCGGCTCTCGACAAAGCAATTCCAAGTGAAGAAGCGCTTCGCAACGATCAATTGGCGATTGGCGACAAAATTGCAGAACTTGAGAAAGAACTCAATAATGTCGATGAATTCAAACCATCTGATGCATTGCCAATAATCGACAAGATTTCGGATGCCGCTGCTGACCTTAAACAGAAGGCCGATGACAACAAGGACAAGGCTCAAGCTATGAACCGGTGATTAGCCATGATGATCTTGATCAAACTCTACCAGAGAAGATATTTGCTCTTCAACACGCCAATCGATGGATAAGAAGCAAGCTTTGACGAATGCTGCTCATATTGACGAAGTCGCTCCAAAATTGCAACTCGTTACGCAAACAACTCCAAACGCTACCAGCAAGCATTCCGGATACGCTCGATGAGCAACAAGCACTACTCGAGGACGCCGAGAATAAGAAGAATGAACTGGAGAAATTGATTTCCAGTTTGCCTGAAAACGATCGTGCAGCTGATGAGTTGCGTGAAAGAGCATAATTGATCTCAAATTCGCTCAAGGACAATCTGCAGAAGATTCGTGATGCCGTTGGTGATAAACTCGCCTCACTAGCAGCGTTCGTAGCAGCCCGCAAACAAGCCGAAGATTCACTACTTGACATAACACAAGATGAACCATCAAGCGAGAACAAGGACACCGGAACAAATCGTTGATGATTTGAAGAAGAAGGAAGATGATGTTGCGAAACTCATTGACAACATCAAGAATCAAAATCCGGACAATCTTGACGATGACAAGCGAAAGGAGTACGGACGATTTGCTATCTCGACTTGCCAATGCAGCTGACGTTCTTAGGTTTGTTTAAAATGAAATGGTAGATAAATAAGTAATCGTATATTATTTCAGAAACAACGCGAAGCGGTCGAGGAGGCTATCAAGGACAAGGAATCACAAAAGGTTTGCACGATTCGGTTGATCGCATCCTATCTAAACTTGTACCACTTGTTGAGAATGAGCAAGCTTTGTCTGATGTTAACGCTATTCCTGCCGATTATGCTCCAACCGCTCAAGATATAAAGAACGAATTGGATCAAGCGAAACAATTGGCATCGGATGCGCCACAGGACGATGACCGAGTGCAATCACTTTTGAACGCTATTGCTGCCGCCGAACAATTGGTGCCGGTGCTCGAAGACAAGGCGCGCGTCTGGGATGAATTACGGATACTCGCAATACCGCGGACGAACTTATTGATAAGCTGCAACAACCGACTGACAATGTCTCATCGAAACCAAAGAGAAGTGTCGAAGAAGCTCAAAAGGATATGAACGATCTTCAAGAAGCCTGCCAAACAATTGCCGCAACTTAACGACATTATCAGCACCCTTCAACAACTCTCTGAGAAGTTAGACCCACTCGAGAGTGCTTATGCCGATGTTCGCTTCTACGATGTCGATGCTGAGGGTATTCGTAACCAATACGACGAAGTCCTAGATAATGTCAATGCTGAATTGGAAGATGAAAAGATTCTCAACGATTCAGTCGATCAAGTGATTAAGGAAATTGATGGCATTCGATCGATGATTGACGATAGCGATTCTGACAAATCACTCTTGGATAACATCAAGAAGAACGACATTCCTGCTCTCAAGGCTCAAATCAACAACATCAAGGATAAAGTCTGTTAACGCGGCTGCATCCAGAAAGCACGTCTCAAGTGATCCATCGATTGCCGATAAACTTAACGAGAAACTTGCTGATCTGGAAGCTGAACACGAAGATGCTGTAAAGAATGCCAACGAAGCCGAAAGGAGGAATTGATTCTCGCTTTGACACTCAAGATCACAGAGCTTGAGAATTGCCGCTTGAGGAACTCAAACCGGAAGACATCAAGGCCATCGAGAAACAAGTCAACAACTCTCTGTCTCCAGAAGAAGCAGCTCCGATTACTGCCAAGCTCGACGAGATTCGAGATAACAAAGAAGAAGGACGACGAGGCCAGAGACCGCTGCACACGATAAATTGAATGAACTCCAGAAGGATGTCGAAGCTGCCGTCAAATCGAAAGAGCGAAGAAGAAGGACAAGAAGAAGAAGCACAAGAAGTCTGCTACTCCACAAGAAAGTATCGATGATATTTCCAACAAGATCAACGA